>OZ010588.1:7812962-7950462 GCA_963932145.1 Acanthosepion lycidas
AGAATAGCCTATATTTATGAGGTGTTGATTTGAATTAAGCAAAAAATTATAGGAAAAAAGAACACGAACCTATAAATCCTTTATTAAAGTTAAGAAAACAAAATAAAATTCAAGTAATTATTACAATTATGCAAAACAATACAGTTACCATTAAAAAAATTCCTTTATATGAGCTGTGCAACCTGTGTCTTTTAAAAACCTTACTGGAATAATTAGGATATAAAAATTCTGATTGTATTTATACCAATGCAACCGGATGTTATCGCAAGAAAAATATTAATGAAACAAATATATTTAACAAATATATAATTTGAATTTACTGCATATAATTTTAGTGAAACAAAGTACTAATATTAAACGTGATGAAATTAATATAACGAATATTATCAATGATAACACTTTTAATCTGCCTTTTAAATAAAGACAATATGTATATAAAAGTTACTCGAAAGTCTAAGCAAACACGAGTTGCCAGGTAGCTAATTTCGGCCGACTATCCCGAATTTTAAACCTACGTATGGTATATAAGACGCAGGTGAATGTTAAAATATATTTTTAATAAAAACGAATGCCTCTTATATGCCGTCAAATAAGGTACTTGGTTTGGGAGAGAGGTAAATGGTGGTTGTTTATATCTTTAGACAGTAAACATTTACTTAGTTTTGGGAATAGGTAAATGTCGGTTGTTTGTATTTGAAACAATAAATATTTATCTGGTTAGTGGGAAAGATAAATAATAGTTGATTATATTCGAGACAGTAAACATTTATTGTTTGGTGGATAGGTTGCTGATTCTAATTTGAAGTAGTAAACATTTATTGTTTGGTGGATAGGTTGCTGATTCTAATTTGAAGTAGTAAACATTTACACTGTTTGGAGGACATCTAAATGTTGGTTGTTATTTTTGAGACAATAAACATTTACTTAGTTCGGTAAATATTGTTTCTTTGTTTATACTTGAGAGTAACATCTCTGAGATGAGGTATATGTTATATTATTTAGATTATTCGGGCTGTTATACTCATCTTCTTTGCCATATCCACAACGTACCGGCCGTTTTACGCTTCGGCCTTCTTCAGGCATATATGTTAGGCCACAAAAATCTCCTGAGCCGACCAAGCATAGAAATGAGTACAATATGGGAACGACTATTAAGGAATGCTCGAGAAAAGCAATGAATAACAAAAAAACAAAAAATATGCAAAATTAAGCTCTGGTAAAAAAAATCGCAATATGAGCACTGGTAAAAATGGTTACTGAGATATTAGGTGTATAAGTCACAAAAATTCATGCACAAATGTCCTCAAGGATAATTTATCCCAGTGGATAGACCCAAATAATTTCGAGATCAGTACCAGGCTACAGAAGTGGTGAACCAAAACTAGGAGAGTTGTGTTAAAGGGGAGATAACTGAGACATTCGGAAGAGGCATGACACGTAGAACTACAACAATCTACCCTATATCGGAAATATAGACAGATCCTGAAGAAGGCGGGAACGTACAACAGTCGAAACGTTGTTAATATAACAATAATGATGAGGACAACAGTCCGAACAATGTAAATAGTGTAAATAGTTACAATGCCTCATCCCGGACTACTGGTTATGTTTCGATAGATTTATCGAGGACATTTTATAACACCTGATCCGGCAAGAAGCAAAACAAATAATTGTATGAAGATGAGGAGTCTGGCGACTACGCCACAGGTCGAATAAATTCCGATCCCTATGATTGCTATTTGTATTGCATTTGCAGTTTGCTCCCGGTAATTGTAAGGAAACAAAATCAGCAATTGACTTTCTAGTATCGAAAAATAATTCTTCTCATCCGATGCGTAATTCAAATAAGCAAGTTGCTCACTCTAACGCTGTTCTATATACTTTGTTCAAATTAAGGCAGTTACTGTTAAATAATTTACATTAAAAGCAATCAAATACAGAGAAAACCATTTTTCCGAATAGATTTACTTTTAATTTTCTTCATTTTGATTTGCCGGAATAAATTCATTTTTTTTTTTCATTGACTTCAGAGTTTATCGTACTGAGAAATTGCTTTCTCTAGTCAAATAAATTAACTAAAATATGTTGAAGAAGGCCGGATCCTACAACGGCGGAAATAGTGTAAATAAAACGAGAAATGTTCTTCGAGGACTGATGAAAAATTGAGAAGTGAAAATACTAAAATCCGAGTAAAATATTTCGATGATGGCAAACAGAGCCAGCAATAAATGATTCTGAAAAAAAAAAAATGCTAGAATTTGCCAGTAAGTTTGTTTTTTATTTGCTGTTCGATAGCATTAGTAGCACTCAGTTTTAAACAACTTAATTAAAAAATATCGGTTTTGATTTTAGTGTACTAGCCTGCATATCAGACGGATTTTTCTTTAATTATTCAGAATAATTATATCTTTCATTAAACCTGAGTTGACATCGGGGTCGACAACGCCACTTTGCAGTTAACTGTGAAAGCCATATTTGGTTTAATTACTGCGTAGTGGAATATACCTCGCCAAGGCCATATACTTGCTATGAATTCAAAGCTGAATGGTTTCTCTTTCCAAACCGTTAACAATTATATGCATATCCTTAAAGTTGATTTTTTTTATTTTAAAAAGGTAAAACTTCTACTGAAAGGCAAGATATTTGAAGAATTTATTGTGAATATTAAAACGTGTCAAATTTCAGTTGGCAAATTTTCGTGGTGGTGCTGATGCCAAATAACGAAAAGTGTTAACTGAGATTGATATATTCCAATCAAGCCGGATGATATATCCAAATCTAGCATTTAAAATCTTTTAAACAAGATTGGCTATGCTAATCGCTTTGATGTGTAGCTTCCGTATAAGGTAAATAAACAAAACAATTATTGAAACAAATTTTGATATGCGATTTTTTACTCATGCATAACGACATTTTTTTGTTTTTAAAAGACATCTGAACATCGAAGAAAAGTGAATATTTTATAACAACGTGAAAGGAAAAGGATCGTAGGGCAACCAATTTAAGTACGACAAAACCTACCAATGGTCGCAGGTCAACCAGATGCTGCATAAATATGGTTGCATATATTTTACCATAATTCCTAAGAAGTTAATTGATTCCAACAAATGGTCCTATCAATTAAATAAATGAAGCGAGAAAGATTAAAAGATTGCAAAAGGCAGCTAGAGAATTTGTTTGCTCTGTAAAAAACATTCGAGGTGAAATCATAAAATGCCTGAAAGAATGTAGAACATAGTGGAATTAAGCAGTAGACATCTTGTTTAAAAATGTCCATCTGTACAAAGCCCAAGAACGAGTCGAGATAGAGGGTTACAGAATAAGATGCCCAGTTTATGTAGGAAAGATAACGGTTAACCCTAGACTTGAATAGCTTAATAATGCCGTGAAAATATCCTCTTGGGAGTCGGTTCCACAAAGCAGCAATTGTGGGAGGAGTTACTCATGTGGAATTTACTTGTCACCAATGGAATACGAAGGGAAGGATGCTGGTTCGCTACAATGTGCGTGGTATGGAGGGTCTTACGAAGGCTTGTGGAACTAAGTAATGTAGTTCGTCAGAACACCTTCCATGGAAATTGTGAAAGTGTTGCGAGGGGCTAGGGTTAGCAGAGTGGGATATTATTCATTAGTTAACATCTAAAAGAAAATATTGTTTGTTTTTAATTAAGCAACCGAACGAAAATTTTAGCTAAGTCTAATATTGGTCTGCCATAATGTTGTAGCATACCTACGGACTATAATGGATAATGTCCCCATTCACACAAATACAACAGTAAATACTGTATGTTGGTCTGCAGTCGAAGATTCCTCTCCAGCCGTGCCAGTCAAACTCTCTGTCTCCAGTCACATAGGATCCCTAGACGAGGCTATGTCGAAGGGCAGAGTCTCGTCTCGGCAAACAGCTACCTGGCCCCGTTTTATACGGGGTCTACGGGGAATTTTTAGCTGAGCCGACGGGCTCGGATACCCCACATTCAATTCGGCCTTGGGCCACATCTGACCGCGTGAAGCGGTTGGTATATATCCTACAGTTGGAGATTAATCTCAACATGTGCTGGTCAAACTCTCTGCCTCCGGGCAGAGAGGATCCCCAGATGAGGCTACATCGAAGGGCAGTCTAGTTTTGGGAAACAGCTATTTGGCCCTTTTATACGGTGTCTACGGGGAATTTTTGGCGGAGCCTACGGGCTCGGATACCCCATATTAAATTCGGCCTTGTATCACACCTGACTTCGTGGGACGGTTGGTAGATATCCCGCAGTTGAAGATTCATTGTTGAATTCACTTGACTCACTTCTAGCAGTTGGCTTCTACTTCTACGCGCGTTTGGTGAATCTTATATGTGTTGTTCTTGTCCTAAGTATTACCGTTCATTATCAACCTTCGTGTGATTATTCTATCCAGTAACCTTCCCTAGGTTACAGCACATAAGATAATATTTGTCTTCCATATTATTTTTACGAAGTGGCTGATTTTTGGCCTTGCCTTTTGTGCAAAACGTTTCAATCAAAATATATTTTTTAAATAGACACAGCTAGAAATGAAACCATTTACATCTAAGAAGCAGAAATTTACCTCTAGATGATTATATATGGGAGAATATAATATATAAATTTCTACTTAAGAAGCAGGTCAGGTAATCGAATTCTATCCAATGCGTTTCACCCTTCAAAACGACCTCAACAGAATAAAACAATATTCCTATTATTTTCAAATTTATTTTAATCATTTCACACCATGCAAATCCATAACACTAAGACATGTTAAGGTTACTGGAAGTAGAAGAGAATGAAAATTTAGAAGGAACCGGAAACAATCCTAAACAGGAATCAAGGGATAAACCACTACACCTGTTCAAGAAATGGAGTGTGAACCGGGTGATAGGTGAACCTGATGAAATAAGATACGTGTACAGGGAGGGAAAAATATAAACAAAACATCTGTCAGGAATTTCATCGAGAATTCTGAGAAGCATCTACCACAGTGAACGAAATAAAGGTTCGAAATTCCAACGTATATTTAATTTTATTTACATTAATTTTAAATCACAGGCGCGCAATGTGTCTAGACGTACAGCTTAGCCGATTATATTCAACTTCCCAACGCTATCGCTTTTCTTTTATTATACATAAAGTATCACGATATATAATGGAGAGATATTCTGGATTAAGCAAGATTAACGAATAAAAGACATCGTATTTATAGTCCTGTATATGAACGACGGTTTAAAATTTTGAATAAATATACAGTAGAATCCCTCATATCAGGAATCCTTCATATCCAGAAACCCTTATATCCGAAGTGCCTCATATCCGGAATCCCTCATATCCGGAATCCCTCTTATCCGGAATCCCTCATATCCGGAGTGCTTCATATCCAACATGATTTTGATGTGTATATTTGAACTATTTGCGTGATATGTAACTGATTTGAAATTTTTGTTTTTCAGGAAACTTACTTTGGATAATTGTTTCTGCTTATTTCACCCTAATGGCTTGTATTGGTGCAAAAGATGATGGGAATATGAGGAAAAGAACAACTTTGGAGTTATCGCAAAAAGTTGAAATTTTAAACAAGCTAGAAACTGGGGAAAGTTCATTGTAACTAATAGCTGAGTTCAACATAGGAAAGTCAACATTGTATGATATAAAATCTTCCAAAGAAACTATTCTCCAGCATTCACACTGTCACAATGGAAATAAAAAAAAAATGATTGTGATTAAACCTGGACTGAAATTGAAAAGGCTATTGAAAAGCGTGTCCGTTTTATGGAAAGAAAGCCAGCATTCAGCTATGACGATTGCAATAATGCACGCAGAGTTAAAATGTGTCTTTCGTTTAAAAAAAATCAAGAACAAAAGCAAAACGAAATGCCGAAAATGTTTAGAATGACATTAGAAGAGAAAGAATCATCATGCAACAGCGATTAAAAAATCCTCGTTACATTATTTGTTTTGCATACGTGGCATACTTAATTTAATAAATTTTTATTAACATTACATAATTTATTTATTTTTACTTAAAATCAATTCCGTTATATTTCAATCACCATTAGCTTATTTTGTTTACTATAAAACATTGAAAATAAATGTTAAATATGATGTCAGTTCTTTTATTTTAATTTAAATATAACCCTATATATCCGGACTTTGTAACCAATTCCTCATATCCAGAAGGCCTTTTTAGTCCAGTTGTCAGGGATTCTACTGTATATGAAATTTTGTGTATTTTAATTTTATTAGATTAGTATGAACGAGGCAATAAAAGTTTTTTTTACTGAAGACTCTGTATTAAAATAGAATATGTTAGAATGTTGCTTTATTTTCGATAGTATTGTCTTTACACTAGTTATTAATGATTTTCTAAAAGACAGTTGCCATTTTACTCCTAGCTCATTTGTTTTTTAATTTTTTATTAAAATCGACCAATTGGTCTTTCTGTTCCATCTTAGTATTTCAGGAATTCGATTTAAAGGAGATGTTTAAACGACTTTATGAAATGCATTCTTTCCCTGAAGTTGATTTCTATTTTTGTTCAAATTTTCCACATCGTACACACTTTAACCATGTTTGGTTAATTCTAAATAAAGAAAAAGTCCGGGGCCTAACCTACTGTTCGCCAGAAGACGATTGGGGTTAGATTACTTTTGTTAGAAAGTCATAATTAATTAAAATAAATCCACGTCTTTCAAATCAGTACAGTCCTTTGTTTACCTTCGTAAATCTGTTAATTTCTGTCATTTCTAATTACTTTCCATTTGTAATTAACGATAAAATGTCGCCTTCGTCCATTTCATTTCATTTTGTGACTTGATACATTTTATCCAGCGTCCCTTCATCTGTTTATATATTGTGCAAAATTCCCTTTAGGGATTGCCATCAGCTGGCTAATCGTGTTCCCTTTAGTCTCGTTCATGGTCAAATAATCATTTCCTTTCAACAGCGATTTTTCGCATTATTTACATTATTCGGGCTGTTACCCTCATCTTCATTGCCATATTCACAACTTTTCGGCCGCAGTACAATTCGGCTTTCTTAAGGTAATTGGAATTTTGAACCGAACCTTTTATTTCGTCCCTCGGCGTAGATTGTTCTAGTTTCACGTGTCATGCCTCTTCCCATTAAATCAACTCTCCAAGTTTTGGTTCATGAATTTTTTGGATTTATAAACCTAATGTCTCAGCAATCATCTTTATCAGTGTACATATTGCATTTTTATTATTATTACAATTTTTACCAGAGCTTATACTACAACTTCTCTGTTGTTCTTCTTCATTGTTTTGCTATAGCACTCTTTATTTCTTGTTCCCATATTGTATTCATTTTTATGCTTGGTCTGCTCAGGAGATTTGTGTGGCCAAATATATGTTTCTGAAGAAGGCCGGAGCGTACAACGGCCGAAACGTTGTGAATATGGTACTGAAGATGAGGATAACAGTCCGAATAATGTAAATAATGCAAATAATCATAATACCTCATCTCAGAGATCCAGTCACCTGGAGAAGGCCGGAGCGTACAAAAACCAAAACGTTGTGAATATGGCAATGAAGATAAAGATAACAGACTGAGTAATGTAAATATTACAAGTAATCATATCTCATCTGAGTAATATAAACAGAAACAGCGATTTTGTTGGAAAAAATCAAGGAGCGTATTTAACAGATGCGTGTGGTACGATATTTCCCCAACACTTACAATAATAAAACTGTAAAGATAGAACACTCGAGGTATTAAAAGTAGGTGCTTATTTTTCGCTTATATATATATACCTTGCAATATCCCTCACCATTTTGCGTTGGATGCAGATCCCGTATGTGTTCAACATTTTCAAGTGTTCTGTTAGTTGAAAGGCTTTTCAGACTGAATCATTTTCAACAGGTTTTTGACCCAATTTTAGGCTTTGCTCTCTAAATCATATCATATATTGCTCTAGTTCCACAAGCCATGCCTTTTCTGGTCATCTCCCATCAAATCATTGCCGCACACATTCTTTATCCCTTGAATACTTTCCACGGGTGAATTTCCAGGTTTTACGCAAAACTTGACGAATATTTGCTTTGAAAGTAGCTTGCATAGTTGCCCAGTATATAGTTTGTAAGAAAAATTATTCTATGAAATTGCTTTCTCGAAACGCACGAATATCTGTCTAGTCCAAATAATAATAATAATAATAATAATTATTATTATTATTATTATTATTTCCATTGATTTCTGATGTGAACTCATTTCTTTCTGGATCCCGCCCAGGGACATAAGGTTAGAAATGGCATTATGACATTTTCCACTGGAAAAAAAAATTACATAGAGAAAGCCCTTCCTAAGGTGTGGGCTGTACCCGTGAGAACAATTTTTTTGTATTTATTTAAGGAATGGACTTCCAGGAATCCCTTCAATAAGTCTACTGGAAGTGTTAGAAATCTATTGTAAGATTGTACAAAAACAGTACATACGAGGCTACAACCATGTAGCTTTCAGAATATATCAGGAACTGTGCAGTACGTCCGGAGTCGATTCGACAGACAAGGATTATGAGTATTCACGATCTTCACTAACTGATAATGATCAAGTAAAGTTCATGTGAGATACAACCATCTCAACTAACAAGCGCTTGGAGAACAATCGCCCTGATATCACATTTGTGCACAAAAGCCGCCCTGATGGATCCTAATAGACATTGCATTAACTCGGGATTAGAAAATCACGATGGCGGAGCAGGTGAAAAAAAAACAGTCACCGATCAAATCAGTGAAATATATGAAGTCGCAGCTCAAGGTTGTCTTTCCTGTGGTTGGCGGATTCGAAAACATTTCCAGGAATCTTTCTCTCTTGGAGATAATTGATATCATTCTTAGTACACGTTGGCTGCATTGCCTGGAATATGTACTAGAAAAAACTGTTGTGACTCTAAGCTTCGGGTAAGAGCTGAGATAAAACTATAATCACTCAGCCGAAACCTCTGAGGGTCAAATCAAATGATAATAAATAACATCAATTATAGTATTATACAGAACGGTTCCAAATGGCAACTGTTAATAAAAATATTTTTGCATAACAGAAAAAAAAAAATAGAATTATTATTCATCTTTGTCATTATCAACATTTTTTGTGTTAAATAGACTCAATAAGTATTTATAGATAATTTGAGTGTCCTAAATGAGATTTTCCAACTGTAAATAGCAAACAGTCAAACGAACTGTACATAATGACTATAATTTTCATTATTTACAAATTTATATGCTTATCACTTCGGCCTTGTTCAGGTGTCTCTTGAGTCGTATATAGTTCAAGGAATTTCGAACTGAAACTTTCCTTTAATCTTCGGAGTGGATGCTTCTCATTTCCCGGTATATACCACACCTATCCAGTGTTGCATGCAGAGCATGGCCTGGGTGCTAAGGTTTAAAGCTTGTTAAGTGTACATGGATCTTCAAGATTAAACCAAACTAGATATTCCGTAGTTTGTGATTGTCCGCGTTGTCAGTTTGGATCAACATCGGTGGCATATCTCTATTCCCCTTATTGATGGCTCCACAGCGACCTCAGGCAGAAACAGAAGGGCCAGGCAGCACTGAACTAACACCTTTATCCACTGTGCCATGTGTTCTCGAGGACACATGGGACAGTGGATAAGATCCAGTGACAGGACCCAAAGAGTGTGAGTTCAATACCCGGTTAAGGCAGTGGAGAACTTTCAGAGGGAAATTAACATGAGATAACTGATAACTGGCATCCATTAAACATGGCAAGTGGAACTAGAACAGTCTACCTCAGTGAGCGAAATAAAAGGTTCAGTTCGACATGCCAATCACCTGAAGAAGGCCGGAGCGTACAACGGCCGAAACGTTGTAGTAAATATGGGGACAAAGAGGAGGACAATAGTTCGAATAATGTAAATAATTTCGTCATTGTTACAGACTTACCTGTTTGCTTGTTTGTGAGTATACCCCCTGGTAAGAAATTTGATGAAAAGTATACAATTCAGATTACGAAGAAGCCACGAAGCCAGATGATTTGAGGCACTATGTCCAAATTCTAGAACATGTAGATGAATATTTAGTTATTTACAAATTCTATTCTGCGCATTCTCCGAATGAAAATTCAGTTTGCCTTTTTTCTCTTTTAGTAATTATGTTTCTTTTGTTTTTGAGAAATGTATTCTTTGTTATTTCTTCCTGTGTGTTCTTTGGGATTTTATTTTAATTTTTACGTAACTCTTATATCCCTTTATTCTATAACTCCTATATTCTTATATTCCTATAAACTTATATTCTTATATTCTACTTTTTACCCAAACAGTTTTCTTTCATTGATTTTCTGTTAATTTTCATCAGTTTTTTTTATTTTTTTTATTTCCTTCTAGAGTTTTATTTTTATTTCTACTTTGGTTTTTCTGTTTTTCTTTTCTGTCCATCTCTCTTTCCTGCATTTTTTTTTAAATATTTTTTCTTATTTTGCTTTTTTATTACATTTCTTTCTAGTATTTTCCCTTATTTCACTATGATTTTGTTCATTCTTTTTATACTAACTATTCTTCTTTTTTCGTCCTCATATGATACTTTCTTACATTTTTGGTCTGTCTTTCTTTCATTCATTTCAATTGCATCCTCTCTCTCTCTCCCACTCTCTCTCTCTCTCTCTCTCTCTATATATATATATATATATATATATATATATATATATATATATATATATATATCTTCTCTTCCGTCTCTCTTTCTTTCCTTCTTTCCTTCCTTCATTCATTCTTCGACATCATTGTATTCTGTTTTTATTTTTTATTTTTACTTTTCTTCTTTTTTTCTTTCTTTCTTTTTTTCTTTCTTTCTTTCTTTCTTTCTTTCTTTTTTTCATTTCAGTTACTTCTCTTCCTTATGTACAATATTTTCTTCCTTGATTCTTTCTCTCCTTCATTCATTCATCGAGAATATTGTCTTCTCTCTTTCTTTCTTTCCTTTTGTTTCAATTCCTTCCATTTCAATTGCCTCCTCTCTTTATAGACAGTCTTTCTTTCCTTCTTTCTTTCTTGCCTCCCTAGATTCATTATTCAACATTATATATGTTTCTGTCCTTCCTCCTTTCTTTCTAGGGAATTTTGACGTGGTGTAATGTTTGGCAGGCCAATCTCTCTAGATCCATTACGACCGATTATTAAGTTTGATTCCCACTGGGTGCTCCAAGATTTTTTCTTGTGCCATGCTACGCTCAGAAAACCACCTTCGTTAATTTCATTCATTTTAATTGTCCCCTCTCTTTATATACAAACTTTCTTTCCTTCTTTAAATCCATTCTTCGGCCTTATATTATTTTTCTCTATTTTTTTAATCTAAATTACGTTTATTCTCAATATATAAAATCTTTCTTGTATCCTTGATTTGTTCTTTTTTTCTGTTTTACATTTTTTTTAATCATTTTTCCCGTTTTTCTCTTTTACTTTTCTTATATCTTTTTAGACTAACATCCGTTCTCTGTTTTCTTAGTAATCATTGTATTTTTTCTTTGTTTCTTTCTTCCTTCCTTCATCCATTTTTCGACTTGTCTTCTGTTCATCTTTCTTTCTTTTCAATTATTTCTATTTTAATTGCTTCCTCTCTTTATCTACAATCTATTCTTCCTTTTTTCTTTCTTTCCTTTTTTCCTTCATTCTTCGACATTATCTTTCTTTCTTTCTGTCTTTATTTATGTTCAATTACTTCCATTTAAGTTGCTTCCTCTGTTTGTCTACAATCTTCCTTCTTTCTTTCTTTCTTTCTTTTTTTTCTTTCTTTCTTTCTTTCTTTCATTCTTTCTTTCTTTCTTTCTTTCTTTCTTTCTTTCTAAAACACTTCAACACTTTTGTGCTCCGTTCTTCTTTCTTTCTTTCTTTTCAATTATTTCCATTTTAATTGCTCCTCTCTTTATCTACAATCTTTTCTTCCTTCTTTCTTTCTTTCTTTCTTTCATTTTTTCCTTTCTTCATCATTCTTCGACATTATATTATTCTTTCTTTCTTTCTTTCTTTCTTTCTTTCTTTCTAATTTAATCCCAACCCTAACCCAGCTATCAGCATATTCGTCAATCATCCTTCCACTCGCAAAACACCCTACCGAAATCTTTTATTCACAGCTCAACAAATACCAATCTTCCTTGTCCTTTTTCCATCTTTTTCGTTCAATGCAGGATTACACCACGGGGTTCTTTTCTTATTTGGACCATGAAAATAATAATCTCGAACAGATTGGCTGCGACAGAGGTGGAAGCGGAACATACAACAATTGCTCGGCGATTAATAATAAGACGACGCGATCAAGCGAACAAGATGGCTTCCTCGAAAATGGTAGAGAAGAAAAATGGCGCGAAAATGACAGTGGTTGCGGCGTTTTAGTGAAGCGGGAAAGTGATGAAGGAAACTGGGATAAAGGTGAAGAAATAAGATTTAGGGGGGTTGGAAGGATGTCGGATGCTGATAGGAGGAAGGGCAAGGAATTTTAGTAGTAAATAGATTGGATGACTTAATAGGGTAAGTCAAATAGGGGGAAAGAAAAGATAGGCTTGAACACCTAACGGGGGAGAATATAAAGTGTTGTAGGGATGCGATAGGGTACCATAGATAGATATAAACAAAAATAGATAGATAGATAGATAGATAGATAGATAGATAGATAGATAGATGCATACATACATACATACATACATATGAGCAGATGGAGATATATAGATAGATAAATAGATACATACATACATATGAGCAGACGGAGATAGATAGATAGATAGATAGATAGATAGATAGATAGATAGATAATGAACAGACTGAGATAGATAGATAGATAGATAGATAGATAGATAGATAGATAGATAGATAGATAATGAACACACTGAGATAGATAGATAGATAGATAGATAGATAGATAGATAGATAGATAGATAGATAGATAATGAACAGACTGAGATAGATAGATAGATAGATAGATAGATAGATAGATAGATAGATAGATAATGAACACACTGAGATAGATAGATAGATAGATAGATAGTTGGATAGATAGATAGATAGATAGATAGATAGATAGATAGATAGATAGATAGATAGATAGATAGATGCATACATACATGCATAAATTCATATGAGCAGACGGTGATAGATAGATAGATAGATAGATAGATAGATAGATAGATAGATAGATATTAGGTTGGTGCAAAAATAATGACGTCATAATGTCGTTTTTGACGGGGTTTTTTTGACATTATTACGACATTATTTTTGCACCAACCTAATAGATAGATAGATATGCTTACAAAACTAGTACCGTCTGTCAAAATAGAAAACTGAACCATCTTACGTAATATGTCAGTCCTCTAACTGTGATTCATAATTTCTTTGCTATTGTTGAAATAACGAGTCTAGAAATGGGATTTAAAAATATTTACTTAACTTTTATTCTTAAGCCGTGACTGTATTTGATGAATGTAAAAACCGAGCAAAGTTTTCTTTTTATCAAGATATCAGGAAAAAAACTGTTTTTTATTTGTTTGTTTTTTTTTTACTTTCAATTTCCTTTAAGACCCAACATTGTCACCGTTGTTTTCCGTACGATCACGTGATTAGCTAACGCGATTCAGTTTTCCGTCAGATGTCTCCCAAATATGCACGAATACATGCACACACGCACAAACACACACACACACACACATATATATATATATATATATGCGTGTGTGTTTTTGTGTGTATAATATTTTGATGAGTTTATTTTATTTTCCTGCAGATTTTTCCATTCAAAATAATTTAAAACGCTGAAAGTCTAAATTCTGAATTCGAACAATTTAACTTCTGAGTGAGGCACGAACGTCCCTCTTAAACATCGTTGCACCAAGTGTACTCAGGTCAAGGAGACAATATTGAAAAACAGTGAAAAACTGTCTTGTCTCACCAACATCATCTAGATTAGGCTTAGAACTTTAACAACCCTTTAAACATCGTTGGACCAAGTGTACTGATGTCAAGAGGGACTATGATAATCTCGTTGAGGCGTAGAACTTTTTGAACGATACTCGTAAGCTTAGAATAACATCGATAGATAATGTTAGTAACGAGGTGGTTATTAGAATAGAAACGACAAGTAAATGTATACATGCAATCTGGAAGTGACATCTAAAATGTCTGGGACACATAAAGAAACATGGTTTAGAAAATGTAACAATTCCCGAACATACTGAGTTCAAGAGATGCATCGGAAGAAAACAAGCAGCCTACTTGACGAATTTTCTATGCCTGGATTGTATTACAGGGGCCAAAAGGTATGCAAACTTGTCGAACTACACGTGGAATTACTGATTTCCTCAGGTGACAATTCCTTTAGATTTCCACTTCAAAATCCTTGATATTATTATTATTGTTTTTTATTTCCTTTGATTTCTGGCGTGTACATATTTCTCTCCGGGCCCCACCAAGAGACCTAAGGTTAGAAATGGTATCATGACACTTTCCACTGACAGAAAAAAATTACATAGATAAAGCCCTTCCTAAAGTGTGGGCTGTACTTGAGAGAACAATTTTTGTATTTCTTTGAGGCATGGACTTCCAGGAATCCCTTCAATGAGTCTACTGAAATCTTTTCCAATCAATCCGAGGGTTCCAACTACAACAGGGATTGTTGATGTTCCTATGTCCCTCGTTTTTGAGATTTCTATTTGAATATCTTCAAAGATACATTGCAGTCTGCAGGGACTGCCATATCAATAAGGAGACCCTTTTTTGTATTCTTTAATAACAATGTTTGAGCGGTTGGCTTTGATTGTTCTGTCAGTATGTATTGTGTAGTCCCATAAAATTGTAACAGGTCCTATCTCCGTAACTGGGTCTGGGCGATGTTCATACCAGTTTCTTTCAGTTTCCTTCCCGTAGAAGTTGCAGATTTTCCAGTCCAGATATTGGCCCACTCTGTTATGCCGGGTTTTATATTCAGTCGGTGCCAATATGCAAGATGATAAATCGTTTCTAGATATTTATCACAGAATCTGCATTTTGGTCTAACACAACATTTTAGTATATGTGCTTGATAATTCCTAGTTAACATGCATTGGTCCTATGCACCTTACGTTTCAGCTTTCAACCCTGCACTACATAGCTACTGATGGGTACGGGTTTTGTGTAAGCCAGCTTGTCTGGTACGAGCAGATTATTGGCCATGAAGCGGTTTATCTTACCATTGTTTCTGTATCTGGTGGTTGCATTTCTGTTTGCTTTATTTTTTTAAGTATTTTGCAGCTTCAGCCGATGTACCGTGCTTTACTTGTATTTCTGCGCCCATTTGAACCTCATTATTGTTATTATTATTATTATTATTATTATTATTATTATTATTGTAACCCTGTTATACTGGGTACGCTTCCAATGGTATCAAGGAATTTCTGGAGATTCTTTGGAATGGACCCAAGGGATGTAATCACAATTGCTACAACACTGGCATATACATTACATATTTTCTCAAGATCTACCCTCAAATCTGAGCAGTTCACTACTATTTCAAGATAGGTAAATGCAATGTTGTGATCTATATATCTGTCAACAGACCCCCATGAGAATTTTATTATCAGTGTATTAACAGTTCTTTTCATTTTATTATTATTACTGTTGTTGTTGTTGTCGTTATTATTATTATTATTATTATTATTATTATTATTATTATTATTATTATTATTTCTTTTTGTGTGTATGATCATAAAGCTGTTCAAACAGAAGCGAGACCAATAATCTTTGATTGATCGATGCTATGTAAGTGTGTGTCACCAAATTTTCTGTCTACCAAGATGTCTGTCACCAAAGTGTCTAGAATTCCTGAATCTTTTATAAAACTCATTCTTTTCTTTCTTAAATTTTTAACATTTATCTATTTTTTCTATTTTATACACTTTTTTCTTTCATTTTCTTTCTTTTCAGTTTTTTCTTTCTATATAGTTTTCTTTCTATACAATATTTATTTCCATCCTTCATTCTTTCTTGCTTAAATTATTTACTTTTATTCATTTTTTTTTTACTTATTTTAAATAGATAAATTTTCATTTAATATGCATACAATAGCTGTGTTAAGCATTAAAGCAATATATAGGGGAGAATTTGAAGATTTAACCAGACTCATAGAATTTGCCCGAGTATTATTATTATTATTATTATTATTATTATTATTATTATTATTATTATTATTATTATATTCTCCTGAATAGATAAACATGTACACAGGTCCTTTTTGTAAATTGTTTTCCTTTCTGTTTTATTCGTCTGGCGTAGATGGTATTCGCTTCGTTTTTTGTTGGTAAGATTTCAGATACCTTCAGCTGTTTCTTCAAGAGTGCAGCTTTTTTGTTGATGGAGCTGATTTTGTGTTTTACTATTTGTATTAGGGGGCCATTCCCTTCTGTGTGCTATGTTTGCAATCCGTTTTTTGTAGTTTTTAGAGTTAGTTCATTTTGGATTAGACTGAGGCCTCTTGAAGTTCTTGGTACGTACAGCCTATCAAATTCTGATTTCGAGTGGTGCATCTTCATTTGAGTAAGAATTTTTCTGGTCATTGCGTCCAATATTTTAATGTCATTAAACTTTCATTTAATTAATGTTGAAGCTGTATGTTACTACTGGTATAGCTTAGGTGTTCATAGGTTTCATTTTATTGGCCTCATTAAGTACGCTTCCTTGTATCAAAAGCACTCTCCTATAATATTCTTTTCGGATCTTTTACTTTATAATTGAATGTTGTATTCCGTCTCTTTCATTAATTCATAAGTATATTTTTATGCCTCATCTTGGTCAAGTTCCTTAATCTTGTTGTTGATATCAAAGTCTAAATCTATAGTTTTCGTTAGTTTACCACCTTGAAGGTGACTTTGGCAGATTTGTCGATTCCGAACTTCATCCTAATGTCTTCGCTGAATGTTTAGACAATGGTGAGTAATTTTTTTTGCTGGTTGTCATCCTTGGCAAATGTTTTAAGATCATCACTATAGAATAGTTGATTCAGTTTGTCAGTCTGTTACTTCGATCCTTAGCTACAGTTGTTCAGTAGGCGGCTGAGTGGCGCTAATGCAAATCAGAAGACTAGTGGTGATAATGAATCGCCATAGAAGATCCCACAGTTTCGATGTTTGCATGGTATACGTTTAGTGTGGTCTTCCAGTTTTTCATGCTCTCCATTATGAATTTGACCTTTGTGGAGGGGGGATACTCTGTATACTTTTACACTCCTCTCTATGTCTGAATGGGGTACACTGTCGAACGCCTTTCTGTAGTCGATCCACACAATCGATTATTTTCTTTTCCTTGATTTCACCTCTTCAAATAATTTTTTTTATGAATAATTATTTGGTCTTTGCACCCGTAACTTCCTCTTTTACATCCCTACTGTTATGCTTGGAGTAAATTGTCCCCTTGATTATAATAGAAGTGAGGATCTTGTACATTGTTGGTAGGCAGGTGATGGGCCTATAGTTCTTCGCGTTCTACGTCTTTTCTGTCTTGGGATATAGGTATGTTACCTCCCCTGTGAGCCGTTTGGGGCATTTTTCTGGGTTTATGATTATATCATTGTATGCTCGTGCGAGGTCTAGGTGAATGCTAGATTGGGTTTTTATCTAACAATTGGCTATTCGGTTTATTCCTGGTGTTCACCAGTTTTTGCTGATGGCAGCGGTTGTTTCAGTAATATTGATAGCCGTCCATTTTTTTTGCATTCTCTATATCCATGTTGTTCCGGTAATTGTTTGGTCCATGTAACTCTTTCATTGTGCTTTTTTCAGTTTTCCCACATCTTACACCAGAACTGCTCAATTTCTTGGATATTAGGTCGGTCATTTAACTCTATTTTTTTCTCAGTTGCCGATATAGATTCTTGGCATCTTCTTTGAAGATCTTGTTTTTCCAGAAGAATCTGTTTTCTTTTTTGTCGAATTCTCTGTGCCTTCGCCTGAATTTGTTGTTTCTGTTTCTTTTTAACTTTTCATACGTTAGTCTAATTCTTTATGTCGAGGCTTCGTTTTTTTTCCTTCTTTCATTTTACAGCCATTGTCTACTTCACTTAAAAGTGGCAAATGTCCTCGTAATTTGTTTATTTCACTTTCTATTTATGTTGGGTTCTAAATTTTTCACCTCTTGTTTCTGTAATCGTTGCCGAAGTTGCGTATATAAAATAATTAATTTATGCCAGGTTCATCGCTCTTTCCTTTTCGTCTCTTATTTTTCTAATTACTTAGAGAGGTTGTTGTTTTCTTTCACCTGACGCTTCTTTCTTTTACTTTTAGAAATGCTGGCCTTTCTTCAAAAGACAATTTTCCTTTATAATCTCTTATTTATATTGGATGTTTTTGCCATCTTTATTTCTCATTCATATTCGTCATAATCTCCCTCTGTTTGCTTGTGTACTTCTGAGGAATTATTACAATTGCTCTCTATTTGTCCCTCTGTATGTCTCTCCTCTACGCTGATGGTATTTAGCTCCTCAATGTTAAGGTTTAATCTAGTTTTTTTATGATTTCTCGGATGTTTTCGATTTCTATTATTATTATTATTATTATTATTATTATTATTATTATTATTATTACCTTTGATTTCTGGCGTTTACACATTTCTTTCCAGGTTCCGCCCAGGGACCTAAGGTTAGAAATGGCATCATGACACTTTCCACTGAAAAAAAAGGGCATGGACTTCCAGGAATCCCTTCAATTAGTCTACTGGAATCTTTTTCAACCAAACTAGGTCTCCAACTACAACAGAGATTGTTGATGTTCCCACGTGCCACTTTTTTTCTTAGTTTTATTTCAAGGTCCTTGTATTTTGACAGATTTTTGAATATCTTCAACGATACATTTCAGTCTGAAGGGACTGCCATCTCAATAAGGAGGCACTTTTGTGTGTGTGTGTATATATGTATGTGTGTGTGCGTGTGTGTGGTCTTTAATAACAATTTATTATTATTATTATTATTATTATTATTATTATTATTATTATTATTATAATTTCCTTTGATTTCTGGTGTGTACTCATTTCTTTCTGGGTGACCTAAGGTCAGAAATGGCATCATAACATTTTACACTGAGCAATTTAAAAAAAAAAAACACACACACACACACGCACATTTTACATAGATAAAACCCTTTGTAAGATGTGGGCTGGACTCGTGAGAATTTTTTTTTTATTTCTTTAAGGCACAGGCTACCAGGGATTCCTTCAATGAGTCTATTGGAATCTTTTCCAATCAATCCAATCAATCCGAGGGCGGGCCCCAACAACAACAGGGATTGTTAATGTTCTCATGAGCCATATTTTTGAGATTTTGACTTCATAAGGTATGAAGCTGTTTCTTCTCCCTGCACCTATGAGCTAAATAGATTATTATTATTATTATTATTATTATTATTATTATTATTATTATTACTGCTGAGAACCCATGTCTAAGATCTCAAGTACTCTAGTTCATATTTTCATGTTTTCATCTTTGCTATCGTCTCATTTGGCTATTCCTAGTGCTCCCGTAATTATGGGCACAACATTTACCTTTTTCATATTCCATATTATTATTGTAGTTTTTTTTTTGTTTTTTTTTTTTTGTCTTTGTATTTATTCTGACAACAGAATACATGCATTTTATTTGGCGTTAACTTCGGACTTTTTTTCAACAAACCTTTGTTCTTTTTGTCATTCCTAACGAAAGAATGTTCTTTTTAGTTTTCTTTTTTTAATTTTATCAACAATTTCTTACAGAAAAATACTAAAATCGACCAAATCATTTTTTAAAAGAATCAAAAAAACAAACTTTACAACTGAAGACATTCTTGCACGCTTCTTTGCAGTAACCTTTTTTTTCTCTCCCTGCGGCAAAAGATACAAACGAATCGCCTGGAAATGCTTAATATAAGATATGGATGCATTTCAGACGTGCGTTCGTGAGACATTATTTTTGCATAGTTTTGCCAGTTAAAGTCAAGAGTCATTATTGTCAGGCCATGGAGAGTGTCAATCAACTTATTAGCGCTGTGTTAAGATTAATATTTTAAATAGGGAATCATTTTTAGTATATATCAAGTGTAACAGCAAAATTGTCAAAATCATCTAACAACATAATTATCCATCCCAGAAAATGTTTAATATCTAAAAAAACCACTGAACTAATTAAGTTTCTTTTTTTTTTTTAGGCTTTCTGATAAGATGTTTAGCCATGTTGACTGCAATTTTTGTAAGAATCACTGAAAGAGAACAGGTTAAAATCATCTTAAGTCACCCCCAACTATATCTTCTCAAATGAGTAATAGTGAGAGGAAAAAGATCATTCAGGCCTTCAGTAATAGTACCAACATTCATAGTCTGGCTTCCATCTTCAAATTCCATTCAAGAACCATCAAGAGAACGGTAAAAAAGTTTTAAAAAGCTGGAACAGTACCGAGGAAACTTGATCTGGAGGTCACAACAGGAAGAGGGATCATCATTTCAACTTAGAGCTAAAGAGATCAATTAGAAAAGATCCAACTCAGTCCTTAAGACGTTTGGCTCGTGAGAGAGGAGTTTCAGCTCTAACAATCCAAGGAGAAAATTAAAAAATACTTGAAAATGAAATCGTAAGTGAAATATGTGAGGCACCGTATTACTCTAGGATATCGCCCGTGCATTGAATACTGTTGCCATATCTCGTCTGGTTCTCATCCTGTACATCCCGAGACTCATTCAAATAATGCAAAAGTGACTAAACGTTTGTATTTATGCCTGAAATCCTTCCACATTTTTGTCAAAGTACTAGGGTCTCTAATTAACTGAATAATAATTGAATTAGGTAAGCATCTCACATCACAGGGTCTTCTTTTAAATCAACAATATGGATTGCCCTTCCCTAACTGTACTACCTGATATACTAACGATTATTGCCGAAAGAGTCTAAGAAGCTTTAGATAAGAATGGTGAAACTCGGTCCTTTGCTTTGGAAAGCGTTTGACAGGGGGTTGGCATACTTTCCGGGGGAATTTTTGGACTGATTCCGTCTTTCTTATTAAATCATGAATGTTGTTCATGATGACGGCCGTCTTCGAGTATAGAATCCAGAGGTTAGCAGTGAATATTTTGAAGACAGTAGGGAAGCGTAGTTCAGGTTAGCAGTGAATATCCCGGTAAAGTAGCAGAGCGTAGTTCTTCCTTCTGTTCGTCTTCGCCTGACAAGCTGGCACTGGACATTCGGATAGAGTAAACAAAATGGCCGCCTTTATACACGACGGATTGAATGTTCTACGTCTTCTGATTGGTTAACCTTCTATTGGTGGACTATAAAGTGAGTCAAGGCATTTGGACTAACTCACTAGTTATATTTATATACACAAAAAACTGTAACAAAATGCATAAATAAAAAATTAAAAAATAAATAGTAAAAATTTCAGAGTTTAGGCGGAGATTTTAGAAGTATAGAGTTGAATTAGAATTTAGAAGGAACTAGAAATCTAATCTTAAATGGAAAACAAGGGATAAACCTCTACTCTTGTTCAAAAGACCGAGGAGAAGTGGGAAGCCGACGATAAATTTACCTATCTACTCCTATCATGGAAAATGTGTTATAATGTTGTTCATCATGACGGTCGTCTTCGAGTATAGAATCCAGAGGTTAGCAGTGAATATTTCGAAGACAGTAGGGAAGCGTAGTTCAGGTTAGCAGTGGATATCGCAGCAAAGTAGCAGAGCGTAGTACTTCCTTTTGTTCATCTTCGCCTGACAAGTTGTCACTAGTCATTCGGGTAAGATAAACAAAAATGGCCGCCTTTATACACGACGAATTGAATGTTCTACGTCTTCTGATTGGTTAACTTTCTATTGGTGGACTATAAAATGAGTCAAGTCATTTGGACTGGCTCACTAGTTACATAATTTATCCAAAAATTGTAACACTCTTGAATGGCCACTCCTCTAGATCTTTTTGTAATAATGCAGGTCTCTCCCAAGGCTCTGTCCTTAGACCTATTTTGTTCTTAATGACTTTTCTGTTAGTATCACTTCTCAACTTGATATTTATGTTGATGATACATCTTTTTTTTCCTTTTTAACAGATGATTTTACACATGATTCCGCATTTTCACACAAGCTTCTTTGGTAGATTACTTCAATATGTTCTGTGAGTATCAAACTTTCTATCACTCTCTCCTCATTCAACTGTCTCCTTCTTATACTAAATTCAAGTGTCCATTTTGTTTTCATATTCCACGAAAATTCCTCGTTTCTCGCATCCTTCATCTATGGAGTATTCTTCAATAGATTCACAGCTCTATGACTGCAAGTGACGTCGTCATCAGTGATGAAATTGTCCGGCATTCACTTCCACATAGAAGAATTAATATGACATAGCAGTTCATTATCTTTCTTTCTAATGAAATTTTCTTCATTCTTAATTCAAATTTTAAAAGACATCTTTCCCTATTCAATGTCGTCTTGTATATCTGTCACGTTTTTTTTTCTTTCGTCTGTCCAAGATTCTCTCTCTGCGTCTTTGCTTCAATATGTCCTTTCAATCTCAGTCAATCCAAACACACCCCTCTCTCCCTCTCTCCTCCACGCTTTCCAGAAAGCTTAACTGTTTCCTTACGACTCCAAGAATAAACGTCCGTCGGCCTCAAAACGCTCGTTTTTTTCGCAGTTGATTTTCTACATAATTTTTTTCACTTTTCCCTGAATTTTATAAAATTAACTAATGTTATGAAAAAGTGACTAAACTTGCCATATCGAAAGGAAGTAATATTCGTCTAGAGACTAAACTATATCTCTGGAATTTCTTCTTTTTATCAAAGGAAGCGACAGAAATAGAAAATTGGCGACGAAATATTTGTTCACTGAGTGAATCCCATTTTCAGGGTGGCTGAAGCGTCCGAGAGAACCCGGGTCAGCTAACCGTAAAAAGAATCATCATTGAGTGGGACGTGAAGAGTTTTATTGAGGGCGCGAGATTTTAATTAATAATGAACTGCAAGCACGGTCGAAAATATCTCTTCGGATATTATTCACTGACTGCACACGTATAGGATTGAGGGAATTGGATTCTGGATGTGGTCTAGCGATTTGCAAGGATGCGACCTTTATGAGTCGCAAGAGGTTACAGAACCAATTTGGAACTACAAAGATGAAACGAAACGTAAATATCTTGGTTCACACACACACACACACACACACACAGTGACGCACTGAAGTAGACAAGTGCCAAGAGATTGCAAGAGTTACATACACGCTTCTACAGGTTCAAAGGCTGACATAGATTCATAGACAATAATACTAATGTATATATATATATATATATATATATATATATATATATATATATATATATATATATATATATATGGAGAGAGATAGATAGATAGATAGATAGATAGATAGATAGATATGAAGTGATTAAAATGAATATGAGTAGATAGATAGATAGATAGATAGATAGATATGAACAGATTGTGATAGATAGATAGATAGATAGATAGATAGATAATGAACACACTTAAGATAGATAATAAACAAACTGAAGATAGATATGAATAAACTTAGATAATGAACAGACTGAAGACAGGTAGATATGAAGTGATTACGATTAATATGAATAGATAGAATACATACATATATATATATATATATATATATATATATATATATATATATATATATATATATATATATATGAAAATTTCTCCGAATTAATCAGAGACAATATTTATGAATATATGTGCGTGTAAGTATTCATAAATATTGTCTCTCTACTGATTAATTCGGAGAAATTTTCATATTTGTCGACATGGAAAACAAATACTTACACACACATATATTCATATATATATATATATATATATATATATATATATAGATAGATAGATAGATAGATAGATAGATAGATAGATAGATAGATAGATAGATAGATATCAACAGAGAGATAGATAGATAGATAGATATGAATAGATAAATAGATAGATATGAATAGATAGATAGATAGATAGATAGATAGATAGATAGATAGATAGATAGATATGAATAGAGGGAGATATAGTCAACGAAGAATGAACACCACACTGTGCATACAGTGTCACCATCGTTAGTCTTACGTTAACAACATGATGGGAAGACAAAGGAGTTACCGTTGACTTGAGGCAGTGAATTATTAACTTCCACAAGTTGGGAAATAGTTATTTCAAACCTGTTATCCACCCCTAGATCTACGATACAGTCCATTATAAAGAATTTTCTTCAGTTATTTCAAACCTGTTATCCACCCCTAGATCTACGATACAGTCCATTATAAAGAATTTTCTTCAGTTATTCCAAACCTGTTATCCACCCCTAGATCTACGATACAGTCCATTATAAAGAATTTTCATCAATTTCGCACGACAAAAACTTTGCCTGCGTAGGAAAGAATAATTTTGCATTTTGCTATTTTGCATAATTCGCCTGTTAAATTTGCTGTATTTAACGTATTGTTCTGAAAATTGACTTTTATATTGTTTCGTAGGATTATCAGACCATAAATCCATTCATATATATATATATATATATATATATATATGTGTGTGTGTGTGTGTGTGTGTGTGTGTGTGTGTGTGTGTGTGTGTCCCAAAATTTGACATAATTTTAAAAGCAATTATCTTGAAAACTACTGAGTCTAGCTCAATGAAATTGAACAGCTTAGGTGTTGAACATCTGAAATTTATTATGGGATCGATTTTATAAGTGTTCAATATGTGTACTGCCTGTGACACGGCATACGGCAAGTCGGTAGTTAAGCTCTTGCCAAACACGCTGTAGCCTGTCTCCGGTAACATTATCCAGTGCGGAAGTGATTCTCTGCTTTAGATCATTCAATGTTAGCAGGAAGAGCTGGGGATATAGACCAGTTCCTTCACGTATACCCATAAAAAGAAATCAGACAAGGACAGGTTCGGTGTCCACGCCAGGCATTTCAACGGAAAACTGTCGTCATCTCCACCACGCCACATACATCTCTCTGACAGATTCTCTTACAGAACAAAATTTTAAAAAATAAATATAAAATCTTGATCTGTTTCTATACATGCTGTGAAAATTTGAGGTTATTTCACCAAGATTTGCCAAAATTATTGGCCTGCGAAATCATGTCAAACTTTTTGGAAGACCATATATATATATATATATATATATATATATATATATATTTGAATGTATATATATGTACGTGAAATGAGACCAAATGTAGTATAATTCCATTGTGCGTAACATTTAATTAAAAACAGTGTTCAATACAGAGCTAAATATTATTTATTTTAGGAAATTAAAACAGAAACATGTCAAAAATCGCTACACAATGGCAATTATGCTTCGATACTACAAATGTGTCTCCTCCTGCGAGGGAGTGAACTATTAATCTAATTTCAAAGGCAGAATACTTCCTCTTTTTAAAAAAATAAAATAAAATAATCACAAATTGGCTTATGGGCTTTACCATGAATAACCATTCGAATGTGACCTCTACGTAATTCAAATTCACCAAAAAAATTTTGTTATATAGGTGTCTGCATAAATATAGAAGTCAGAAGAAAATAAAATAAAAAAAGTAATTCATCGAGTCTAGAAAAAACCTCAACAGAATGCAGAAAGTAATAGACGGTCGTTTCATCCTACAATTGGGACTCATCAGCAGGGCGCATCCACTACCGAGAATTTAAACCCTGACAGGGTGTCAAGCAAACATCGTACCAACTGTTCCAATAGGCCTCGGTGACGGAGAGCTTGCAAATCAGACTGAATATAGCGCCTCTCGCTCACATATTCCGTGGTGGAACTCTTACTGAGTTCTCTCTAACCATTGGACTGTGACCTCTGGAGCCACTATCACCAAGCCGCTCACTCTAGAGCATTAGAAGCAGGTTTAAGCAATGATATACACATGATGATGTGCAATCGCTTCGTCGCCGAGGACCGTTGACAGACATGAGTTAACGGTTTCTTTATGAAAGGGATTTGTGTATATAAAAACTGCCGTAACATTTGTTTTTTGACGACTTATAAAATGTTATCTTTTTTTGTAGGGTATTTAAACTATTTATTTGGGCTATAGATTATAAAGAGAGCTCAACTGACTTGAAGAGAAAATATACTACATAAAAGGTTAATAGTCAGAGTTGAATCAAAACAGGAAACAGTATTATATATATATATATATATATATATATATATATATATATATATATATATATATATATATCAGAGAGGGAGAGAATGTCTATGTCCCCAAAATTCATACGCTGATGTCCCAGTGGATAAAAGCGATGACTGAAGTAATCCAGTGACATGACTCAATTGGTTTTGAATCCAATACCTAGAAATCCATTTTACGTATAAAGATAGAATTTAAAAATATATTTTTACAATATATATATATATATATATATATATATATATATATATATATATATATATATACTAGTGGACAAAAACTTGGAGAGTTGAGCTAAAGGGAAATAAGGGAAACTAAAACTGAGATATCCGGTACAAACATAGATAGATAGATAGATAGATAGATATGAGTAGACTGGGATAGATAGATAGATAGATAGATAGATAGATAGATAGATAGATATTAGGTTGGTGCAAAAATAATGACGGTTTTTGATGTTAAAAAACGTCAAAAACCGTCATTATTTTTGCACCAACCTGATAGATAGATAGATAGATGATATATATATATATATATATATATATATATATATATATATATATATATATGTATAAAGGTCTGGGTTCGATTCTCGGTAGTGGGCGCTCACTGCTGATGAGTCCTGCGCTTTCTACATTCTGTTGAATATTCTTCTATACTCGATGAATTGCTACAAATGATTATTCTAATCTCCCCAAAATTCTATCACTTGTAGATCCTTGCTTGATCCAGCTAATGATCTGCGATGGAATGGCTAGCGGAAAGGCAGACCTTGCTCTTAGGGCACAACCCATTGGGTTTGAATACTTGGATAAGTATCACTACAGTATTTGTGAGTAGTGGCGCTATATCGAATCTAGTCAGTGTCTTCCTCCTCACCGAGGTCCGTTCGTCCAATGGTAGACGCTTGCGTTGTATTGTAACGGTCTGCGTTCGATTCTCGGTAGTGGACGCGCACTGCTGATAAGTCCGAAATAGGACGAAACGGCCGAACAACGCTTTCTGCATTCTATTGAGGATTCTTCAAGACTCGATGAATTACTATAATGATTATTATAAGCCCGCTTCTATGACTTGTATATCCTTGCTTGACCCTGCTAATGCCCTGCGATGGAGCAGCTAAGGGGAAGGAAGACGTGCCCCTTGGGGATACGGCCCGTAAGGTTTGAATACTTGGATGAGTATCACCACGGAATACTATCACACACACACACACACACAGCTATATATATATATATATATATATATATATATATATATATATATATATATATATATATATACATACATACATACATATATATATATATGTATGAAGAGAAATAAAGAAAGAGAGAAAAAAGAAAATGTGTGATAATTTGGTCTGCTACCTTGATGGTTCATTGATAATCCATGAAGCAGATAGACATTGAACGAATCTTTAAGATGCTAAATCTTGCTGCTGATGCGTCACGAATTCACTCGGCCTGCAGCTTCTGCCAAAGATGACATTTTTGCTTGATTTGTCTCCGTTATTCAATCGGCTACCTGATGCTATATTTATTCATCTGTACCAATCGATCACCCTGTCATAATCTATCTATGAATATTTGCTGCTAACGCAATGATGATTGCGCTGTTCCTGCAAGCCATCAATACAGAAATCGATATTAGCTTCCGACAGACTTGGCTTAGTATAAATAAATTTCTATCTAATCTTCAGCTACTAATCATCGCCTGTTCACCGTAGTACGTTCACTCAATCAAGAAGTGCCGCACAAGATAATGATTTTTACAAGAGTGTGTAGCGTCAAACATAAGATTCAAAAGAAGAGAAATGTTTACGGGCAAATAATTAACTTTATCAACGGGTTCAGTCGATTATCGGCTGCCGGTCATCGAATGAAGATGGTGCAAAATTATTCTTTTCTTAGACTCTTTGAAGTATTTTTGTATTTGTTCGTTCTTGAGAATGGTAAGATTAAGATTGACTGAGTTTCTATCACCCCTACATATTCCTGCATCTGTTTTTTACTACCACGTGTCTTCCTGTTTTATTGATGTATAAAATAAATACTTATTGGTATCAAAATGTTTATTGCATCTATCAGCGCAGTTAGGATAAAAGTTGATTCGTTCTGCGCAGGTGGAATAAAAAGGGCGGCCATTTGTATGAAATGCCCAGAACTTCGAAGAATCATATAAATGGACGAGTTGCATATTAAAGATTTAAAACTGAACGATTTTAATGCAAAACAGCTAAAAGGCTAATTTAATAATTTTAACTTGTCGATATTTGTCTCGAGTCAAAACAAAAATTTAAAATATGAAACTTTTAGGTGTTTTCGCCGTGAAGAAGTACAACAAATTCCTTATCAGAAATTTAAATTCATTTGCACTTATACTCAATATAAGAAACATTCAAACGGTTGAAGTCCAGGATAAACCGACTGCATTCCGACGCAGAGCGGTAACCATCGCCACCACTAAAAATGAGGCTTTTAGATTCTCACGCAGTTCAAACCGATGTCCATCTTTTTTAACTCTCGGAAACACCAAATCTGTGCCCACCTGTTTGGCTCTCGGACAAACCAAACCAAAGTTTACCTATTTGACACATGGGCAAACCAAATCTATTCCCACCTGTTTGGCTCTTGTGAAAACCGACTCTGTGTTTACGAAGAATTCTCAGGATTTCAATATATATATATATATATATATATATATATATATATATATATATATATATATATACATATATATATATATATATATAAGTGAACATTGAAGTCAACACTTAGAGGCGACAGGCTGTTTCATGCTAGACGCAATCGGCAGGCTAGAAACGCACTTTTCCCATAAATATAGCACACCTTAAGAGTATATTTCTTCATATATATATATATATATATATATATATATATATATATATATATATATATATATATATATATACACTGCAGTCCTGAGATTTCTGTATATATATATATATATATATATATATATATATATATAAATCAATTTCTTCATGGTCCATGACAATGTCCTGTGATTTATATGTATAAACACTTTCTGGAAGTTCCTGAAAATGTTGCTAATTTAATGATGCCGATGTTAATATTTTTGATTGACAGTGATACACGCTGCTGGTTTCAATCCCAATGAGGATTGACTGCAAAACACTTTCCCCTCCCCAATTGATAGACAGAAACACAAAAATTTATGTTGGGATTTCTTTCTAGCCAATAAAATAAGCCGGTTCTCGGTTTCAACTGACTGAGTCCTGGTCTGCTAAGTCAGGCGGTTCGATGCCAGGCTGGCGATTGCCTTGTCGAACTCTCTATCTTCGCGTTTAGAAGATCTCAGGCGAGGTTATGCTGAATACTAGAGACACTTCTGGGGTGCTAGACAAACCCGACTCTCTGAATGCGGGAATTTTTTCGACCAAGCCTATGGGCTCGGAATCGCACCACATAAAAACATAAAAATACAACCTTATACCACATCCTATTTTCTGAGCGGAAAACTTAAATAACCTCAGTCCCAGTCTGTCTTGTGTTAGGATCCAGAACATAGGATCGCTTATCCGAACTTGCTTTTGTGTGTTAATCCCAATTCTTACTTTGTGATCTTTTTTTCCTTATTACTGTTGTTTTGCGTTATTACTGTTAATTAGCCTTGCATATATTGTTTGCTTACTTTATATTATTCTTGTCCTGTTCTTTTCTTTTTCTTGTTATTGCTTATTGTAATTCTGTTTGTTGAACAGTTTGGTTACTTATTTTGCATTTAACTATGGTGACTCCCTGTAAAAAAATACTTGTTCATTAATTACATTATTCAGACTACTGTCCACATCTTTGTCGCCATATTTATTACAACGTTTCGGCCTTTCAGTATCTGTCTATATTTCTGAGATGAGGTATTATGTACACTATTTACATTATTCGAACTATTGTCCACATCTTTGTCGCCATATTTATTACAACGTTTCGGCCTTTCAGTATCTGTCTATATTTCTGAGATGAGGTATTATGTACACTATTTACATTATTCGAACTATTGTCCACATCTTTGTCGCCATATTTATTACAACGTTTCGGCCTTTCAGTATCTGTCTATATTTCTGAGATGAGGTATTATGTACACTATTTACATTATTCGAACTATTGTCCACATCTTTGTCGCCATATTTATTACAACGTTTCGGCCTTTCAGTATCTATCTATATTTCTGAGATGAGGTATTATGTACACTATTTACATTATTCGAACTATTGTCCACATCTTTGTCGCCATATTTATTACAACGTTTCGGCCTTTCAGTATCTGTCTATATTTCTGAGATGAGGTATTATGTACACTATTTACATTATTCGAACTATTGTCCACATCTTTGTCGCCATATTTATTACAACGTTTCGGCCTTTCAGTATCTGTCTATATTTCTGAGATGAGGTATTATGTACACTATTTACATTATTCGAACTATTGTCCACATCTTTGTCGCCATATTTATTACAACGTTTCGGCCTTTCAGTATCTGTCTATATTTCTGAGATGAGGTATTATGTACACTATTTACATTATTCGGACTATTGTCCTCATATTTGTCGCTATATTTATTACAACGCTTCGGCCTTTCAGTATCTGTCTATATTTCTGAGATGAGGTATTATGTACACTATTTACATTATTCGGACTATTGTCCTCATCTTTTTCGCCATATTTATTACAACTTTTCGGCCGTTGTACGCTCCGACCTTCTTCAGATAGTTGAAATGTAGAACTGAACCCTTTATTTCACTCACTGTGGTAGACTGTTCTATTTCCACGTTCTATGTCTAATGGATGTCAGTTATCAATTATCTCCTGTTAATTCCCCTCTTTAAGTTCTCCACCGCCTTAACCGGGTATTGAACTCACACTCTTTTACTGCATCTTATTGAAAATCAAATCAGCCAATTTTAACCTGGAGAATTTTTTTTCCAATTTGAAATTTTTTCCATAATAAGGAAATGTAACAAAAAAAAAAAAAAAAAAAATTTAGCGCTACAAAGGAGATGAAATTGTGAAGAGTCATATTCGTCATGACACATTTGAGGAAACAGTGTTAAATAATTAAAGGCATATGATATGTTCTGGCTAATTTTATTGTCCTCTGTAGGGGAATCTTGCCGACTACTTATCAGTGACAGAGAGAGAAAGAGAGACAGAGAGAATGAGAGGAGCGACAGAATCATCAACCTATCCCTATCCACACTTAAAATATTGTAGGAGAACAACTCTTGTGAAATGTTGTATTTCTTTCTTTCGATTTCCTTTCTTTAATTGTTTTATTTTCAAACGTTCTTCTTCCTTCTCTCATTTTCTTTCCCTTCTCACTTTCCATTTTTCACTATTTCATCTTCTTCCTACCTGTAATATTTTGTCATCTTCAAATAAGCGCCATAACAACATAGCTTCTCGCTCGCCATATCCTAGAAGAAATATCTCGCACCGAACAAATATGGACGCTAAATTACCATCATCAAACAAGTTGGCCCGACTACACTGGTCATGTGGGGGTCAAGCGTTTATCTCCGCCTCTCGTTCAAAGTGCGACCACGGTCGGACCGCATGGAAACCGAGAGATCAAATTAGAATTCGTTAAGTAGAATGAGAAGAGGTCGGACGTTTGAGAGATTTCGAAGAATATTTAACGCAAGTGTCAAAGTGTCTAGCTCTCAGGTCAAAATATATAATTGCTCTCTCTGGAAAGAGATGTCTGCATATTACTTGAAAAAATAAAAATCGGATTTCAAAGCGATAAATAAAAAAATCCAGATAGCGAAAAAAATAAAAGCCATTATGCAAGACCCACACGCTGAAAAGCCCACTACCCGATAAAGAATGTCAACCAATTCAAGAGAAGAAAAACCGTAGCAACGGGAAAGAGAAACTTTCCCCAAAAAAGCTTTATCATTCAAAGATAATAAAGAAAAGAAAATCAGTGGAGATTCATGATTGTCTAAGGCCTCAAGTGGCATGAGATTTAGAAATGACCTTGGTAAAGGCATGACTCCATCTCTCCCCGCCATCTACAAGTAAGCAGAAGGTCAGTTGAAGCATTGTCAGAAACAGCAACCAGAGCTTGTATCTCAACCTTGTAGAAACTGACTTTCTACTGCAAATGAAGCAACCGTCAGTTGACGGGGCTGTGGCTCTCTACACGTTCTACAATAAATCTTCAGGATAAAAACGGTTACAGATATAATGGTTAAAATGTTAATCGCGCAGACTTTTACCACTGAAGTACATTCATGCTGTTTATGCGCTCAAAAACCATTGCCTTGTGCCAAACAGAAGAACTTAGATAAGGAGCGTAGCAATGGAATAATAATGAGAGGTCTAGTCATACTGACTATTATCGATGCTGTGAGGTCAATCTATCCTTCAATCCATGAGCTGTAGTAAGTTCAGATTAAATGATGGATTGATCGATAAGAGGGCGCTATGTTAATAAAGCAAGTGACATTAAAGTAAAAGGTATCTTATTAAAGAGCGCAGTACTCGATTGGCAATTAGTTCTCGTCAGTTTATTGTGGGAACTGCTAGTAAACCGTACAGTACATGAGTTTCTTTTTATCACTTTTGCAACTCTCTAACGCCTTCTTATTACCTGTCAACTCACAACACACATAGTCTGAAGATTGTCTTCAAGCATAAAACAGACTGTCGCTGCTCATATATATAAGTTAGGCACTGAGTCAACACCGACCAGTTCCTAACTTATATATATATATATATATATATATATATATATATATATATATATACCGAGTCTAATTCGCTACGTCTTCGTCACCGATGACCGTTTGTACAGTTGGTATAACATTTGTCTGATAATGTATTAGGTTGGTGCCAAAATAATGACGTAATAATGTCGTTTTTTGAAGTAAAAAATACGTTAAAAAAAACGACATTATTACGTCATTATTTTTGCACCAACCTAATAATTTTCAATTCTCGGTAGTGGATGCGCACTGCTGATAAGACCCAATATGGGACGAAACGGCCGTCCACTGCTTTCTGCATCCTGTTGAGGTTTCTTCTAGACACGATCTATATATATATATATATATATATATATATATATATATATATATATATATATATATATATTATGTTGGTGCATAATTATCAGGCCTTTTTCAACTATATTAATTATGAAACAAGAAACAACAAGAAACAATAACATTTTTTATTGATTATTCCGAAGCGTATGATTATCGACGCGCATTTTTAGAGCGTAAAAAATAAAATAATATTTTTATTGAAAAAGTAAACAAAATATCCATTTCTATTAACAAATAACTCACCTACAAAACCACCTAATAATTATGTATCAACCCACTATTATTATTATATGATATTTATATAGACACAACAATTTAAGCGAATTATCTAATAGTATTAACAAGTTTTACAGACCTGTATGCCTTTATGCATTTGCAAAAGGCATCATTTCACCGGTTTTACCCAACGTCAGATACAGTTTAATCAAACTGGGCCCCTCCTTTCTCGGGTTAGTAACTGTGGACTTAAAGAAGGGAAATTGTGAATTAGAAAACGTAAAGGCGATAGAAATCCACTCCACGTCCTTTCCAAATAAGTCTTGGCAATGCTCATTTACTGAAAGAAAGTATAGAGAACGTTAAAATATATTTTTAGAAAATTAAACTGGTATCATTTCTGCCGTGACAGAAGCAGAATGTGAAATTGTCGCTTTAAATTAAATCAACGGCAAACGTCATCTTCTGTATCTTCCGATTCTGCTTTTTAATTGTCTTTACCTATTTGACACATAGGCAAACCAAATCTATTCCCACCAATTTGACACTTGGGCAAACCAAAATAACCTTTACTAATTTCATACATGAGCAAACCAAATCTATTCCCACAAGTTTGATTTACGGGCAAATCAAAACGTTTACCTATTTGACACATGCGCAAACCAAATCTATTGCCACTTGTTTGATCCTCGGGAAAACCAAACCAAAGTTTAACTATTTGACACATGGGCAAACCAAATCTAATCCCACCTTTTTGAATCTCGGTCAAACCAAACCAACGTTTACCAATTTCAAAGATGGGCAAACCAAAACTATTCCCAACTGTTTCTATCTCGGGCAAACCAAACCAACGTTTACCTATTTGACACATAAGCACACCAAATCTATTCCCACCTGTTTGAATCTCGGGCTAACCAAACCAACGTTTACCTATTTGACACATGGGCAAACCAAATCTATTACCGCCTGTTTGATCCTCGGGCAAACCAAAATGACCTTTTCCTATTTGACATATGGGCCAACCAAATTTATTCTCACCTGTTTGAATCTCGGGCAAACCAAACCAAACCAACGTTTACCTATTTGACACATGTGCAAACCATATATAGTCCCACCTGTTTGACTCTCGGGAAACCAAACTAACGTTTACCGATTTGACACATGGGCAAACCAAATCTATTCCCACCTGTTTGACTCTCGGGCAAACGAAACCAACGTTTACCTATTTGACACATAGTGAAACCAAATCTATTACCATCATTTTGACTCTCTGGCAATCCAAAATTAGCTTTATCTATTTGGCACATGGGCAAACCAAATCAATTCCCACATGTTTAACTCTCGGGCAAAACAAATCAACGTTCACCTATTCGACACATGGGCAAACCAAATCTATTCCTACCTGTTTGACTCTCGGGCAAATTAAACCAACATTTATCTATTTGACACATGGACAAACCAAATCTATTCCCACCTTTTTGAATCTCGAGCAGACCATACCAACGTTTACCTATTTGACACATCAGTAAACCAAATCTATTTCCACCAGTTTGACTCTAGTGCTCACTAAACCAACGTTTTCTGATTTGACACATAGGCAAACCAAATTTATTCCCACCAGTTTGACACTCGGGCAAACCAAAATAACGTTTACCTATTTGACACATGGGCAAACCAAATCTATTCCCATCTGTTAGATTCTTGTGCAAACCGACCCTCTGTTTACCTATCTATTTTACAACAGAATTCTCAGGAATGCAGTATATTGGTCAACATTTCTGGACGTTAAAAACATCTCTGTCTCTCTCTGTTTGTTTGTCTGTCTGTCTGTCTGTCTCTCTCTCTCTCTCTCTCTCTCTCTCTCTCTATATATATATATATATATATATATATATATATATATATATATATATATATATATATATATTCAACATTTTCTCGCATTTTTCACTGTTATTAACTCTTGCATCTTAATGGCATTAGACCTTGCATGGTGCGGAATTATTTAAATAAGGAACACTGGACGGGAGTGCTTCAGCTGATAAAATATTTCAGTCTAATAAAGGCTGTTTCATTAAAGACGGATCAAAATCAGCAGTGAATAAGTCTGTGTTAATGATGAAAATTTATTTATTTCTCTATTGTGTCATGTTATTTAAGTCATGGCAATTACGTGTGAAAAATAATATCGCCCAAATATCCTCTAAATGTTCGTCGTCACACCTCCCTCGATGGTCGAAATTTTTGATGACGTCTCTGCATAGTTGCTTCTCGATCTCACCAATATGCCTTATTATCTCATCCGTCAGCTGTTGAAATGTTGTTGGCTTGTTGGCATAGACCTTACTTTTGAGATGACCCCAAAGGGAGAAATCTAAATGTGTCATGTCGCACGATCGTAGTGGCAAAAATATCGAGAGATGATGCTACCTGGGAACTTCTCATTCAATAAAGCCATTGTTGCATTGGCTGTGTGGCATGTGTTGCCGTCCTGTTGGAACCACAAATCTTCCACATTCACAGCATTCAATTCAAATTGAACTTGCCAAATACTTATGTTGTTAAATCCGACATTTAAAAAAAAACAAACATCATTAGACGCTTAAACATTTAAAATCGGTCCAAGTTATTGGAACAGCCTTTATTACTCCTAACATTACTATTGTAAACACAACAGCCAAAGAGTAAGGCGAAAGATCGAGTCAAAAGAAATTAATAATGGCTAACAATACTTCAACTCATAAACAATTTCAAGATGATGTAACTTCTAATGTTACTATTTAAAAAAACAACAACTCACATTAAGATGAAAGGAATTCAAGCCAGGAATATTTATCGAGACGGATTAAACTAATAAACGGTTTCAAGATAACATTACTTTAATATTACTATTGTCAATAAAAGACAGAATTAAGATGAAAGAAATATAAATCGAAAATTAATAATGTTTGAAAATGTTTCAACTAATAAAATATGTCAAGATTATATTACTACTCAAGATAATGTTACCACTATTGTCAATAAAACAATTCATAATAAGATGAAAGAAAAAGAAGTCAAATTTTAATAATGGTTACTAATTCTTCATCAAATAAAAATATAATGATAATATTATAATACGACTAGTCTAAATAAAGCTTATAAAATAATGTTGAAAAAAGTCAAAATCAATAATGCAATCCTTCATCTAATAAGAATTCCACATAATATTTTTACTATTAAAATACCAGTAGGAACAAAGCAACTGAAGTGAAGTCGAAATAAACTGATAAAAAATAGTTGGTAATATAATAAAAATTCAACATATTATTAATAACAATACTAGAGAAAATAGCGTAAGTTAGATTTATATGAAAGAAATACTATTAAAATGATTGACAACGATTTTATAAAAACATAAGAGATACTGGCTATATTTCTGAGATGAGGTAACTATTTACATTATTTACATTGTTCGGACTGTTGTCCTCATCTTCGTTGCCACATTCACGACGTTTCGGCCGTTGTACACTTCGGCCTTCTTCAGAATCTGTCTATGTTTCTGAGATGAGGTATTGTAATTATATACATTATTTACATTGTTCGGACTGTTGTCCTCATCTTCGTTGCCACATTCACGACGTTTCGGCCGCTGTACACTTCGGCCTTCTTCAGGATCTGTCTATATTTCTGGTATTGTAATTGTTTGCACTGTTGTCCTCATATTTACTGCCATATTCACGACGTTTCGGCCGTAGTACGCGCTGGCCTTCTTCAGTATCTGTATTTATTTACATTATTTGAACTTTTGCCCTCATCTTTATTGCCACAATCATGACGTTTCGGCTGTTGTACACTCCGGTCTTCATCAGGTCGTTGGCATTTTCAACTGAAGCCTTTATTTCATCCACCGTGCTAGATTGTTCTAATTTCCCGTGCCGTGTCTCTTCCGGATATCTAAATTACCTCCCTTTAACTCAATTCTCCAAGTTTTAGTTCACTATTGCCGAAGCCAGGTATTGAACATACAACTCTTTCGGTCAAGTCAATGGATCCAATCTACCCTTTTATCAACTAGGCCATGCGTTCTTGAGGACATCAGTGTACGAATTTTGGGGACTTATAAAATTAATATCTCAGTAGATATTTTATACCAGACCTCATATTACAATTTTGCTGTTATTATTCCTTTTCTCTCGTACTCCTCATTACTAGTTCCCATGTATTCTATGCTTGGACGGCTCAGGTTTTTGTGGCCTAGCATAGATGCTGATTCCTTAATTTTTCGTGTTTTTCAATGATTTTCTATGTATATTATTTCAACCTCGTCCAACAGGGGGTGGTGATCTCCTTTTAACCTCCATATGAGTTAAGCTATGCCTGAATTTTCTATTTCCCATCGTGTTACAGCTTTACGATTTTCATGCACTCTTACCTTAAGGCGGTGGCCTGTTTCGCCTTTATATTTCTTACTACAGCTGCACGGGATGGCGTGAACACAGTTCTTAGTCACGTTCTCCTCTATGGGAGTCTTACTTGGAAGAGGTGTCAGCGAAGTCTTGAACCACTTTTGAATGTCATCCTCATGCGAAATGGACCACAGATCTTTTTGTATTTTTTCCGATAAATCCTTCATATATGTCAGTCAGTTGTTTTCTGAATGTTGTTATCCTCTTGCAGAAGCAGTTGTTATGTTGTAGGGTACTGTTTTTTACTGATCATTTCTTGTTTGTATATCTCTGGCTCGCTAGTTATAACTTTTTCTCGATGTTGCAAGCAGCGGACGAACTCTTTCTTTACACTGTATGGGTGGTGGGAGTTTAAACTGAGGTATTGTCCAGTGAATGTTAGCTTGCGGTATATGAATGTCTTGAAACCATGATCTGTTCGAGATGCTAGTACATCCAGGAATGCGAGTTTGTTGTCGTTTTGTCTCTCCATTGTGAACTCTATCGATGATCTTATTAGTTCACATGGACCACTAGTACCTGGACCTCTTCCTGGTGTGGCCAGAGTATGAAGGTGTCATCTACGTATCTCAGCCATAGGGTTCACACTAGTGATGTGGATTCTAATGAGCTTTCCTCGAAGTATTCCATGTATATGTTTGCCATTGCTGGTGAAAATGGCGTGCTCATTCCTAAACCTTCATCCCATCGATATATGTCTGATCCTATTCCGAAATGTGTTGTTTGTGTGGGTAAAGTCAACATCTCTATCAGACTACCTATTACTATAATAGTTTGTTCTCCTAGGGAGGAGTCCGAGGCCAGTCTGTCCTTGACTACCGAGAGTGCCTCCTCCATGAGTACCTTGGTGAACAAACTCACCTCGTCCAGGCTCACAATCTGGTTGGATTAGATGAGAGCATCTTTGATTTTTTTCCCACGAAGTGGGCGGAGTTTTGGACATATAAAGGTGACTTTCAATTTTATCTACAAGGATACGACTCAGAAGGATAGCACACAGAGCTTTAGCATCTGACAATCGGTCTCAGTGGAATACCGTCTTTGTAAATTTGAGGGAGACCGTATATGTGAGGTAGCTTTATGTAACGCTGTGACAACTGCCTGTATGTCTTAGTTGCGAAGGGGTCCTTGTCTTTGGCTAGGATCTGCGACAGTTTTCGCTGTTTTTATTGTTGTATCTTTCTTTACAGTAGCTACTATTTCTAATAAGGTCTTCCAGTTTTTCTGGATATTCCGATTTGTCCATCATGACAGTCGCATTGCCATTGTCATCTAGTAGTATGATATTTTCATTTCTCTGTAGGAAGAGCTGAGATGGAAAGTAAGGCGGATACTGGAGAAATTCAAGCCACTCAAACCAAACATCACAAAACTAGAGAGGCTGAAAATCAGAACACTACAGCTCAAGTAGTTAAATCGGCAAATGACGATTTTACTTCGCAAAGCAACCGTACAAGAACTGCAGGTTACAATCACCTTAATATGTTCTTAAACGACATATCTTACAAATCTGGGTCTAAAATTACTTTTATCAAGATCCGACATTAATAATGTAAGTTTGGCATTATAGATCAAGATGAATTTGTTAGGAATTGAAGCTAACATTGCTGATTGAATTGATCTGTTATAGAATATATATTCATCAGTCATGATTTACTTGAAGGGTGTACGAATAATTTCGTCGTTGACTGTATGTGCATGTGTTGTATTTTTGGTGGAATCGATCTCAATATTGAGATTTATGTGTAAATAGATATCAAGAGTGGCGACATAGAAATCAACATTGCATAGTGACTGGCAGTTTCACGCCTTAAACGACCATCAAATCATAGGGATTTGAAAAATTGGTGATATTTTGAAGAACTTCATATATTACAAGTCATATCTTGTTTATCGTAACATTTTTCGTCAGTTTATTCTTTACTCAATCTTAACTTAAAGCTGTGGCCTGTTTCTCCTTTATATTTCTTACGACAGCTGCACAGGATGGCGTAAACGCAGTCCTTAGTCACGTTCTCCTCTATGGGGGTCTTACTTGGAAGAGGTGTCTGCGAAGTAGTGAACCACTTAGTAACTGGACCTCTTCTTGGTGTGATCAGAGTATGAAGGTGACATCTACGTATCCAAGCCATAGAATTCGTTCCAGTGATGTGGATACTAATGCCATCTCTTCGAAGTACTCCATGTATAATATTGACATTGCTGGTTATAATGATCCGAAGAAATCAGGCAAAAATAAAATAAAAAAATGTACTTTGAGAAAAAATGTTCATTGATAGAAAAAAAAAGAGGAGTGTGTGGGGGTGTTTATGTTCAAGAGGGGGGTGGCAGTGGGTATAAAAAAAGGTTCAATAAGTCGAAGAGGGATAGAAGAAAAGAAAAGAAAAAAGAAAAAAGAAAAAGGGGGAAAATATACTTAAATGAGCGGTAAGAAAGAACAGAGCTACAAATGAGAAGAAATTGTGGAGAGCCATGATCTGCTACGCCCTGAAGACATACGACACATCGAAGATTCAGAACAAGAAAGAGAGAGGGAAAAGAAAAAAGCTAACTCACTGAGTGGTTTGGGAGAAAATGAATAGAATAGAAAAACAGTTTAATGAGATAAAGAGAGAAAAAGAGAGAGAAAAGAACAAAGAACAAAGAGGAAAAAAAGATTGATGAAAAGATATACAAAATGAGAGAGAGAGAGAGCTAGTTATCGGACAATATCCTGAGTTTAATGAATAGAGTAAGAGATGAGAAAGAAAAAGTAAGATAATACACTACACTGAGTGGGTAGGAAAAGAGAGGCAGGAGAAAAGCATGTGAGCTCACTGATGGAGAAGGGAGAGAGAGTGACATAAAAGAAAGATAGCTATTTTACTGGGGGGATAAGAAGAGAGAGAGAAATAATGAGGAAGGAAGAATGTAAGGATATTTAAGTTAGTGGGTAGGGAAAGAATTAATAAATAAATTTTTGTTGAGATGTGTGTGTGTATTGATGTAGTAGGAAATAACAGTTAGATTAATGATCCAAAGTTCTTTAATATTTATATCTTTATTTTTAAAAAACAGCGCTCGATACAGAGGTAGGGCTTAAATTATAATTATTTTTGAAAAATATGATTCCATAGCGACACAGAAATTACTATGTTTCGAAACTTGACTCAAGTACTAAAGATTAATTTCAATATTAAACTTAAAATTTAGAGTACAGTTTCATTCTCAAGCGTAGTTTAGAATAAGTAACTGAAGAATTTTTTATTCATTTATAGCTTGGAAATGGAGGCATAATCTGTTTTTTTTTATCAAGGGGTCACTACTGTGATGAAAGTATGGATGTTTATTATATGTCAAATTTTGGGAGTAGTGTAAGGTTTGGCTGGAGGATTTTGTCTGGCTTCAATGGCTTTTTTTTCTCAGGCTCTGTTGTTTTCATTACTATTTGTTAAAACTTACTGACTGATGTTCTACTTAGTCTTCTGGTGTTAAATTATTTGTTTTGTTTTTTTTATTTTCGTTGATGGTTTCTTAAAGAAGTGCTTAGATATGACTGGGTTGTATTTTTAATTGTATGGATTTATAAATGTCCAAAATTAATTTAATTTACTAATAGATTTTATATGGTAATTTGTAATTATTTATATATGATATCGTTGAATTTTTATATATATATTTTAGGATTTAATTTCTACTTTAAAATGTGTTTCTATCCATTTATAAATTTATTAATTTTTTAAGGCGTATATTTGGTGGTTTCTGCAAAAAAACGTTTTTTCATTTCTTTGATTTAATAATTTTTTTGCTTTTTAAAAAATTGATAATGTGTAGTTTTTCATGAAGGTATAAAGGGCATGGGTTAACCCAGGTTCTGAAAGTTCTTGTTAAATGTATTATTTTCCATTTTACTGTTGGTGTTTTATTTCTTTTTTTAAACGCCCAAAATATTTAGATAGGGATGTTTGGCTTCGGTTTCTAATATTATTGAAGGAACTTTGGTGTTGTCTCCACCTCATTTTAAATTAATTTCTTGTGGATCATATATATATATATATATATATATATATATATATGGAGAGAGAGAGAGAGAGATAGGTGGGGAAGCAGGGAGAGAAAGATTGGAGAAAATCCTGCAAAGAAGAATAAAGATAAGAAAGAAACAGTAAGGTAGTAGTGGGTAGAAAAAGATAGGTATTAGAAAAGATTGCGATTTCTGTGATGGGACGAGAGAGAGAAAACATATGTAGTTTATTGGAGGAATAACATTATATGTAGAGAGAGATAACGATAATGTATCATTTAAAAGTATTTTTATTCTTTCATATGCCGTGTCCCTTCCGGATGTGGGTGATTATGACTTTTGGCAAGATGCTAACCTTTGTAACGCTTAGTAATGGTTTCTATACTACCCATCTCACTCCATCCTCTGACATTTTCTTACAGAAACTCGTTGGCCAGATTACTCATTGATTTCCATCTGTCCTTCTTACTTATCTTGTGAGTGTCCATTTCTCAAAGTCCTCTTTCTTCATTATACGTTCCATAAATATCTACTGTCTGTTTCTTATACTGCCTATAAATGTGATTTTTGCTTTTATTTTCCATAAATCTTTCTCGTTTTTCACATGTTCAGTCCATGGTAACCTCATCATTTTTCTGTAGAACCATATCTCTGTGACCTGCTATTTTCCCAGCAGCCATTACAATACAGGAACAGAGATATTACGTAGCAGTTCAATACTGCTTTCATTGTCCCTAGCGAAATTTTCCTAATGCTTCGTTTAACTTTTGAAAGGCATATTTCGCTAATGCAATGTAACTTCGGATTGTTCATTTGCTGTGACCTGTGAAATTGTGATGTATGCAATACTGGACGTCGAAAGGTTAATTATGACAAATCCAACGTTGGAAAACATAAATTGAAAAAAATAAAAGTGTGGGAATTGAAAATTCCAAAATGATAGAAGACAGAAGGCAAACAAATTCACGGATATTTTAAAAGACAAAGAAAATAAAGTGCATATTAGGGGACATTTGGTCAGGTGACAAAGAAACGGATATTCGAAGAGGGGATTTGAATATGTACCTAATTAAAAGAAAAGAAAAGGCAGAAAATAGAAATAGAAGATCGTAAACAAAATGAAAAAAATGAAAGAAAAACTGACAGATGAAAAAAAAGAAAGAAAGAAAGGAAAAAATAAATCCTAAGATTTGCAAACAAAAAGAAAAAGGGAATGAATATATTCTATTGTTATATATTATGATGTCTTGCCTTTCTTAGTGCCTTTAAACTTCGCTATAAATTATAGGTCCACAGTCTCAGTACTTTCTTTAGCAAGTAGGTTTATAGGAGTGGAGTAGTCAGCCTCACACCCAGGCAGTTTAAAATCAGACTTCTACTTGAACTGGCTTTCGCCTGAGATTTTAACCTGTAATACAGTCGTTACTTCTACTAAATGCAGACTGGCTTTATCTAAATATAAAAAATGAAATTCATGAATGATTAAGTAAAATTAACAATATTCTTTCCTTTGGAGATGACCGCAGCGGACTATGTGGGATTCATTGCAAATTTAATATCCGAGGAGAATATATATATATATATATATATATATATATATATATATATATATATAACACAACATTGGATATTATCTATAGTCACTAATGTGTGTATATATATATATATATATATATATATATATATATATATATATATATAATTATTTATTTAAAAATATGATTCCAACGCTACATAAGAATTCTCATGTTTCAATACAAGAGCCGAAATCTTCAATATAATTATTTGAATTAAATTGAATTAAAGTACTAGGCTCTGTTCAATCTTCAAGCGAAATTTTTTTGGGAATAACTTATTCCTGAAATTTACACGTTTTATAAGCATATTCATTATTGAAATTAAAATTACTATGGTAACAGCTAGAGCAATTGTTTAAAGAAAAGGGGCGTACGGTGTTAATAATTTGTATCAATATCTTAGTTACATTCACAGACGTCAAGTCAGGGTAAGGTTGAAGTGTCTAACTTTAAAGCGGAAGTCTGGTTAAATGTCTATGGAGATTTCTTTTTTTTTTTCTGAAAGGGTTTTGTGTATAAAAAAAAACTGTCGTAACTCGCTAACATTTGTTTTTTGACGACTTCATAAAGGGTTATCTTTATTTATTTATTTTTTTTTGTAGGTTATTTAAACTATATATATATATATAGTGTGTATTTAGGCAGCAATCCTTCATTTATACATGTTTCATCAAAGACGACAGACAAGGTAATACGATTAAGCTTTTTACTTAATTTTTCTTGTGTTCGAACAAGTGAATTATTTTCTGGACACGTAGAGTATATAGAAACTGTCCAAATTTTCTGTAATTCCGGGCACTTTTGGCTATACTTTTTGCCATTATCAAGGATGATTTTATTTTTTATTTTTAATCGTGTGTATGGGTTGTGTGTATCGTTCTAGAGTTATAGGGATGTTCTATTTTTCTTAGTGTAGCAATGTATTTAACGAAATAATTAATATAATCACAAATCACCTGGGCAATAGCCTACCTCCGTAGGCGAAGATATCGAACTGTTGTGATTCTGGATTTTATTGTTTATTAATTTTACATATATATATATATATATATATATATATATATATATATATATATATATATATATATATATATATATATACATACATACATATGGTGTCCCCAAAATGTCCTTACTCTTTAAATGAGAATAAAGCCAGTGATTATAGACTTGCAAAGAAATTGCAACTGTTTTAAATGCATATTTATAAATATTCTAATGTCGTACAGATTTCTTTGAAGATCGAAGGAGTTTTTTCAGCTTTTCTTCTTTTACGGGGCTAGTATATGACCGCGGTGTTCCGGAATGTTGATTGTCCTGAAAAGTGTCATGGCTTAACATTATCTCCGATGCACGCAATGCCGGGTCACGTTGGTGGATCTCTAAGAAACTAAATTACCTTTGCATTTCTTTGATATTTTCGTGCTTCCAGTAACAGTTGATGGCACATTTTATTTCTTCAAAGCTAAGTTGGGCTCCAGCTATTATTTAGGCGCAAAGGATTTGAAAAAGAAATTCTAACAGGTTTAGGTTCTCAAAAAGTGAGACTTATTTTTTAGGGCAGCTTTTGTGTTTGTGTGTGCGTGGAATTAAGTTCGTTATTTAACTTAATATTAAATTTTTTCATTATTCGAATTTTGTTTTTAATAATATAATAATTAATCTTTCTGCAAAACATCTTCCTATATATATATATATATATATATATATATATATATATATATATATATATATATATATATTGGATGAAAGATTGATTTACACATCAATACACAAACAACATATATATGTATATATATATATATATATATATATATATATATATATATATTGTAGAGATGCGAGGTATATTATGATATAGCCACACATCTATTTATCTCAATTTAACTTTTCAAATCATAGAACCAGTAAAGTTACTCCACATAAATATTCTTAAAGATATCAGTTGCAAATTCTTTCCCTATATTTTTTAACCGTGTGGGATATTTGAACAAAACTTTACTGACTTACACACACATGTATATATATATACATATATATATATATATATATATATATATATATATATATATATATATATATATATATATATATATATATATGAACAGGGGAAATTATTTATATATAAATATATACGCAAAAATAGATAGATAGATAGATAGATAGATAGATAGATAGATAGATAGATAGATAGATCGGAACATACTGTGATAGCTAGCTAGAAATAGATAGATAGATAGATAGATAGATAGATAGATAGATAGATAGATATTATCTTCACAGTTTAAAATTTATGCCTGTCTTGTTTACACTATTTTCCCACTAAAAATCAGAAATATGACTTCCCCCTCAATACTGATCGCCGATTTAAGAGGTCGAATCAGAAACACATTGAAACTGTCTTTCAATTCCTGCCAACATTCGACTTTTCTTCACAACGGAAAGAAAGCAAGTTAAAATGAGCCCCTCCCTCCCCGCCAAAATACCCCCCCACTTACAAACAAAAGAAAAAAAAAGTCTTGTGTTGAACACGCTTCGAGAGAAAATCTCTTTTCACTTACATTTTCCCGCCAAAATATATTTGCTTTCTTTTTCGAGCGAGATGTGCCAAGTTGTTAGCCTTCTGACAAGCAGATGTCAAAAAAAGTCATGGGATTAATTGGTCTAGATTGAAGATCGGACAAAACAAACATGTTTTCCTTAAAGGCGTGATGTAACGTTAGAACAGCCTCACGGCCCGTGATCCTGAATATTTCCGTTCATTTATGATAGGGAAGTGATCGCCGAAAATGATAAAGTGGGAAGCAGCTTTTGTACAAGGAAACGAACTGAACTTGAAGATGCAGTTTCAAATTTTACAATTAGTCAATGGATAATTCTATGCCTTTACCAAATAACTTAGAACAAGGATTCCACTGGAAGTCATTCTCTTTAACACAAGTTTGTCCTGCATAGTTGCTTTGTTTTGTTTTACGCCATATCAACCTCAATGGGTTATTTAATGCCGACAAAAATTTTATTGCTGGAAATATTTTGTTTTGTCAAAGATTTATTTCTGGTAATAATTTTTTCCTTCAAAAATGTTTCTGGTATTAAAACCTATTTTTAAACTTTCATAGTGTTTTTACCACAGTTTCGGGGTTAACTATTTTCCCATAGCTGGGACCCTAACAGGTGCTACCACTTCGGGTCGAGGTGAACCTGGAAACACCAGCAATTAAAAGGTGGTTCCACGCTCCTCAAAACCTCCTTATCAAAGGCCTTGCTGCTGGACGTAGTTTATCGTCATACCCAGGACGCCCCATTGAGAATACGCCATCTTACCCGTCTGCAGAGGTTTAGACGGCGTATTCTACAGCCCCAGCCGACAGGGCGGTTGTCCTGGATAAACTCAAAACAATAGATATGGACGATTGACCTCAACGCTAAAAGCATTTTTCGCTGTTTTCATTTTTTTATCTGAAAAAGAATCTAATTAATCAATATATTTTTCTGGTTTTGTGTTTGTGTGACATTATTTAGAAACGTGTAAACACGTGTGACGGAATTATTCAAACTTATACGCGGAAGTATTGAAATTTTTTCGGACCAGTTGAAAAGCACTTTTTACAAAAATTCATTTTCACCCCAGGCAAAGCAATAAGGCCACTAAGACGCAAGGAGGTTACCGAGTGCGAAAGAATATGAGAAAAAGGAAAATGTTATTAAGGAGAGAAAACAATAAAAGAACAGGAATTAACTAGACAGAAGATAGCAATTGACATTACATTTAGATTTTAAGATCAAAGTAAATAAGAAAGAAAGAAACCGGAAGAGACTTCCACAAGCGAGAAGTGCCGAGGAAGAAACTGTCAGCATAGAACGTACGGTTACGTCTCGTCATTTTAACTGTAAAATGAGACCTAGCTGTTAAAATATTTGGGGTACGAAAGAGGAAAGCTTATTAGAACAGTTAGCATGAAAATATTTACGGAAAATGCACCAACAAGCTACATTACGTCACTGGAAAAGTAACTGAAACCAAGATGCCAGATCAGAACTGATAAGATTGCAGATTCTTATTTGGATTTTATCAAGAATCTCTAAATACGTAGTAGTATCAGTTCAAAACATGTGATGTATGTTCATTAGATTTATAGAAGGTGGTGCAGTCCCCGCCAAGAATCGTGTAACCCACCAGAGACGTAATTTGACTACATATTCAGTCTCCATAGCTGATCTGATGTAACTAAGGTAATGTCACCTAACGGATCCCGTCCCACTTTACACTGGTTTTGAACTCTGAGTTTTCGTTATCCTGGGCTGGTTGTCACCTCTAGGAAAGATAGCCCATTCATCCCTGCCATTTAATCCATAAATGAGGGAAAAGGTATGGATTCGTATCTTTCTCAAGAATTTTAGTACAAAACTGGACGTAACGAACTCTGTCTGAATTCGAAATCAGTGTTTCAATAACCGTTACATCGGTCTATTCACAAGCAAGACGACTTTCATACGAAATCTAATTAAAATAGATGCTTCATTATTGGAAAAAATAAAATCTGCAATTATTTCATCCTATTCATAGGTAACTTTATTTATAAATACTTTAAGAAAAAAATAATGTGTTCAAAATAAAGTAGGTCGATATATATTATCAACGTTAGAAATTGTTTTATTTCATTGCCTTTCTCTATTACTTGAGCCACAGGCATGAACTCATGATGTAAATTTATGCAAATAACACAACGTATCAAAGGAAAAAGAAATAAGGTGCGCGTATTATACAACCAGAAATAATCGTCTTTTTTCGAAATTGTTTTTCATTATTATGAAGGCGTAAACTGCAAAATAACTTCAAAATAGGGATTTCATAATCAAATAAGTGTACAATTTAAATACCTGAAAGTGTGACACTGAAATCTGAAGACGTATTGGAATAGCAAAAGATGCCTTCCAAATGCTAGGCAAACCATTAAGAATTAGAAACATTTCGTAAAAAAAAAACGAAGAAATGAGTACTGAACTGTTATATATCAGTCCCCTTATATAGCAGTGAATGCTGGACAATCTCCTCACAGATGAAGAAGAGACTTGAAGCTACAAAAACAAAGAAAAGAGTACTGAACTCTTATGTAATATCAGTCCTCCTATATGGCAGTGAATGCTGGACAATCTCCTCACAGATGAAGAGACTTGAAGCAACAGAAAGAAAGAAAAGAGTATTGAACTGTTATGTAATATCAGTCTTCCAATATGGCTGTGAATGCTGGACAATCTCTTCACAGATGAAGAGAAGCAACGATGAAAAGACTACTGAATTGTTATGTAATATCAGTCCCCTTATATAGCAGTTAATACTGGACAATCTCCTCACAGATGAAGAGACTTGAAGCAACAGAAAGAAAGAAAAGAGTATTGAACTGTTATGTAATATCAGTCCTCCAATATGGCTGTGAATGCTGGACAATCTCTTCACAGATGAAGAGAAGCAACGATGAAAAGACTACTGAATTTCTATGTAATATCAGTCCCCTTATATAGCAGTGAATGCTGGACAATCTCCTCACAGATGAAGAGACTTGAAGCAAAAGAAAGAAAGAAAGGAGTATTGAACTGTTATGTAATATCAGTCCTCCTATATGGCAGTGAATGCTGGACAATCTCCTAAAAGATGAAGAAGAAACTTGAAGCAACAGAAACATAGAAAAGATCTGAATTGTTATGTAATAACAGTCTTTCTATTTGGCAGTGAATCTTGGACAATCTCCTCACAGATGAAGAAGAGACTTGATGCAACACTAATGTTATTCTACAGTAGGATAATAAGAATGCTATGAATACATATTCATGCAAGAAGAGCAGCAAGAATGTTTTTGAGAAAATGGAAAATAAAAATGATGCTTATACTTAACGTCAGGAAGAGAGTTGAAATTTCTAGGGCACATAATTAGGAAAGAGGGCTTGGAAAATTTGATACTCACAGGACAAACTGAAGGTAAGAAGGGCAAAGACAAACAACGCATCACCTCCCTAGTGAGCTTGAATAAATTGATGGCAGAAAAAATTTTAGGAGTGATAAAAAAAAGACAAAATTTATTAACAGTAACAAAGGATAGAAAATTATGGACAGCCATGATCACAAATGTCCTGAAAGTACACAGCACATAGAAAAATAATATAATTAGAGTCCATGAATATCTAAATAAAAAAGAATAAATTTTATAAACTTTAATTAATTATAAATTGATCTCTCTACGGAAGCCAAAACAAATATCATTAGACCTGATTTCATAAAGTTTTCTCGGGATAGGTATGAATCCATCTCTTTTATCCCAGTTATGGGTAAAATAGTAGGACTTGTATCTGGAAAAGCCATCGCTGGTTAAATATGCACTCGCAAAAAAAAAGCGATATCCTAACAATCCAAAAAATATGTTCCCATTTGAAATAACCCACGGAAGGTTGATAAGCTGTAAAAAATATCAATAAACTGATTCTTAAAATTAAAAAAATCATTTTAATTTGTAATCTGGAAAGCATAATCCAGTGTGATATATGAAAAAAAGGCATGTGTTATATGGGGGAAAATGTCTGCTGTATTTCCCACCATATAGAGTCACTGTATGGTGGGAAATGCAACAGACATTTTAAGAAAATAACAAAAAAAAAAAAAAATCTGAATGCAACGAAAGCATAGTTGTGTTATCGTGATAAATTATAGAAATCATCTTATTTAATTAATTTGTTTTATACTCTCGTGTTAGCAGCTGACCTGACGTTACTGCCTTAGAAGCAGAGGGAATATTTTTCTTCAAAACACAGCGATTGATACAACAGATTTTCTGCTTTATAAAACATTTTATAATTTCTTTTTTTAAAGGTATGTTGTGAGTGTCAACACCATTAACAATTGATTAGAACATCTTTCATCTTAATTTCAATTAAGATGAAAGAAATACCAGTCAAATGATAATACCGCCAGTTTTTCATCTAATAAAAATTCAATAAATTTATTTAACCATTTCATTCAGAGCAAGGCAATAAAGCCACTAAGACACAATGGGGGTTACTGAATGTGAAAGAATAAGGAAAATAAAACATTTTTGAGGAGAAAGAACAATAAAATAACAGAAAACAAGAGGACAGGAGATAACGACTGGCATTGCATTTAAATATTTGATGATCAAAATTGACTGGAAAGCAAGAAGCCGGAAGAGTGTTCCATAAACAAGAAGTGCGATGGAAGAAACTATAAGCATAGAACTTACGGTTGCATCTAACCATTTCAAATATAAAACGATGAGTCATTGAGGCCAATTTAATATTGGACTTAAATTCATAAAGTCTAGCTGCTATAGAAAAAAGTGATATTTATTCTGTTTAATACAGAAATGTGGCACATGGCCAAAGAGAGGGTTGGGGAAAGGACGGTATTCATCTGTCTTAACTATAACTTAGCTAGCAGCAAACACTGACCCAATTTGACAATGGGCAAGTGGCTGAAACTGAGATGGCAGGGCAGAGATGACGAAACTGCAGATTCGTCTATGGATTTTATTAAGAATCTCTAAATATCTACATTCTGTCATATTTTAATCCTGAAAAATATTTTGATGTCTTAGAACAGTAGAATATATCGATTTATAGGCCTTTCTTCTTGAATAAAAAGCATATATTTTGAATAAAGATCATGATTCTACGAAAGGATAGAAAAATGTATACAAACTCACAAATATTAGCACTTAAGTAAGTATATTTATTCCTCAGGTGTTATAAATACAGTACACAATCTTCCGAAACAGATCTATAAGTAGATACTAGTGAATATAAGTAATATTCAACGTCGATAACATTTAGATATCAGAGGTTGGCAGTGAATATTCGGGAAAAAAACATGGCCGCCTTTATACACGTCGCATTGAATATTCTGAGCCTTCTGATTGATCAACCTTTCTATTGGTGAGCTATAAAATGAGTCAGCTCATTTTGGCTAGCTTACTAGTACTACAGGGTACCCAAAAATTCCAACAATGAATCTATCCGAAAAAATGTTGTCAGCATTAAAGAACCCATTGAGGTTGATAAGCCGTTAAACAAAATAAACCAAACCAAACCAAACTCTCATTGTTTTTAATTTTATCGTTTCTTTCTTTTTTATCTCTATGTTCAACGTTTTCAGCTAAACACTGAAATTTTATTTAATTTTTTATCTTTAATAGAAGCAGATAGATTAGCCTATCGTCCTGTTCACACTCCTCTGCAGTCATTTGAAAAGGTACAGGGGTTTATCCGTTTTCCCTGTTTGGCGTTTCCTTTTAAAGTCTTTTCGTTCTCTTTCACTCCCAGTAGCCTCCTTGCTTCTTAGTGGCATTATCGCCATGCTTGTAGTAAATTGATTAACAGTAATAATAATACAGAATTTAAAGTGAATTTGAACATACAGAATGATAAGAAAACTATGATGGAAAAAGAAGCGAAATGAAAACCATAAATTAGAATAATAAAAAAAATACTTCATTAAGGCTTTGAGATTGGAACTGGTGAGATTCGAAACCCATATTCCTAGTTTTAAAGTATGACTAAGCGAAAGAATGACCGAGCAAACAAAAAGTATCCGAATATTTTCCTATTCACCAAAAATGCATGTATTTCTCGTCGCACGACACTATTTAGGAAAATAATAAAATGTATTTATGGGTTCATCTCGCGGCCCGTGCTGACCAGTCTTCATTATTTTCAGATAACCACGGGCATGTCAGATATCTAATTCGACAGGTAAAAACACCAATTGCAATATATTAGCGAAGGGATTGCCACGTAGACCGAGACCTGTGAAGGTTGTCTCAAGTAAATTTAACACGACAGTGGGAAGTTACCTGTCAGTTTTACAGAGCGTCCTGATTATTTCATGGCTGGATAGAGAAATCCCTTCTATTTGGCGTGTTTTTCTCTTGCTTATTACCAACATTGCAAATCCGTTATTCGCTCTTCTGAAGATTTTGACCAATTTTATAAGAGTTTCCAATTTCTTTTAAGGACATCCATGAACATCACATGGTTCATTGTTTTTCTGAATCTTGGATGTATTTTCTTAGCATATAGCCTGGCCGTTGTACGCTCTAGCCTTCTTCAGCTGGTTGGAATGTCGAACTCATACCCTTTATTTCGCTCACTGGTGTAGACAGTTCTAGTTCCACGTCCCATGTTTAAATTAACAGGAGATAACTGATAACTGACATCCATTAAACATGGCACGTGGAACTAGAACAGTCTACCCCAGTGAGCGAAATAAAGGGTTCAGTTCGAAATTCCAACCACGTGAAGAAGGCTGGAGCGTACAACGGTCGAAACGTTGTAATAAATATGGCGACAAAGATTAGGACAATAGTCTGATTAATGTCAATAGTGTACATAATACCTCATCTCAGACAGATACTGAAGGGCCGAAACGTGGTAATAAATATGGCGACAAAGATGAGAATAATAGTTCGATTAATGTCAATAGTGTACATAATACCTAATCTCAAAAATATAGACATGCAGCAAAAAGAACGTTTATTAAGAACTACAAAGGACAGGGAGTTGTGGAGAGCCATGATCAACTATGCCCTTAAAGGGAACGGCAGATGGAAAAAGGAGAATGCCCTCTAAAATGTTTAAAAGAGGGAATAGTTTCCCAGGGAACAAGAAGTAAGCGGAAATAAAGTCAGAGGTGCGAAGGATCTCTTAGGCACCGTCCAAGAAATACTGAAAGGTACCAAATAGAGATGGAACAACGGCCGTAACCTTGTAATAAATATGGCGACAAAGATGAGGATAAGAATCCGAATAATATAAATAGTGTTCTTTTTGCTATCTTTCATAATTCTTATTCTACCAACCATTTAGATAAGTTGTTAGGTGGATTATTCGATGATCTCCCCTGTCTCCCTTCACTTAAATATTTCTTGTGAGTCTCAAATTTTCCAAGCCCTCTTTTTTTATTATTTTTTGACCTAGAAATTTCACTTGTCTATTTCTGATAAGTATAATTGTCCTTTTTAGTATTTCTTTCTATAAAATTACATCATTGCTCATTCTATGGCATTTCCAGCATCCTTCTGTAGAACCACATTTATGTTGCCTGAAGTCTTTTCTTCATTTGTGAGATTTTCCAGCATTCTCTGACATATAGGAAGATGGATAATACATAAAACTTAAGTACTTTTTTCTTTGTTTCTAATGAGATTTTTCCTGTTTCTTAAGACTTCATTTTTAATTCTTTGCTTCACTTTTCGGTGGCACTTTTCGCTATCCAAAATCTTCATCTGATTTCCATGTCGCAGTTTTCGTCATCTATTAAAAAACGTCGTTGTAATTGCTTGATACGTTTGAAATAGGGACGTAAAAGCCACATTTCGAAATCCTTATTCTTACTCCAATATGGTCAAATCATACTTACTCTGATCAACATAATGTAATAAAAGATCAAACTTGTGCCGTAGCTCGTGATCTTTTCGAAAAATAAAAAAAAGATGTTTGAAATTTCTCAGAAGTCTTTTTTTCTATTTTTTTTTCTTTTTTGAGCAAAAGTCACTGAAAACAAAAATTTAACCTGCAGAAAAACTTCAAGAAAAACGATAGAATCGCTTGAATCGAGAAATGGAGTAGAAACGACTTTTCCTTCTGGGCAAGAATTCTCATCTCATATTTGCTGCATGAAAACACCTCTCCTCAAATTACAGTTAAGCAGCAAGAATTAGTTCTACGACCATATCTCGTTGAAACACTGGTTATCGTACAATTACCCAAGTTAAGAAGCGTCGAACCTGGTCAGTACCTAAATGGGTGACCGCTTGTGAATACCAGGTACTGTAAAATTGATAGTTCGTGTGGTGCAATGAATAACGACTCGGAACTGAAAATCGGGGAGACGAGTTCAAATTCCAGTCGGGTTTCTCATATTCACTTTCGAACAAATACTCTCGGAAAAGGTAAGAATTCATCTCTTCTCTCCCAGCAATGTGTTATTTAGTAGGACTTGAATCGGTAAATCCTTATCTCCCAAAAAATTCTTACAATCTAAAAATTATTTTCAGACGTAAAATAAATAACCTGCAAAGGTGGACAAGCCGTAAAAAATATCAAACAATCAATTACTTCAAAACCTATTTAAAGTTCACAACTAAAGATTATGACAAGACCTTTTGACTGCATGTATTTGTTAATCTCGGGTTAGCAGATAATATGAGACCGAGCAGTCGCAAATATGTGCTCTCGTAGACATTCTAATAGGAGGCAGGGATGGTTCTTTCTGGTGAATAATAGAGAGTAGTTTTGATTTCTGAGGCAACCAGCCAATTCATGCCCCAGTCCACAACCGATTGGAGGTCCAAGCGGGAGACACTGTAATCCATACGACCAGTTGACCCAAACCTTGTGAATCAAATTCGGCAGCAAAAACTGCTTGCATACATTGGGTGGTTGCACTGGAACCCAGTCAAAAGTCATCGTGACCGTAGGTTAGAGCATACAGGTTATTAAGCTGTAAAAAAAATCAATCAACCAAATCCAGACTTATTAGATTTTTTGGCTATTGTTTAATATTTATTAATTGAGGGGAGGTACGGTGGAATAATGGATAGCGGCTCGATTGATGAATCTGAGAGCCGAGTTCAAATTCCAGTCAGATCCATTACATTCACTTACGCGATAATACTCTATGGAAATGTATGAATTCTCTTCTCCTCCTCCCAGCTATGGGTAAATAGTAGAACAGACTGGGTTCTATAGCTTTGGGTGGCAACTGGTCTAGAAGTAAAATCTCTGAATTCAAAACCGATCTGGAGAAGGTCTTGCCCAAGAAACACCACTTCTACTTTGGCTGCAGTATAAATAGTGCCCCTACGAGACTACAGGTCATGGGATAAAAAATTGTTTCGTTCTATTCAATAAACTTTACCAATCATCAACTCCAGTTAAAGTCGGAATCGTTCTTCGGTAAGAGAATACACAATATGGCTGAAAACAGCTTAAATCCGTAGATAAGATATAGAATGAATAAATGCGTTGGTTAGATCCAGTGACAGGACCCAAAGAGTGTGAGTTCAATACCCGGTTAAGGCAGTGGAGAATTTAGACAGTGGAAGTAACAGGAGATGACTGATAACTGACATCCATTAAACATGGAACGTGGAACTAGAATAGTCTACCCCAGTGAGCGAAATAAAAGGTTCAGTTCGATATTCCAACCATGTGAAGAAGACCGAAGCGTACAACTGCCGAAACGTTGTAATAAATATGGCGTCAAAGGTGAGTACAATAGTCCGAATAATGTAAATAGTGTACATAATACCTCATCTCAGAAATATAGACAGATACTGAACGGCCGAAACGTTGTAATAAATATGGCGACAAAGATGAGGACAATAGTCCGAATAATATAAATAGTGTACCTAATACCTCATCTCAGAAATATAGACAGATACTGAAAGGCCGAAACGTTGTAATAAATATGGCGACAAAGATGAGGACAATAGTCCGAATAATGTAAATAGTGTACATAATACCTCATCTCAGAAATATAGACAGATACTGAAAGGCCGAAGCGTTGTAATAAATAATGCGGCAAAGATGAGGACAGTAGTCCGAATAATGTAAATAGTGTACATAATACCTCATCTCAGAATATAGACAGATACTGAAAGGCCGAGACGTTGTAATAAATATGACGGCAAAGATGAGGACAATAGTCTGAATAATGTAAATAGTGTACATAATACCTCATCTCAGAAATATAGACAGATACTGAAAGGCCGAGACGTTGTAATAAATATGGCGGCAAAGATGAGGAGAATAGTTCGAATAATGTAAATAGTACATATAATACCTCATCTCAGAATATCGACAGATACTGAAAGGCCGAAACGTTGTAATAAATATGGCGACAAAGATGAGGACAATAGTCCGAATAATGTAAATAGTGTACATAATACCTCATCTCAGATATCTAGACAGATACTGAAGGACCGAAACGTTGTAATAAATAATGCGGCAAAGATGAGGACAGTAGTCCGAATAATGTAAATAGTGTACATAATACCTCATCTCAGAATATAGACAGATACTGAAAGGCCGAGACGTTGTAATAAATATGACGGCAAAGATGAGAACAATAGTCTGAATAATGTAAATAGTGTACATAATACCTCATCTCAGAATATAGACAGATACTGAAAGGCCGAGACGTTGTAATAAATATCGCGGCAAATATGAGGACAATAGTTCGAATAATGTAAATCGTGAGAATAAATAAACTTTTAATGCCCTATACCTTCAGAGCATACTATCTATCAAGTGTCCGTTTCTTTATTATGTGATAGTGTCGAGGGTTCCTATATGATTATCACTACTGCCTTACAAGCCTGATTGCCGCTGGGCGCCTCTCGCTGCTTGTAGCGTCTATTTTGATTTTCTCAACATCTTATCCTTATTAACTCTACTCTAAGCAATGCTTGTCTCTTTTGTGATATCAACGAACCCTTGTTGCCACTTTTGGGATATCAAGGGGTACTCGCTGTCACTTTCGTAATGCTCGTTGTAGTAGAGACTTTGTAATCTCAGATACAACAAAAGTAACGCCGTTGAACAATACTGGTGTTAGACGCCTTCGAATATCACTCGCACTAATAATACTTGCTCGAATAATACTCGCTCGAAAAGTTATCTGTATAGTGATCCGAACAGAGGAATAGTATAGAGAATAGAGTAGAGATTAAAAGTCCGTATAGAAATAGAGTAAAGGCTAGAAATAGCGATCAGTTAGATGTCACCTAACCCCCTACTTATGCGTTTCCTCTACTTAATTCAGTAGTGGGATCGCTTGTGTTTGTTCACTGGCGATTAATGTTCAACCTCAAGTGTCGGCAGCGACATTTTATTCCTATATAATAGGTTTCTTCTTATTCCTACAAGTTCTTTTTTCTGTTATCCATCCATACGACTTGCTCGCTGTTTCCCTATGACCCACTTGTCTTCAGTGTGTCTCGTGAATGTCAGATTTTTTATTAAAACTTCTTCGTTTCTCACATGTCTCGTCTATGAACTTCTCGGTATCCTTCACTTCTTCATCTGTAAAAGACACGTCTAGCATTCGATGCCATATAAAAGACTTGATATTACATAGCAGTTCAGCACGCTTTGTTTCGAACGGAATTTTACTGTTTCTTAATACTTTGCTTTGCTTTTAAAAGAGATCTTTCTCTATTGTGATGCGTCTTCGAATTTCTATGAAATACTTACCATTGTCTGTTAAAACATTTCCGAAATAGTTAAATTTATTTATTACTTGATATTGCTGTCTCCCACTCGTAGCTCGCATCTGACTCTTCTTTTTGCTAAGAACCACCTTAATACCCAGCTGTACTCAAGGACACATGGCACAGTGGATAAAGGCGTTGGTTAGATCCAGTGACAGACCCAAAGAGTGTGAGTTCAATATCCGGTTAAGGCAGTGGAGAACTTGGAGAGGGAAATTAAGCGGGAGATAACTGACATCCATCAAACATACCCCAGTGATCGAGATAAAGGGTTCAGTTCGAAATTCCAACCACCTGAAGAAGGCCGATAAGCTGTGACAAAGGTGAGGACAATTGTCCGACTAATGTAAATACTATAAATATTTATGTCATAATTTTTAAATAAATAATTATATCTGCTCTACTCTGTATTGAGCACTCTTTTAAGAATAGTAATTGTTGGTTACTGGGTGTGTGTGTGAGAGGCCCCTACATGGACCTTACATTCTCATGTGCGGTGTGTGAGAGACAGACAAACTCCTCTCCTGGGAAGTTGTTTATGCAACTGCGTGTATCACGAATATTTCCCACATTTGCAAAATCAGATTCAGGTGTGAAGTCACTAGGTTTTGTATTTGGCAACCGATAATGACCTTAGGTCAACCCACAGGGTCATCTGACTTCTGTTTTCACAATGAATGCAATTTATGTTCTGGTATCATGCTATAAGCTCCTTGTAGGGCTTCTAAATAACCTGATAACTTGCTCTCTCAAAATAAGCGTCATATTTATGCTTCAGTCACTGCGCCCGGGACAATCGTACCAATAATATTATACAAAGAAAATTTGGGGTTCTGGGAACACTCAAAATATTTTACCGTATAAAATGATGGTAGCAGCTTCTTTGCTTTCCGCCATTATGTAATGTTTCTATTTTTGATATACTGGTTTTTATTCATGGTTTCACCTATCCCTGTCTGGATTCATAGATTAAACTATTAGTGACATTTGGGATATATTAGCTTCTTGTCTGTTGCATCAGGACTGTGTACCGGACCAGATCTTCCATTTCACCAATAAGGACTTCGACTTCCCCTTTGTCCGTCTTTGACTGTAACTGTCTCTACATCACGACGGACAGGTCATGACTCATCTCTGACTGCTAACACTCTCTTACCGCCACTCGATACATCACGACGGATCTTGTCAGCATCTCTAATCGACGGTTTATGTGCGGCGATTATAGTATACAGCCGTAATGTATACTCTCACGACTTGAATTCCCTAACTTCCGGACAAGTTTCACTTGATCACGAAAGTTTTTTGTAATTTTTTTATATCCTTTTCCCCTACTTGTGGACGGTAGGTGATTGCATTAAAGATCTTAGTTCCAGATTTTATTCTTGATTTTTTAAACGAGCAGTGCTTCATTCCAAAACAAAATTACAGACTCCTTGGCTTCGCGTGTGTGCACGATCAATCTCGTAGGAGCCAATAATAACGGGAATTGAAATAGAACAAGCATTTATAGCCTCTCAAATAATCCTTGGTGAGATCACAAAGGATGTGGGAGAAATCCAGTTTTACGTAGGTGGGGATACACGAGCATATGAAGTTAACAATAAACAATTTGGAACGTAAAAGGCTTCATGGGATTGCCCTGACTCTGCCCACGTTAGTTCAATGATTAAGTAATGTTTGGGAAAACAGATGCCCTCGAGCAGAGAGTTGACGAGGATGGGCTGAAAATTTCATACATTGACTATGAAGGACAAGGCTAGAGCTGTGAAATCTAGTTTGCATCAATTCTAAATGTAAATGTTTTTCCATCATTAGGCTATGGGTTCATAAAGATGCCTAGGTATATATACCTTGTTATCTCAAAATACCTCAACGTTAATCAGGATCCTTTTGTGCCTGGCCTTGTAGAAAGTGGGATATCAAGGCGATTTCCTTCCAAGCGCTTATCAGTCAAGATGGTTCCATCCCACATGAGCTTCGCTTACTCATTCTTTACTACTGGCATTCGTGAATACTCACACATTATTATTATTATTTTTATTATTTGATGTTTCGGCTGGGTGATGATTACATCTTAGAACCTACCCGCAGATTAGAGACACAAAACGTTCCTTAGCACATGAACACTTACAAGCACAGCGTCTAACTGCGGATTCCAAATGATGTCAGATATCTTATCACACACGAGATTCACTTGCGCATTCTCTGCTATTGACATTAGTGAATTATTATAACCAGAGATGAAGTTATTATTATTATTATTATTATTATTATTATTATTATTATTATTATTATTATTTGACATCCACCGCCGGCACTTAAACGTTTCAGCCGGGTGATTATGATCATATCTCAGCTCCTACCGACAGCTTAGAACACATCACTTTCCCCAGCAAATGAGCTGAGCCAATCACAAAAGGAACAACTTGAGTTGCTGCTTGGTATAGTTTCCCCATTAACCATTTCTGATCTTCGTACCGCCTACACAATGTTCCTAATTAATGCAAACCCTACCAGAATCTATTTATGGCTGCTCTTTTGAACAACTTCGATATCAGGGCGATTTCTCTCCAAGCGATTGACAGTTAAGATGGTCATAGGTGATTCTTTTGCTTATTTTCGGCTAATGACATTGGTGAATACTTGTACCACTTCTATGTTTACCCGAGCCCTTATTTTCTACATAGTTCTCATTGTATTTTGAGGGCTAATTCGTCATGGCGTATTATTATTTCCTTTCAAGTCTGCCGTATACTCATTACTTTGCGGGTCCTCACCAAAAACCTGAGGTCAGAAATGTCATCATGGCATTTTCACAGAACATTTTTTTTAATAAAACCTAACATCACAAATATTTTAATTTGGGTCTTTATCCTTATGTCTGCGCGATAAATTTTGATTGCACTGTCTGTGTCTGTTTTAATATCCCATAAAATTGTTACAGATCTTAGGTCTGTAACCGGGTTTGGGTAGTGTTCAAACCTATTTCTTTTAGTTTCCTTCCCGTAAAAGTTGCTGATTTTCCAATACTGATCCATGTCCATTCTGTCCTGCTGAGTTATATGCTCAATGGCTGCTAATACCGTGCAACCTGATACAAGATGGTCAATTGTTTGTGAATATTTATGAGAGAATCTGCATTTGGGATCAACACAATTTTTCAATATGTTTACTTGGTAATTTTTAATTAGCAAGCATTACTCCTGTCTCTTCATGCAAGCCACCATTCTGATACTGGATGGCATGCCACTAGCGGTTACGGCTGGTGGCCCGTTGTCAGACCTCCGGCAACTTCCTCTAGCCAATGTTACCACTGGCAGACCGCTAAAAGCCCGCCGGTGGCTGCCATCAGAGGACACATTTGCTTCTGTGCCCAAACTAGAAATCTAAGGGCAGAAATTGCTTAATGAAATTTTCGGCTGATCTTTTTGTACTAAAAAAAAAAATAAAAACACACATTTATTATACGTTATTGATATAGACACAAATATTTATGTAAATGATCTCTTTATTATAAATGGTATTGACAACATTTATCGGCCTGAACGTCCAAGAAATTTCATAGAAAATATGGGTCCTCCAACAGAAATCAATCCTGTATCCTATACGGAGCTGTCATATAGCCTGATGTGCTAGAATTGTCTATTTAGCATGGTCAATTTTACTGCTTCTAAACTACAATTTCCCATGATTTCCTTAGAATGTTCATATCTGCTCGAAGCGTATCTTAATGTAAACAAATAACGTCACACACTACGAAATGGACAAGGTCCAACAATTATTTTTGATACATTTTTTGTTATACATTATTTCTTTATATAGATACAAATATTTAAGTAAATGCTCTGTTTATAATAAATAGTATTAAAAAATTTACTGGCCTAAACTTATTATAAACAGAGCATTTACTTAAATATTTGTGTCTATATAAATAACGTATAATAATAAAAGATATTAAAATAATTGTGAGACATTGTCCATTTCATATATATATATATATATTGTATTAAATCTGTGGATGAAAGTTATTATTATTATTATTTTTATTATTATTATTATTATTATTTCTGTCGAACAATCACGTGATCAAGATAAACACTCAGTTGTGGAGCAAGCTGAGGTAAAGAGTAATCCAACCTTGAGGAAGAGAGCTATTTATGGTGCAATGGAGCATCTCATTGTGCTAAAGTGGGACAGTCCATTGCTTGGGCTGTGATTGGCTGCTGGTACCTGAGTGGAGGTATTTCTATATAAATACCAGCTTGATTCAGTTAGTTTGCAGGGTTTGTATTAAGTTACAACCTCCTTTATTTTTGTCTGCCAGCTGGACGCTAGCTGGGACTCTTACACCGGTAAGTGCTGTTTATTGTCTTGTTATTCTACATCTCCTTCCCCCCCATCGCGTGTCGGTAGTGGCCTTTGGGGAGGGATGAGTTCCTTTAAACCTGGCTGGTTGTGTGGAAGTAGTCTGGACAATGCCCGAGGGGGTTTTGTCCGTGTTATTGTAGACGGCTGTGCAGTGTTTGATGTTATTCCAGCGTCGAATGTTTGTGGCACTGGTGTAGGGGTATCGGGTAAGGCACTAGGTCTTGGAACTGGGATTGTTGGTGTATCCAGTTTCCTGAGAAATCGGCGATTTCGTAAGGTAATTCTACCTGATCCGTCAATTCTGATACGGTATTGGTGGTTGGGGAGGGTTTCAATGACCTGACCTGTTGTGTCCCATCGGCGGGTTGTTGGTCGTTGTAGTGCCACTATTTGTCCTTTTTGAAGGGGATTTAAGGTGTGTGCTGTTCTGTTGTATTGCTCTATGAGACGAGCGTTCCGCCGGGACAGACTTAACTCGCGATTTTGGGCTGCGGTTATCCAATTCGCGTGTGGCTTATAGAGTGTGGGGTGGGATGGTATGTAGTCACGTAGTCGGCGGTGGAGTAGTAGTTGAGCAGGGGATAGCCCAATGTTTTGAATGGGCGTATTCCTGTATTGGAGGATGGCTCTTGCTGCACGGTTATTGTCCAATGATCCTTGTGCTCCTGTGTTGCCATTTACGATTCTCTTGGCCGTTTTGACAGCGAGCTCTGCACGACCATTGGATTGTGGGTAACCAGCAGATGATAACCTGTGTTTAACAGCCCAGTCTTTTAAAAATTGCTTGAATGGAAGTGATGTGAAGGGTGGCCCACCATCACTGCTGAGTTCCTCAGGAGCGCCGTAGGTTTGAAATATGTCCCGGCAAATCGAAATAATTCTTGAGGCAGTTGCTTCTCCGTGGCTCAAGTGGTATAGATTCAGCCAGCCTGTTAACCTGTCAGCGCATGCTAAGTAACCATGGTTCCCAACATGGAAGATGTCCATGACGATTTGCTGAAATGGCCAATCAGGAGATGGTGTCAGATTGATTGGCTCTTTTGGTTGACTCGGGGCATTTTTTGAGCAAAACGTACAACCTGCTCTAATGTTACGAATTGAAGCATTCATCCCGGGCCAATAAACAGATTCATTGGCACGTGCCTTCATGCCAACTTCACCTTGGTGTGCAGAATGTAGGCTATGTAATACTTTTGCGCGTTGTGAGGTGGGGATAACAATTCTTTGATCTAAGAGCACTAATCCGTCGTCAACACTTAGGCGGTGCCTCACTTCCCAGTATTCACGGATTTCAGGTGCAGTGAGGATGCGCGTCCTTTGGAATCCATTTTGTATTACTTCAATTAATTTTTTGTACTGCGGGTCGCTGTGTCCCGCCGCACGGATAACGTTTGGTGAGATGAGCTCCAGGTTGTCGTTTGCACCGAATGTTGCTAATAGGGTTGTTGATTTGACCCAGTCATCCATGTTGTCAGACTCTATGATGTCTGATTGAGAGGGTTCAGCAGTGAATACATTTAGGAGTGCTTGTGATATGTCTGCTGGGTTACGTGAGACAGCATCAGAGGCTCTGTGCCATTTCCCAGGGCAGTACTGAATGGTGAATCTGTACCTGAGTGTTTTCTCCTTTAACCTGAATAATCGGGGGTTTTGGATTTTACTAAGGTCTCTATCTCCGAATAATCCTTTTAGTGGTTCATGATCTGTAACCACTATGAGATTCGGGCAACCCATTACAAAAATGCGACACTTTTCCAATGCCCATGCAATTGCTGCTGCCTCGCCTTCAATAGGTGCATATCTGCGTTCAGCATCAATGCAGAATCTGCTACCAGCAAATATCAGGCGCCAACCTTCAGGGCAGCAAACTGGAGCTTTGTCAGTGGTGCATGAGCAATACTTCTGTAGAAGTAGGAAGCCCATTCCTTCTTTGCTCCAATCTGGGGCAAGGCAGGTTATTCGTTCTTTTTGAAATGTTGCAATGCCTTTTCGGACTAAGTCAACTATTACCTTCTTTGACTGCTGAAATGCATCCTCGAGGCTTTTATTCCATGTAAAGTGAGAGTCTCGTTTTACAAGATCACGAAATGGAAGCATGACTGGGCTCAGTGAGTATGCCCAAGCGACTTGGTTGACCAGACCAAACCATGATCTGGCATCGGTGAGCGTTTTTGGTATTGGGAAGCTTAATATTGCCTCCAGCATGGATTTAGAAGGGGTTACACCAGAGGATGTTATCTGGAGGCCACCAAACTGCACTGTGTCTTGGCAAAATTGGAATTTTTCCGTATTTAGTATGATGCCGTTTTTTGCACAATGAAGGAGGAAATCGAAGGTGTGAAAAAAGGCTCCTTCAATGTCAGAGTCATAGAGTAGGGTGTCATCTACGATTTTTACTTTGCGGGGGATGTCTTTTATTACTTCATCATACCTTCGGGTGTAGGCATCTCCAGATGCTAGGTAACCTTGTGGCATCCTCAGGTACATGAACCTTCCCCATTCTGTAATGAAGGTGGTGAGTGGCTGGGACTCTTTATCTAAGGGGATGGAGTGATATCCATCAACAGCATCCAACACCGTTTTCTTTTGTTTAGGTGGCACTTGCAGTGCTAGCTGAAATGGTGACCCTGTATGGTGTGTTTCCCGTTTGCACTGTGAATTCAGGTGTTGGTAGTCTATGGTTCTTCGTGGTTTGCCATTTTTCTTGGCAGTAATTACCATAGTGCTACACCAATCAGTGGGCATGCCGACGGGTACTGGGGTTATGATGCCCCTTTTCACATCTTCCCAAAGGGCCTGTCTTACGGGCTCTTTGAAGTGAAAAGGCACAGGAATTGGGTTATGTCTGGCTTTGGGGACTGCTCCTTCTTTGAGGTGTATATGTGCATTGGGGCCAGACATTGGTGGGAATTCACCATTGTTCTTGAACGCCGTTTCGGCGAATTGATTCAATAGCCAATTCTTGAGTCTATCAATGTTCTGTTCTGTTGGGGAAAAAGGGAGTTTTTTGGGACGCGTTGGAAGTTGTCCCTCGACTTTGCATTGTTTAGTGCTTGCGTCCGATTTTTTATGTGTGCTTGTCAAGGGCAGGTGTTGCATTGCTGTTTGGGGTAATATTGTAGTCGTCGGCTTAGGAAAGTCTTTGGACAGTATCCCTACATCAATGCAGGCTGCTTTGCTGAAGTATAGCCGCTGAATCTTTTTGCATATGTATAGGGCTTGTTTAGTTGTTCTTCCTTGGACGATGAATTCCACAGGGAGCCAACCCTGACAGACAAGTGTAAAGCCTCCCACAGCTCGAACGACTTTTTTTGATGGAATGAGGTTGTTGATAGTGAGCCCCATATTCAGAAGGTGCTTAAGTCCCCCGAGACATATGGTGGCCCCACTGTCAGGAAAGATCGTCATCCTAGTGCTGTGATTTCTGGGGATATTCTTAACTTGTCTGGGATCCGGTTTTGGTGAGAACGGAACAACATACGCATCAATTTCCCTTACCTGGCATGTGTCTTTAGATGTATACGTGCCTGTCGTTTGATTGAATGTGATGTGGGCAATAAGTGTGTCCATGGCAGCTTCATTAGCCTCTGGGCTTTTCCTGACCGCTTGAGCTAGTTTCTTAGCCCGGCATACCCTCGATAGGTGATTGGGCTTCCCACAGTTACTACATGTTTGTCCCCATGCTGGGCATTTTAGCCGGCGGGATCCAGTTCCTGAGGTGCTATGCTGGTGGCTGCCACAACCTAAGCAAGCCCGCTGGTTTGGTTTAACATTGCAATGCTGATTCGAATGCCTCAGCATGACGGATATTTTGCTCAAGGGATTTAAGTGCCCCAGCTTTGGCCAGTAGGTCAGCCTGGAGTGTGTCATTTGCTATTCCACGGATGATCTGGTCCTTGATGTATATATCAGACAGGTCATGCTCACACGAGGGGCAGGTAAAGTTACAATCAACGGCTATGGCTCTGAGGCGGACAAGGTAACTTTGTATTGGCTCATCCGCATCCTGAAACATGGAGGCAAAAGCAAGGCGATGGACAATAGGACTTGACCTTTGGGTGACCAATGCTTCTACCATGTCAAGTAGCTTATCTGGATCAGTGGTAAAGAAGTCAGGGTGTGTGTTGATTATGGCATTTTGCACAGCTTCATCAGCACAATTGTATAAGTGAATATTAGCTTGGGAGCTTGGCATATTCGTCATCTTGGTAAAGACATCCCAGTCAATTCGGAACTTCCTGAATTGCTGTGGTGTCATCTCGAGATTGAGATGAGGAGGCTTGGCTGCTAGTGCCTGAATACGGGTTGTCTGGGTGGTGGATTCCTTAGCCTGCTTGATGATACACAGGGCTTCTCCAATTAAAGTGACTCCCAGCTCCTTAAGCATAGATCGATCCAGCATTTGAAGGCTCTCGATTGTCAGCTTCTCATCCGCAAACCTTGTTGCATGAGTTTTGGCTGAGTCAGTGGATATGCCTGCTTCAATGAAGAAGAGTTCCCAATTTTCGGGTGTCAATAATCCTGTTCGCAGCGCCATGTCGAACAATCACGTGATCAAGATAAACACTCAGTTGTGGAGCAAGCTGAGGTAAAGAGTAATCCAACCTTGAGGAAGAGAGCTATTTATGGTGCAATGGAGCATCTCATTGTGCTAAAGTGGGACAGTCCATTGCTTGGGCTGTGATTGGCTGCTGGTACCTGAGTGGAGGTATTTCTATATAAATACCAGCTTGATTCAGTTAGTTTGCAGGGTTTGTATTAAGTTACAACCTCCTTTATTTTTGTCTGCCAGCTGGACGCTAGCTGGGACTCTTACACCGGTAAGTGCTGTTTATTGTCTTGTTATTCTACAATTTCTATACTTGCATGTTCTTACAAATGACTGGTGAGTAAGATAAAAATATCCACTAGCCATTGTTAGCCATGCTTTCATCTTGAAGATATTGTTTCAGTTTAGGACTTTCACTTCTCATAATCTTTTTTGCTAGACTCTTCCAAGCATTCCAACAATGATGGGCATCAGTGTCATCTTCAATATTTTTTACAGTTTTCTTGTGAGAATTGTGTGTCATTCTTCTTCTTCTTCTTCTTCTTCTTCTTCTTCTTCTTCTTATTATTATTATTATTATTATTATTATTATTATTATTACTATTTCTGTTGTATACACATTTCCTTCTGTGCCCAAAGTAGAAATATAAGGTTAGAAATTGCTTCATAAAATTTTCCACTGATATTTTTATACTAAAACAATTTAAAATCACACAGCTTTTGCATAGATAAAGCTCTTCGTAATATATGACCTGTATTTGTGAATAGCATTTTTTGTATTCTTTAAGGCTTAGGCTACCAGTATCTTCTTCATTTAGTCTATTTTTCCTATCAATCCGAGGACTCCAACTGCAACTGGAATTACTGATATTCCCACGTGCAACGTTTTTGAGATTTCCATTTCAAGATCCTCGTATTTTGATAGTTTTTTGAAGATCTTCAGATACATTACAATCTGCGGAGGTTGCCATGACAATAAGAAAGTACATTCAGTTCTTGTGATCTTTGATTACGATGTCTGCGTGATTAGCTTCTTCTTCTTCTTCTTCTTTTTATTATTATTATTACTGATTATTACTGATATTATTATTATTATTATTACTGATATTATTATTATTATTATTATTATTATTATCATTATTATTATTATTATTATCTAATGCTGTGTTTTAAACAGGATTTAACATTGTAATCAAGAGTTTCATATCAAACAATTTTTCATTATTTTCTCTTTTCATTTAAATCTTGTCTGAAATGGTGATTAATCCTTCAGCAGAAATCTAATATTCATATGAATTGTTGCTGAAACTATCTACTGACAAAATCATTCATTTTTTTTCCATTTTGTTTAGGGTCATCAAACTAGCTGTTTGCACTTGCCTCATTGTCTTCGAATTTAAGATTTTCCCCCTCATTATTCTGCAACTTCCGTTGCAGCAAAACGAAGATATCAACAACTCTTTCCATAATTATTTACCTTTCTATTCTTCCACCTGTTTTTTCCCAGTTCTTTTATTTTTTTTTTTCATTTTCACGCTACATTTCGTCCTCTTTTTTCGTTCATGTCAAAAATAGCTATACATGTTTCAGAATTATTGAGCCCTGAAAATAGATGTAACGGAATTTACTGTTTTTGTTTTGTTTTTTTCAGTTGCTGTTGCGTAACAGATAAATAAGAATGATTGATCGGTAAGCCTAAATCAGTGTCTAATAAAAGCCGACATTTTGAACAGTTTATGTACAAAATCTTCCTGGAAAATGGTCCACAAAAATGAAATAAGAATAATAAACAAATAACTTTTGCTAACCCTAACATATATAAATGAAAAAGTGCTACCCAAACATGACCGGTTTGTACATACACACATACCTACATACACACACGCACACACACACACACATATATACATACATATATATATATATATATATATATATATATATATATATATATATATATATGTTGATGCATGTTACATTAAATAATATAGACAAGTTTTGTCTATTTTATGTAAATTCTTTTCATACCGTCTGATAAGCTTTATAACATTATCATTAAAAGAAGAAAGAAAATCACAATATTGATACATATTTTTTTAATTCTATCTAAGCTTTCGGCTTACATAAGCCATTATCAAAGATGACAATTACATTACAATATACAAAACAATACACGGACAAAACAATAATGTTTTTGTGAAGGAAAGAGTGATTGTGAATCTAAAAACAACAATGCATTCACAGGGGAAGAAGTAGAATAAAAGTACCTTAAAATAAAAGAGGGAAGTCAGGAGAGAGTGCAACATTGTAAAAAAAAATAATCTATTAAAATATGAGATAATGAATGAAAATAAAAAGAAAGAGAAGGCAAACAATAGCTAGAAGGAAGGAAGGAAGGAAGGAAGGAAATAAGGAAAGAAAGAAGGAAGGAAGGAGGGAAGGAAGGAAGGAAATCAGGAAGGAAGGATGGAAGGAAAGCAGGAAGGAAGGAAGGAAGGAGGGAAGGAAAGCAGGAAGGAAATCAGGAAGGAAGGATGGAAGGAAAGAAGGAAGGAAGGAAGGAAGGAAGGAAGGAAAGAAGGAAGGAAGGATGGAAGGAAAGCAGGAAGGAAGGAAGGAAGGAAGGAAAGCAGGAAGGACGGAAGGAAGGAAGGAAAGCAGGAAGGAAGGAAGGAAGGAAAGCAGGAAGGAAGGAAGAAAGGAAAGCAGGAAAGAAGGAAGGAAGGAAGGAAGGAAGGAAGGAAGGATGGAAAGAAAGAAAGAAAGTGGGAAGGAAGTAAGGAAGGAAAGTAAGAAAGAAAGAATGAAGGAAAGAAAGAAAGAAGAAAGAAAGGAAAGAAAGAAGTAAGGAAGGAAGGAAAGCGGGAAGGAAGGAAGGAAGGAAAGAAGGAAGCAAGGAAAGAAAGAAAGAAAAAAAGAAGGAAGGAAGGAAAGAAAGAAGAAAGGAAGGAAATAAGGAAGGAATGAAGGAAGGAAAGAAGGAAAGAAAGAAGAAAGGAAGGAAAAAAGGAAGGAAAGCAAGAAGAAAGGCAGGAAAGAAAGAAGCAAGGAAGGAAGAATGAAAAGAAAAGCTAGAAAGAAGGAAGGAAAGAAGCAAGGAAGAGGAGAAAAGAAAGCAAAAGTAAAGAAAGAAGAGGAGAAAAGAAGGAAGGAAGAAGAACCTGAAAGGAAAGAATGAATGAAGAATAGAAAATAAACGAAGAAGTTAATGAAGGAAGGAAAGAAGGAAGACGAGGAAAAAAGGAAGAAATCAACGTACGAAGGAAGTTATAAGAGAAAAGAAAGCAAAACTGAAGGAAGAAATGAAGCAACAAGAGAAAAGAAAGGAAGAAGAATCGAAAAGAAAGAAAGAAAGAAAGAAAGAAAGAAAGAAAAGTGGTGGGAAAACATGTAAAGATTGATAAAAAGTTGAAACGGATAAATCTGAAGAAAGGAGGACGAAATGCGATGAAACAGTAGAAACAAGAAGAAAAAGTAGAAAAATTAAGAAAAAGAAGAAAAGAAAAAGAAGAAAAAAGAAAAATTAAGAGACTAAGGAAAAGCAACAAGAGCAAAATAATCGATGATCAAGTGGAAGGTAAAAAAAAAGTTGATTAAAAAAAGCTGTTGATTTTAATAAATATCTTGCTTAAGATGATGATGATGATGATGATGATGATGATGACCAACGAAAAAATGATTTAAAAAAAAAACAAATAAAAATCAAAACAACAGCCACAACAACAACCACTCAAAAGTAAAGACAATAACAATAACGGAAATGAAAAATAATAATTATATGGAGGGGGGAGTAAAGAAAGGACGACGACAAGAAGAAGAATTGGTGCGTCTACGCGTTGGGAATACTGTAAGACTCAGACGTACTTAAAGGCTTAAAAGTAAAAGAAATACAACAATATATAAGTTTTGTAAATAAAACGCGTGGAAGAAATGTAAGAAAAAAAAAAGCTCTCGAAAGAAACAATGAGTCGCTAACAGAAAAACAAAAACAAGTTTGGGAAATAGAAAATTCTTAGAACGAAACGAAGCAGATCCTATTATGACACTTAAGAATAGGCAGTATTTTAACTCTTCGATTATTAGGGGAGATACGTTATTTGGTAGGACAGACAGACAGACAGATAGATAGATAGATAGATAGATAGATAGATAGATAGATAGATAGATAGATAGATAGATAGACTGGCAATCAGCTAGATAGATTAATATACAAATAATAGATGACACGAAAGGGTTGACAGAGAGAAATACAATCGTTTAGCCTTGGATGGTTCACTCCAACTTGTACCTTTGAAAGGGAACAAGAGTTGAATATAGATGAAATGGAGTTTGCACTCATTTCAACCAGTTTCACTCGTTAACTACGTCCAATTTTCATATACTGATTTTTAATGCACTTTAAGATTTCATCGTTGAATATTGGCCAAACACAATCTTCCTAATTGCTAACTAACTGAGCTGTAAAAAACACAGAATATCATGGACCTGGCTGAATTTGTTTTATTTATGTTCGTACAATATAGAGCTTCAGAACCCTCAGAGGCTTATTGAAATAAGTATGTAGTTGCATGAATGTAAGCATTAGATAGATAGATAGATAGATAGATAGATAGATAGATAGAGAGAGAGAGAGAGAGAAGAAAATTGGCAAGCAGATAGATATAGACAAACAGACTAGTAGATAGATAGATAGATAGATAGATAGATAGATAGATAGATAGATAGATAGATAGGGAGCGAAAGAGAGAAGAAAAATGGCAAGCAGATAGATATAGACAAACAGAATAGTAGATAGATGGATGGATAGATAGATAGATAGATAGATAGATAGATAGATAGAGAGAGAGAGAGAGAGAGAAGAAAATTGGCAAGCAGATAGATATAGACAAACAGACTAGTAGATAGATAGATAGATAGATAGATAGATAGATAGATAGATAGATAGATAGATAGATAGATAGATGGATAGGGAGCGAAAGAGAGAAGAAAAATGGCAAGCAGATAGATATAGACAAACAGAATAGATAGATAGATAGATAGATAGATAGATAGATAGATAGATAGATAGATAGATAGATAGATAGATAGATTTTCCATCAAGATTCGAAACTGCGTTTACCGGAGATCACTATTTCTTTTCCAACAAGGACTCACGAATATTCAGGCCGGTAAATGAAAATAAACTGTTTAATAAATAAACGGAGCGTCTACTCAAATATGAGTATCCACTAAAACTAACGTTTGAATAATAAAATCTATCGGGTTAATAAATAAAAAATTCATTCCTTTCTTCAGAAATTGCTTTGTTTACGTTAGACTACGAAACTGAGTAGATATGTTTGTTTGGAGAGTTAGAGATAGATATGAATTTAAAGGCACTATTCAATTTTGCTTGGCCATTAACTCCCTCCGTGACTGAGAGGTCGAAAAAACACATCAGGTTTAATGACGGTTTCCATTAGGAGAACGAAAACATATCGTATTTATCTCAAAATTCCTCCAAATATTCGTTTCCCCTTTACAATAGCAAATATGAGCAGATTTGAATAAATTATAATGAAATTATAAAAAATTTTCTCTATGCTGTGTCTCTTCAGGACGTGAGTGATAATGGCTCTCCACAAAGTCCTGTCCTTTGTATCTCTCAGCAGATTTTGTTTTTTTGCTTCGTCCCTGTTTTTTCAGCCATTTACACAAGCTTGTTAGGCAGGTTATGCACCGCTTTCTTGCCCCATGAGTGTTGAATGTTCTAAGCCCTCTTTAATTATTATGCGCCAAAAGATTTCAACTGTCTCTTCTTGGTGTTAAGTATTAGTTTTACTTTTTGTCTCCATTTTCTTCCAAATTTTATCGTCGTTTCACATGTTCGTTTCAAAAATTTTTTCCATAATTTACTAACCTTTCTGGGTCTTAGTTTGTCATTCTGACATCTCTCCTAATCCGCGTTCAAACGAGCAATCTGGTTAATAAATGAAAGAATTATACATTCAGGATCTCTTATAAAAAAAAAGCTATAATTTTATTTTACGTTATTTAAATTAGACTAATTCTCGTCTGTATCGTTGTCCTGACGACCTTTCTGGAAAGTTTCTTGACTCGTTCATAAGAAGACTATCGACATTTACCGACGGTAATGAGTCTTAAGAGAAATTTTCCTTGCCATGATGATTGTCTTCAGATTGCTTGTAGAAATTCTACACTGTGGCGAATGTTCAATATCAGACCCAGCAGAGATTTCAGAGCCATTTCCTTGGAAAAAATAGAGGGGGTTTTATATCTCATATACCTTAGTTCCGTAGTTGGTTTATTCGTATTCTTTCTTCGTTCAATTAGGCCAACCAGATAGGAACTCGTTATAGGAAACAAGAGGCCAGTGGAAAATCGCGCCTATCTAACACATTTTATTCTTTTTTGTTTTCCTTTTTCTTCTAACCTGCCAATATATGTTTGAATGTATCATTGGCATACAGTTTTTCTTCCTATCGATTCTGTTAAATACTTGAAGATTGAGCCGGTCATTGTTTCCTGTATATATATATATATATATATATATATATATATATATATATATATATATTGATTTTTCGTTTCACCTTTGAAAGTGAAGTCTGAAGATCCATAGATAAGTAAAATTTTCTGGTGAAATAAATTATAACAAATGGAGCCTTAAAGTAGTCTGTTTTTCTTTAAATTAAATTATTCGCTTTGACTTAACATTGAGCTCTTAAGATTTCATCCTCCTTGGGATTATCCATACAGATTACCAAGATTTTCGTTACTTAACTATATATATATATATATATATATATATATATATATATATATATATATATATATATATATATATACATACTATATGAATGTTTTGGGAGGATGAAGATCATTATTTAAATTGTTTACAATCGGACTAATCCATGTGTCTTTTCCGAAATGTTATAAATAAAAACAATAAAAATGAAAACATTCGTCCAAATACAAGAAATTAAATAATTTCGTTATATGTTGTTATGAAAAATCAAGAGTGGTCTCCCCTTGTTTTGTTATTCTGCTCTTTGAGAGAGGTATTTATGTTTACTGGAACTGTAAAAGGACACTACACGCGAATCATGTATTCTCAGTTGAATAAAACTTTCTTAAATCCTACGCCTGCGTACTTTTGTCATTACCTATGTATTTTTATTTCTTTCACGCCCCTGTTATGTGTTCGATTTTTACTGTACTGCGATTAAGTATTGATTTTGTTTTGAGAAGATAAGTATTTCTATAAATTCACAAATTAGAAATAGCGTTTCGTTTAATTCAACAGGACGCTTCCACCGATATATCCTCTAGATTATCTTCATCACTGTCTAACTAGCTTCTTTTTTTATGCATCATGTCCCTTCAGGACGTGGACGATTATATCTCTCCACAATTTTCTGCTCTTTGTAGGTCTTAGTAAAGTTTGTCTTTTTGCTATCACTCCTAATCCTTCTTATATCAACCATTTAAACAAGCTCTTTGGGTAGCTTATACGCTGCTTCCGTCTGTCGCTCTTGGATGCAATATTTCCTGTGAGTGTCAAAATTTCCAAGCCCACTTTTCTCAATCGTCGTTGCTCACATAGATTCAAGTTTCTAACATGAGACATGAGCTTTTGTCTATTCGAATATGAATATTAAGGATGTGTTTTTCCTGTTTCTTATTATTAATTCGAAACATGCACAGGGTAATAATTTGGATTTAAAAAAATATTGTCAATAATTTTATTTTATTTCGAAATGTCTTCGTAACTTGATGTTTTGTTATAAATTTACAAATATTTCAAATAGTGGGAATAAAAAAAAACTATGCAGTCGAATGTTATACTTTTTTTTTGAAAAAACAAACAAACTTTGTCCGCAAGGCTCTCCAGCCGCTTCATATGAGCTTTTAACCCTCTCCTTTGTTCGTATATCGAACCACACTTGAAGACAAATTTTCATTCAAACTAGCCTTACACACACACACACACACACACACACACACACATATATATATATACATGTGTGTGTGTGTGTGTGTGTATATATATATATATATATATATATATATATATATATAAGAATTGGGACGAAATATGGATTGGAATCAGACAAAATGACAAGCTCCAAAAATAAAAGGATTCCAGACATAACTGAAAATACATACATATAGCAAAATTTATGTAAGTGTATCAGAAAAAAATAGACATATTATAAGACGAGTGCCAAAAATCTTAAACAACCTTGTATATTTAAAATACACTAATGGTATAAGAAAGTCTCGTAGAACTTGCATTGGAGGGGAATGTGAGTTGAACCAATGTCGATAAATGAAAATACGATAAACAAGGGATCTTATAGTTGCAATCGAGAAGAGACAGCTGAAAATACTTGGACACATAAAGAAAAAAGAGGGCTTGGGGAATTTAAACCCCCACAGAACGTACTGGATGCAAGAAAAGCAACGAAAATTCATGTGAAAAACGACAAAAGTTTTAATATAGTAAAAAGTAACAGGAAATTGTGGAGAGCCACGATTGCTTACGCTCTAAGAGGATTAGAAAAATGCTGAAACAAGACTGGGATCTTTTTTATTTAAATGCTTGCTTTACGGTACTAATCAAAATATAATTGTAATCTTGACATCGGCCACGGTGTATTGGCTGCTTTTCTTAACGAGTTTATTCTGGCTTAGGAGTCACAGAAATGACTCGTATCGATTCCTTCCAAATCGATAAAACATTTCAGAGAGAAAGTGACAGGAGAAGTTGATCGGAAAATCTAAATTTTATAATCTAGGAAATTGCAGTGAATGTCGCTCTAAGTTCAAAGGGACAAACTAGCCCGAGTGTGTTAATGGAAAACTTTGCAAGTAAGCTATTCGCTCCTAAATATTTACGTTCTTCTCAAAGAACATCAAAACATATTTCTGATATAAAATGTCAATCAATGAAACGAGAGAGTTAGATAATTATTAACTTACTTTGACGAAGATCTTTTTCATTTTGTGTTGCTTTTAAGTGTGGATGTGACATGGATTAATTTTAATTATCGTTTTATTTTCGTCATAAACATCGGTAGGTCAACTGGAATGTTCCCTCGGCTATGGCGCCGTCTCAATAAATGACACAAACCTTTTTTGATATTTTGATTCCGTTTCCTCTTTTTCAGAGCACCGAAAATGACGACAAATTAATATTTATAAGCCACACAGGAATTGTATAGAAAGAAACATTGAAATATGAACTTTCAGAATACGTACATAGGCCAGATATTCCGTCACGTATGAAACGAAATCGCAAAGTCAAACGCCATCCATTTAAAAATAATACTACAAATTTTGTTTCAACAATTAATATGAATTCGCATAAATACAAAAGAAATCAGATCAGGGTTTATTTTAAATAAACCCTGATCTGACATCTCGTCTACAGTCACTTTCTCACACACATGCTATGGCTTTCCTTTGTCTTTTCTACAAATATTTTCATGGCATCTGCTCTGACGAGCTACTTTTACTGCATGAATTTAAGCATGCTACTCGGTCCCACCCTTTCACTGTCGAAACGGTTAAATGTAGTCGTCTTTTCTACTCCAACAAGTGCTTATCTTGCACTTCCCGACAGTGGAACTCCCTTCCCCTTACTTGCTTCCCTGATAGCTATAATCTTAAAATATAATGTCAATCAACATCTTCTGAAGCCTTGATCCCGATCCCCGTCCTTCTCTATATCCTTCCCCAAAAACTTCTCTTTACTCTTGCTCGCACACTTTGTAGCCCCTTGCGTGTTATTGACACACCCGCTTTGCTTCGGGTGATATACTTAAAAAAAATTGACAATACTTCATCTGAGAAATTTAGACACATAAACTATTACTACTTTTTGTAAAGTCATGAATAATAAGATGGAAGAAATACTGGTCAAAAATTCATAATAATTAACAAGACTTCATGTAAGAAATTTAGACAACTTAAGACTATTACTACTTGGTTGAAAGCAAGAAAATAAGATATAATTCAGACAACTTAAGACTGTTACTGCTATTATGAACATGGCATGTAAGTAAAGAAGAAGTTTTAGGGTGAAATGGAAATGAAAAGAACGCTTACTGTAATAAAAAACAGTTGAAATTTAAGCAGTACATAATGAGGAAATAAGGCGTGGAGATTTTAACACTCACAAAACATTCTGAAGGCAAGAGACGAAGAGGGAAACGGCGAGCAACATACCTTGTGTAAATGGAAAACATAACAGGAAGTGAAAGGGGTAGTAAATAAAACAAACATTTGTAAAGAGTAAAAAGGATAGGAAGTGGTGGAGAGCCATGATCAACATATCTAACGAGCTTGTGTAAATAGACGGCAAAACATGAGTGGGATGGATAAAAAAAGACACAATGCTAAAAGCTACAAATGATAGGAAGTTGTGGAGAGCTATGATAAACCTATCTAACAAGCTTGTGCAAATGGATGGCAGAATAGTGTTGGGAGGGTTAGTAAAAAGACAAACATTGTTAAGCTCTACAAAGGATAGGAAGTTGTGGAGAGCCATGATCAACATATCTAACGGGCTTGTATAAATGGATGGCAGAAAAGGGTTAGGACGAATAGTAAAGAGTCAAACATTGCTAAGAGCTATAAAATATAGGACGTTATGGAGAGACATGATTATCCTAACTATCGAGCTTGTGCAAATGGATGGCAGAACAGAGATAGAGTGAGATAGCAAAGAGACAAACATTGCTAAGATCTACAAAGACTAAGAAGTTGTGGAGAGCCATGATCAACCTATCTAACGAGCTTGTGTAAATGATGACAGATCAGGAGTGGGAGGGATAAAAAAAGACACAATGGTAAAAGCTACAAATGATAGGAAGTTGTGGAGAGACATGATCAACCTATCTAACGAGCTTGTGTAAATGGATGGCAGAAAAAGGTTAGGACGAATATTAAAGAGGCAAACATTGATAAGAGCTACAAAATAGAGGAAGTTGTGAAGAGCCATGATTCACAAAGTCCTGAAGGAACACGTTGGAAAGAAGAAGAACAGTCAAATCAATAACCTGGAAACATTCCATTTCTTTGTTTCCGTGCCAGATGCAGTCTTTTCGCTCTAAAAGTCGAAGAGTAATTACCTTGATTCTAATAAAAACATTTGATTTGAAAACATGACTAAGAATCAACAACGGTTTGATGTTTAACAACTAATCAATTACAATTGTGGAAAAGTCAAGTGTACGATTAGGTTTAATAAGTATCAAGTGATTCTGTGATATGGTCCGTGTTAATAAGCTTAGCTTTGTTCTGACAACAGACTACAGACATACAACAGGCAGACAACATGCAGTTTTCTCTTGCTCAGTTTTAGAAGACAACAGCGTAGCTCACTCCAGACACCGCCTCAGTGTTTCATACTGTTTTCATGGAGTATTTATTTCAAGTAATTAGGTTGTTAACCTACTACACAACCTCTAATGTGGAGAACCAGGGTGTGTCTTTCGTTTGGCTCTGACCCCCACAGACCTGATGAGCTTGGTTGGACCTGCTGGGGGTCGTTGAAGCAATCAAGCCGTCCTATCACGTCCAGGCGACACGCCATCAGGACAGACGATGCAAGTACATTTAGGCTTTATTTTGATAAAGTAAATTTATTCACACATTCACAATTACATACGATAATTGAAAATTTGCATATCATCAATTTTGATTAGACTCATCATAAGACATTTCTATCGAACGGGATTTTTAATAAATTGATATATAAAAATAATTCAATAAAACGCAAGTTTTTAATTATGTTTTTAATAAATTAAATAAAAAAAAGACAAAAGAAAATGATTTTTAAAAATGATTTTTAATAAAGTACAGTATAACCCGGATATAAGAGACCCGGATATAAGACAAACCCGGATATAAGAGAAATTCGGATATAAGAGAGATTTTCTCTGGTCTCAAATTAGAGCCATACTTACCTAAACAAAATAGATCAAACCCGGATATAAGAGAAACCCAGATATAAAAGAAACCCGGATATAAGATACTTATTATCCGGGGCCCCGACAATTCTCTTATATCCGGGTTACACTGTAAATCTTAAAGAAATATATTTCAATAAACAATTTCAATAATTCAAAACATTAAAAGTTATATTAATTTTTGTAAGAATATTTTAGAATTTCGATTTACTTTATTAATAAATAAATGTCTTTATGGTATACGTTATTAAAGATAATTAAAAGCAAAAAAACGATTCATATTTTAGGTTAATTAAAGTTTTAACCTTTAATAAATTACTTTTATTCTGATATAAAAAAAATAAATTTTTTCTAGTACTTTCTTTTGTATTTGTTTAAGCATTTCATCCCAAGCACGTCGAGAATGCCACTGGTATGCAGGGAGTGACGTGTTAAGCGAAGGTAAGGGAAAAGAGGGAAATGAGGAAAGGATAAAGGCGTAATGGCGTTTAAGAAGATAAAAGATGGCGATTGACGTTGTAGTTAAATTTTTGTTGATTGTAATTAACAGGGAAGCAAGGAAACGAAAAGGAGTACCACAGCCAGGTAATGCCATAGAAGAAATTGTTCGCATAGAAGTGGCGGTTCCACTTACCTATTTAAAAAATAAACGGGTGGGACCGAGATGCCAATCTAGTACCACGCTTCAACTCACGTCGTCTGGGCATCAGGGGGAAATAAATCTCGTAGTAGCCATAAAAATATTTGTAAAAAAAAGACGTTACGACGGTGAGAAGTTATTGAAATCAAGATGACAAATCAGGATCGATTACGTTACAGATCCTTCTTTGGATTTTGTCATGAACCTCGAAATGAAGATATGACAACAATATTCAATGCACGGACGAATGTTAGATTTGTAAATGTGCAAGATGTTTTCTGACGAGCAAACCTTCTGGCACGACACAGTGACACAACATCCCTTTCAGTAGATGCAGCTTACTTATTCGATGTAGTCGCTCCATTTCAATTCAAACAGAAGCCAAGAAGGCGCAGTGTGTTGCATTCATTGATTCTAGCACCGGCCATGCTGATGACGGACAGGAAATCTTCTTCATGGTAATTAAATGAGGGCAGTTTCGTTTTGGAAGCGTTAAAATTACGAACCATTTCCTGCCGAGTTAACCACTGATTGAAAGTCCTTTTCAAGAGCAACGGCCAGGTTAAATTTGTAAACTCTGACGGATTTGCTATTTAAACAAAAGGAAAGGATAGTGTTATCATCAGAAATATCTACTTTGGAACTGATGACATCAGGAAGATCATTGATGAATACAACTAACAGCGTTGGACTCAGAATAGAGCCTTGGGGGAAAACAGTGTTCGTGTGAAAGGATCTAGAAGCGAACCCGTTTAAAACGACATTCATTTCACGATTTGATATGAACGATTGGATTGAATCAAACACACGTCCAGTGATACTGTAGCCCTGAAGCTTATGTAGAAGACCAGCGTGCTAAACCCTGTCAAATGATTTCGAGATATTCAGAGTCAAACCTCGAGCTTCGCCGTTATTATGAAGATCTTGAAATACATGTTCAGTGAAGGCTGTTAGAACATCAGCAATAGACCTGTCAAAACGGAAGCCATATTCTTTGTAGGCCGTGAGAGTTAAGATGCTTAACATTATTCGGACTAATGTCCTCATCTTTGTCGCCATATTTATTACAACGTTTCGACTTTTGTATGCTCCGGCCTTTTTCAGGTGGTTGGAATGTCAAACTGAACTCTTTAAATAAAGGCGTTAGTTGGATCCAGTGACAGGACCCAAAGAGTGTGGGTTCAATACCTGGTTAAGGCGGTGGAGGACTTGGAGAGGCAATTAAGCAGGAGATAACTGATAACTGACATCCGTTAGACATGGCACGTGGAACTAGATCAGTCTACCCTGGTGAGCGAAATAAAGGGTTCAGTTCGACATCCCAACCACCTCAAGAAGACCGGAGCGTACTACGGCCGAAATGTTGTGATAAATATGGCGACATAGATGAGGACAATAGTCCGAATAATATAAATAGTGTACATAATACCTCATCTCAGAAATTCATATATATATATATATATATATATATATATATATATATATATATATAAGCACTATAGCTCAAAGGTTTGAGGTCACCCCTGTTAATTTTTTTAAATTGGCCCAGAAAGTAATTGTTTTGTAAATAATTAAAAAAAAAAAAGTGAGACATGAATTTTTATTAGAAATTGAATTATGACAAAAAGAAAAATTATTTTATGATGAAATTTAGCTCTCACAAAATATCCTCCTTTAGACTTGATTACTCCAGCACATACTGGTCAGTATATATCTTTAAATATATGCAGTGATTTTAATTACAAAAAGAACTGTTCTAGATCCACGTGCCATGTTTAATGGATGTCAGTTATCTCTTGTTAAGAAGGCCGGAGCGTACAAAGGTCAAAACATTGTGATAAATATGGCAACAAGGATGAAGACAGTAGTCCAAATAATGTAAATAGTGTACATAATACCTCATCTCAGAAATATAGACAGATACAGAAGGGCCGAAACGTTGTAATACATATGATGACAGATACTGAAGTGTGATAAATATGGCAACAAAGATAAGGAAAATAGTCTGAATAATGTAAACAGTGTACATAATACCTCATCTCAGAAATATAGACAGATAATAAATGTTCTATTTTACTTACGGTTTCTTTCAAAATTGATATCCGTAAAAATGTTTTGCATTTTCTCACAAATTTCTGACGAAAAAGTCCGAGACATTTTTTATTACATCGTACATCCCCTTGTACTCCTAAGCGGTCACCCATCTAAGTACGGACCAGGATAGACGTTGCTTAACTTCGGTGATCGTACGGGAACCACTTCTACAAAGTTATATGGTCGTAAGTCTGCTCGGGAATAGAACCTCCAAACAGTGGTTCACTGGAGCAAGGAATGGCTTGTAAACGTTAATGTCTCCAAAGCAAAACAGCTTTCATTTAATGACTACAGAGAAATGTTCTCCCTGCCACTGGTATGGCTTATGCTAAACTCCAGAAAAGCAACATTCTACACCTTCCTGACCCATGGTTTTAAAGACATGAAGTGGGGGTGATTGAATCTATTGATATGCCTACTGTTAAGAAAGTTGGTTTAATTTGAGGTTGAAGAGTTTTATCGCATCAAAATCCATCTTGCACATTTATAAATGTACCATTCATCCGTTCACGGAATAATGCCGCCATATCTGGTTAGGTGTTCCTAATATTGAATTCGTGAAATTATAAAAGAATAGTCTGCAATGTAATCAGTCCTGACATGGCAAGATTATTGATATATATATATATATATATATATATATAGACATATATAACAGATTATATACATGATTTTATATCTACACACATATATATATATATACACACATATATATATATATATATATATATATATATATATATATATATATATATATATATATAATCATATATATACGAATTTATATTTGTATAAACATATATATCAGATTATATATATATATATATGTATCAGATTATATATATATATATATATATATATATATATATATGTATGTATGTATGTATGTATGTATCAGAATATATATATATGATTAGTTATATACATATATATATATATGATTATAGAAATAGAAATATATGTAATTAAATATATACACTGCCTGCCAAATTATTATCGAGATAACTTTTTTCAAAAAATGTCCAATAAATTCACACAATGTTGGCAACAATGACTTGCGCAATCACTGAAATTTTCGTACTGATCTGTGCAATGTAAACTGGCGCCATATTTGTTATCAGCACTGTGATTTGAGTGTGCCAAATTATTAGAAAAGTGTAAGAATTTAGTGAAAAGTTGGGCCATAAAAGCAGTTTAAGTGATGCTGAAAAGAAAACTATCACCTCAGAACTCTCAAAAGGTAAATTTTCCCTAGAAATTTCTAAAATGATAATGAGGTGTCATCAAACAGTGAAAAAGTTCACCACCGACCCTACACAAGTACGAAAAAGAGCAGATAAAGGTAAGCCGAGTGTTATTTCACGTCGTCTCATGTCATGACTTAAACGAGAGGCCACGAAGAACCCTGGACTTACCAGTCAAGAGCTTTTCAGTTGCATTGGGGATCCTACTGTGTCTAAAAGTACTCGGTGTCGGTATCTGAGGGAAATAGCAACAACAGTCATACCTGTATCGAAGTCTCCTTTGACGAGAAATCATGCAAAATCGATTGAAATGGGCCGAGGACAATATGAAGATTGACTTCAATAAAGTTTGGTTCACAGACAAAACACGAGCAATACTTGATGGGCCAGATAGATGGTGCAAAGGCTGGGTAATGAATGAACAGAATCGCCATCAGCGTTTGAGACACGAACAAGGCAGAAGAGGCATAATGATCTGGGGTGGTATTATTGGAAAAACATTAGTGGGCCCATGGAGAGTACCAGATGGGGTCAAAATGACTGCTGATACATACATAGCATTTATGAAGGAGCATCTTGAACCATGGATGAAAAGGCAAAGAGTTGCCTTCAGAAGGGCCATTGTTTTTATGCAAGATAATGCTCCCTCACATGCTGCTCACAAGACAACTGAATATTTGAAAGATTTAGGCTTCGATGAAAATATGAAGTGGCCAGCAAATTCTCCGGATTTGAACCCAATCGAAAACCCTTGGAGCATCATGAAGCGAAAACTGTACACCAACGAACGACAATTCAGGAGCAACGCTGAGTTGTGGGAAGCAATTCTTGACATATCTCACGGCATTACAGCAGATGACATCCTACAATTAACAAATTCTATGGATCGTCGACTTCTTCAAGCAATTTCAAAACAGGGAAAGCACATTCCCTATTAATTTGTTTAAAACTGTGCCTTTGTTTTTATCTGTTATTATTTGTTTGATTATCTTATTTATTAGCTTCTTGTGATCATAAACATTCATGTGCAACATTAATAAACGTTTTGTTTGCTGAATTCTGGGACTTTTACTAAACCTTTCTAAAATTTTGGCACGCTCAAATCACCATGCAGATAACAAGTATTTGTTTACATTGTGCGAAAATTTTAGTGATTGTGCAGTTCAGTGTTGCCAACATTGTGTGAAAATTTTGTTTTTTTGTTTTTGAAATATTAGAAAAAAAGTATCTCAATAATAATTTGGCACGCAGTGTATATATATATATATATATATATATATATATATATATCTAACATATACACATATATATATAACAGATTATATATATATGCATATCATATATACATATATCTTATAATTATCATTCATGGATATATATATATATATATATATATATATATATATATATATATATATATATATATATATATATATATCATAAATCCGCCAGTTCCTTTCCGCCTTCCATTACTTTAGGTCTTTTCCTTACCAACGTAAGTCAAAATGACTATAAACAACCAAATATATAAACCTAATCCAGCTAAAAAAATCACCTAAACCCTTGATATTTCCTTCGCCAACCTCCGTGGTATTCGAACCGACTTCTGCAGTGATGATGTGTTCCTCTTTCATAAGTCTCCTGATATACTAGATATGTGCGAGGCAAACCTTAACTCGGCAATCCCCTCTTCTGATTTTCTCGATTCTTAGCAAGTTTCCTCTCCCTAGGAAGGATTCTAAAATCCAGATGTATGGCCTGGAAGTTTATGTCCGCGATCATCTTCCGCTGGCTGCAGAACTGTCTTTGCTATCTCTAGACCATTATACGTGTCTACTCCATATCCCTCCTCAATTCAGTAAGCTATCTTTTCTTTCTCTACCGTCCTCCTTTCACTCTACATCCGTTTGCAAACATTTTCGCGTTCGATAAATTTAACGCCAACATATTAGGTTGGTACAAAAAATAATGTCGTTTTCTCACATAGTAACTATTGTGAGAAAACGACATTATTTTTGCACCAACCTAATGCTATGTGGCTTAAATTGTCTGTGATTGAACTCGCTGGTATCCTAACCCTTAAATTTTCGATCACTCAATCTCCCAGGCAAGCGGTTGACTTTTCATACGCGTTTCCCGGGAAATCCAGATGGTAATGCTTCCTTTCTCGATCTCTGTTTTACAACTATCCCTGATTATTGTCGCGATACGCAGCACTGCTTTCTTGGCTACTCTGATCACGTGGTTTTGTCTGTTAACATCTCCTTCCACCACCCCTCCAGCCATGAACCTCCTACTAACAGACTATCTTTCTGTTATCAACGCGCAGACTGGGGTTCGTTCCGTGATTTCCTTCGCAACAACCCTTGGAATTTTTTTTTTTTTAATCATCCGGTTGAAAAAATTTACATTTGTGGTCTCCTCCTGGGCAAAAGGCTGCATCGAGGCTTTCAACACTGCAAGAAAATACCAAGTTATACCGGGCTCCTCCTCTTGGTTCTCCGGTGCTAGTTCTGCTGCTATAGGAATATTTTTTTCGTCTGTACCGGGACGATATGTTTGATGAATGCAAGCGTGTCCTCGATGAAGCAAAGTTATTGTTTGCTGATGGAATGAAACAACGTATTGCATCTCGCAAGTTTGGGTCAAATGATTAGTGGCAGTTCTGCAAGATGGTACTGAACTACAGAAAGGTCTCAATCCGTATTCTGTTCAATCAATTCGAAGTCCTAATATCCTCAACTAATAAAGGCTGAATGCATTGCTCGGAATCTCTCCTCCAACTTAACACACAACTCATCCGGATTTTCCCCCTCGAACTCTGTCCTAGGTATGAAGATAAACTACGTCCGCGTCCTGGGTAAGACGATAAACTACATCTAACAGCAAGGCCTCTGATAAGGAAGTTTTTTTAGGAGCGTGGAATCACCTCTTAATTGCTGGTGTCCCCAGGTCCACCCTGACCCGGGTTGGTAGCACCTGTTAGGCTCCCAACTATGGGCAAATAGTTAACCCCGAAACTGAGACTGCATCCACGTCCTCAGTATGACGATAAACTACATCCGCGTCCTGGGTAAGACGATAAACTACGTCCAACAGCAAGGCCTCTGATCAGGAGGTTTTGAGGAGCGTGGAACCACCTCTTAATTGCTTAATTGTTCATCTTGACCCAGGGTGGTAGCACCTGTTAGGGTCCTATCTTTCTTCTCTCTCTTGTTCTTGTAACGACATTCACCCGAGGTGGGTTGAGCCGGCTCCAATATTGGAGTTTCATGGGAATTTGGAATTCCCATGAAACCCGCATGTATAGCACATGAGATTTGATTATAGTGGTGAAGGTTTCGTGCAAGACCTCCACACTTTTGAAAGGGCCGATTACAGAGACCTGGTGCACTACGTCCCGCAAGGTCTCCAAACGACCCTCTGTAGGTTTTGAATTCAGAGTTGTCCTTCTCCTAGACCAGTTGCCATCCAAGGCTATAGAACCCAGGCTGTCCTGCTATTTACCCATAGCTGGAGGGAGAAGAAGAAGATTCACACCTTTCCCAAGGGTATTGAATGTAATGGGTTCAACTGGAATTTGAACTCGGCTCTCTGATTCCTCAATCCAAGCCGCTATCCATTAATCCACCGTGCACCTGGTCCTATCTATGGGCAAATAGTTAACCCCGAATGAAAAGATAATATTACCAGCTATACGTTTTTGGAAAAAATAATACTAGCTATACATTTTTGAGGAAAACTAATATTAACAGAAATAGATTTTTAATAAAACAAAAATATTACCAGGAAAAAAATGTTGTCGGCATTAAATGACCCACAAACCAAACCAAACCAAAACCCCAAGAACCAAGGCTATACGTACTGAGACGTGCATAATCCCTTCGATGGTATTAGACATAATCTCTAAATTAGACTCTCATAAAGCAAGTAATGGTGACGGGATACCATTCGTAGTCCTAAAGTAATGTGCACCTGAACTGGGTACAGTTCTCTCCAAACTATACGACTGTTGCACCACGATTCTTGTTTTCCAGCCTATCGGAATTTCTCCTCTGTCGTCCCGTTCTTTAAGAACTGTGGAGACCCTTCTAACCTTCTAACTACCGTCCTATCTGTCTCCTACCACTCTTCAGCAAAGTCTTTAAGGCTTTAATCAATGACAAAAGAGCTAAACATCTCACCTCCCACGATCTACTCTCGGGACAAATGTTTTCCGCTTTGCCCAGCCTACCGCTGATGTGTTTACGACCATAACTCATTATGCATACCAAGATCTTGATAATAACGGCGAAGATATGTCGAAGCGTTTGGCATGCTGGCCTTCTACGTAACCTAAAAGGATGCGGTATAGCAGGAAGATTATTTGATTTAATGCAGGCATACCTGCCTATTATTCAAATAAATGTTGTCCAGAACGGGTGTTCTTCCAGTTCCCTCCATACGGACGCTGGTGTTCCTCAAGGTTCTATTCTATACTTGGTTCTAAAATGTTTCTGATCCTCAGCCATTATAGTTCACAGGTCGGCATCTACACAGACGACACTACCATTTACTCCTGTCTCAATATTAAATCCGGCATTGCTGACATATATATATATATATATATATATATATATATATATATATGCATGTATGTATGTATGTATGTATGCATGTATAATAAATATATTATATACATATTATATATATGTATATAAATATATATTAATATATTATATATAAAATATATACTTATTTATGTAGATAAAATATATATAATATATGTGAAATATAATATATATTATATATAAAATATCAGTATAAAATATATCATATACATATAATATATATATAGTATATATAAATAATATATATATATATATATATATATATATATATATATAAATACATATATATTATATATAAATATATATATATATGTAACATATGTATATATAATATATATATTGTATAGCTGGCCTCTAGTATTCGAGGATACCCGTCTACTTGGGCGGCTAGTTAATCCTTAATGAAGACGCTTTCTCAGGCACATTTGTGTTAATTCAACACGCACTAGCCCACATTTACACTGCAACTATGCTGAGCAGACCTTAGTTACAATTTCTGGGAGAGACCGTATTATTTAGCGTGATCAACAATTTGAACAAGGCCAGAACACTCAGACCCTATTACCTACTGGATTTTAAGTGTTTTTGTAATTCTTTGATATATATATATATATATATATATATATATATATATATATATATATGTGTGTGTGTGTGTGTGTGTATTTAAGACATTTTTTTATGTTCATACGTTCTTTTTAAGATACAATATTTAAGTAAATGCTCTATTTATAATAAGCAGTTTTAACAACATTTACCAGCTTGAATGTCTGAGAAATTTCCATAGAAAATATGCGTCCTCCGACAGGAATGAAACCTGTATCCTATACGGAACCGTCATATAGCCTGGCGTACCTTAACAGATTGGGTCACACAGAAGAGGTCGGTTAGTGAGGTTGATTTTACTGTTTTTAAACTACAATCTTCCATGAATCTCTCACGTACATTCATATCTGCTCAAAGCGTATCCAAATGTAAACAAATGACGTCACACATTATGAAATGGACAAAGTCCGACAATTATTTTAGGACATTTTTTTATGTTTATACTTTCTTTTTAAAATTACTACATCTTACTCATTATAAAACGCAGATTGTGTGTGTGTGTGTGTGTGTGTGTGTGTGTGTGTGTGTGTGTGTGTGTACGTTTATATATTTGATCGGATTTCCTACATTTTTCAACCGATTTCAACAAAACTTCACAGGAATATGTAAAATTACCTTGCGGTGGTTCTAACAGCGCAAAAAATTGGAAAGACACAATTGTTTTTGCACGGAATCCTTTTGAAAACACGATTAAGAGGCATCACGAGAATGAAAGGGGGACAACTCATATCGAGTTATACTTATTATAAAATCCAGGTTGTTTGTGTGTGTGTGTATTCGTTTATATATGGGATCGGGATTTCCAACATTTTTCAACCGATTTCAACAAAACTTCACTTTTTTTTTGGCAGGTAGTGTTTCTTATTGTCTTGCACACTATTTCTTTATTTTTACATTCAGAATGCTTTAAAAATTCTATTTATAAGACAATTGTTTATCATAAAATTTTATTCAATCGGTAGACTCATAACGATTGAAAACAATGTTTTTGTTTGAGTTTGGGTTTGACAAATTCGTAAAAAAAAATAATAAAAATAATTGAGACATGCGTGTCCGTCAACCTTAACAATAATCTTTGTAAATTTTATTTTTCAGTCTTTATGATGGTCGATACTTGATCTATCTCTTACTGTTACATCCCCGGGCAACGCCGGGCTCGACTGCTAGTATATTTATAAAAAGAACGTATAAACATAAAAAAATATCTTAGATAATTGTCGGACTATGTCCATTTCATTATATATATATATATATATATATGTGTGTGTGTGTGTGGGTGGTGTGTGTATGCGTGTGTGTGTGTGTTTATTACTTCATGTAGTTTCTCCTGTGAATTATAAGTTTTCAGCCTCAGCTCATTAGACGTTGCCGTTGTAGCAGGCGGTTTTAAATTCAGAGTTGACCTTCTTTTGATATGGTTGCCAGCCAAGGTTAGAAATCCCAGTCTACCCTGCTGTAAGCCTCGTCCGACGGAAGGAATGGATTCATTGATTCTCAACAAGATTTGTGCCAAAGCAAATGCTACGGTCTCGTCTGGAGTTTGAACTCGGCACTTTAATCTCGCCTTCCAAATCGAGAACCACTACACTACGCACACATCCCCACTGAAACAGATTAAAGAAAACTTGGGACATAGTGCCTAATATCATCATATTTTTTGTATTGATAGTTCAAACTCCTTCGCTGTTTTTGATGTGTTTTTTTTTTTTTTTGTATTTTTCAAGCAGTTTTCTTTAATTATTTTTTCTTTGAAATTATTGCGACGTTTCCAAAAGAATAAAAGCGTTGAAAAATCTTGCCAACAAAGACGCATCCTGATACTGAAATATTATGGAACTCACGATCAATGGCTTGTGAAAAGATTCCATCGCTTATATTAATCTGAACCAATCTCTGTACTTGTTTGCGTGTTATTCTGTGTCTAAATCTGTGTCTGTGTATGCGTGTATGTGTGTGTGTATGTGTGTGTGTTTATTCTTCTCCTTAGGTTAAGGTGATAATTTTCTCTTTGAAACCTTGGCGGTCGGGTAGGGTGATGCGAACAAAGCCGGCTCGACACACCCAAACATAAAGAAAAATATGACTTCCATTAAACTTTTTTAATGGAAGATAAAAGGCGAATATAAAAAGATGAATAGAAATTTTAAAATTATTAGCGAACAAAAGAAAATAATGAAAGAAATATTGATTTCACTAATGCATGATTGATCGCCAGTAAACGAACAGATAAAGAAAATATAGGGATGAATAGGAGTGAATGAGAGATTACAAATGGAGAGAAATGAGATGATAAAACCTTACATAGGATTAACGAGACAGAAAGAGGAACAGTGAAAGTGAGACTCTAATAGACAGAAAAGCAGAGAATGATAAACTTAGAAAGAGAGAGAGAAAGAGTGAGGGGTGATTGAGAGTAAGTGAATTCTAAATGGAGAGAAAAGTGATGATGATAAACTCCTAGATGGATTAACGAAGGAGATAGGAAGAGACAAAGAGTTAGAGTGTGACACTAGAGAGAAAACAAACGATGAAATTCATAGAAGGAATAATATGAGAGCGATAGAGAAGGAAAAAAAGAAAGAGTGAAAGAGTGAGAGAAAGAGGGAAATAGAAAGAGCGAGATGGAAAATGAGACTATAAATCAAGAGAGAAAGAGAGAGAGAAAGAGAAAGAGAAAATAAGATAATATTGACGAGATAAAGAAAGAGGGAGAGAAAGAGAGAAAAAGAGAGTAAATAAAGAGGGAAAATGATGATTCTCACCTGAGAGACGGATTAAAGAAAGCGAGAGAGAGATGGAGAAAGGGAGATTGGGAGAGAGATAAGAGAAGAGTGAAAGTGAGGTTCTAAATATACAGAAAAGATATAAAAATAAAAATACTCATAAACAGAAGGGAGTGAGTGAGAGATTGGTGACTGAGAAAGAATAAATGAAACCCTAATGAATATAGCACACCTTAAAAACTCATATGTATATGAAGAAATATGGTTTTAATGTGTGCTATATTTATGGGATAAAGTGCTCACTATCAGAGATAGAGCGTATGTAAATATAAATATAAAAGTGAACATTGTAGTCAACACTCAGAGGCGACAGGCTGTTTCATGCTAAACGCAACCGTCAGGCCGCCTCAATACAAAGTAGAGCAAATATTATGTCAGTCCTCCTCTGGTAGACGCCTTGTTAAGGATAATGTTTTCGTGTTAGAGATGAGTAGTGGCGTACGATAATTTATCCTGGGGTAAGTGGTCTGAGGTTGGAGTTTATTTATAGCCAGAACCTTTGCTTGTAGTTTAATATCAGCTCCTACTGTGGCGTTTCTCATCATTGTATGTGTTTTTTGGGGGATTCCCAGTAAATAGTTTTTGTACTAAAGGTGTCCAATATTATTAATAAGTGATTGCAAAAAATACATATGCTCTGTTAAAATAAAAACTTCCTTGCACTTTGTGGATCAGTTTTAATAATTAATTTTCCTAGGATCCACTCGGATTATATTGATATATAATCCGGATCAATTATATATATATATATATATATATATATATATATATATATATATATATATATATATATATATATATATATATATATATATATATATATATATATATATATATATATATATAGGCATGGTGGCGTAAAGGATAGTGGCTTGTATTGAGGAATCGGAGAGCCGAGTTCGAATTCCACTTCTTCTCCCTCCAGCTATGGGTAAATAGCAGGACAGACTGGGTTCTATAGCCTTGATGGCATCTGGTCTAGAAGAAGGACAACTCTGAATTCAAAACCTGTAGAGGGTTGTGCACCAGGTCTCTGTATTCGGCCCTTCAAAAAGTGTGGCTGGTCCTGCACGAAACCTTCACCACTGTAATCAAATCTCACGTGCTGTTGTCGGCTGTCGGTTTCCTAGGGACTGATCTACTTCACCCTCATACGTCGAATTCGACGAGCTAGAGTGGAGTATATATATATATATATATATATATATATATATATATATATATATATATATATATATATATATATATATATATATATATATAAAAGAAACAGTTTATAACAGAATTAAATACCATTTTTAATGTGATTAATGGCGAAATAACTTCGCTAACAAGACATAATGAGACATTAACTTACTATAAATTACTTGTGTAATAAGATCCTCATATTCGAGTTGCTGACGAAATTCTCACTTGATCGATTTGAACAAGAAATCTAGCGACATCGCAAGCTCCAATATATTTATTCCAACTGTCAATAAATAGCATAATTTAAAAAATCATCTTTCGGTCTACTTATATTCGCCTATATATGGAAAATAATTACGCCCTGAAGATGAAAATTTGAAATTGTCGAAAGTACTTGGCAACTGTCTTCCATCTGACAACTCGAATATAAGGATAATATTATTTGAGGAACAACAACTAGCATCTAACCTATATATTTATCTTTTCAAATTTAGCGTTGACCTTCTTATTATTATCATAGTTAAGACTGACATACCTATAATATGTAAAAACCTGGAATCCCCCCCCCGCTCCATATGCACTATTTCGTTATCAAACATAGTGTTATCAGTTTTTAAATATAAAACAATTTCACCAAAGTTACCGATGAGATAAAAACTCTACGTTTTATTGAGCACTTTTTTAAAAGGTAAAACCCAGCGATGTGTGGATTCTAAAGCTGTTTGCACTTTCTCACTGGCAATAAATCCACAACGCCCATCAGTTTGAACACTCGTGGGGATATACCAGAATGAGTAAAATTCTTAAATCACGTGAGTTGCGCAATATGCTGTCATTTTCATCCAAGTCTACATCTAAGTACTCGTCTTATGTTCGCAAGCACTTATCTAGATATATCTTCTACTTTTCAAATATTCAGCAAATTCATCATTCGAAATCACCATCAGCTGCCTCATCACGTTCTTCTAATCTTTCCTGTCATGTGAAATGACCCCACCTCTTCAACTGTGATCTTAGCTTTCGGAAAAAAAAATTGTTAGTCGTAAAGGTTTAAATATCTACTCTACGAATGATTGGAAGCCCAGCGTGACACAATGTTTCGCCAAATCCCCTGCATAAAAATGCGACAATCAACACATGGACAATTGCACTCAATCGGGTCACACTTCTGACCGTGTAACACTACGAGAGAGACTTTGCACATTCACAGGAAGGTTCATCCTTATTGATTGTCAAGTTTCATCTATATTGCGTTGTTGTCTCTCAAGCCATTCAAAATCACAGTTCGTTTGCCATATATATATATATATATATATATATATATATATATATATAAAGGGAAGAGATTATAGTAGTTCCAATTGTTTCCATCATTTTACTACACGAGTTTCTGTTCTCGCGACCGTCATCATGTAAAGGGTGGAGATTTCCACATATTAAAAATAATTAATTTTTCTCCTTTATGTTTTTCGATGTTAAATATTCGCGATAGGAGTTCAAGAAAGAAACTCGGATTACTAACACATAAAAAGAGAATGTCTCATAATTTCATATACATGTACATAGTGTACATAATACCTCATCTTAGAAATATATAGGTGAAGTCAGTCACTGCCTTGCCCAACTAAAAAAGATGCATAAGCTCACGTGTTTTGAACATAGACAGCATAGTTTTGATAGAATCATTATTTTTCTCTTGCAGAAAAAAAAACTTAAAGAAAACCAAAGAATAAAATCGAAGGAAATCACACCAACAAAAGAAATAAATAAAATGCTGACTTCTTTGCCAATCCAAATTCTGAAATTTAGATTTCATGAATGGTGTTAAGGTTCTTAGAAAAAAACACTTCCTATTCTTATTTCGGTTTCTCGTATAAAAAAAGCCCGTATACCTTATAACATATATAAAACTCACACAAAACAAAAACGACAGGAAATATATGTCAACAAATTTATGACAATCTATACAACTAATTATGTATATTTAGGCTGATGAGCAACAAATATGAGAGTGTATTGGTGAGATCTCTTACCGCGTGGCGTCGCTAATTATATGTGTCATGTAATGCTAAAAAATGATCCTCTGGCAAATACTTTATTACAATCATACAATTCAGGTAGCACAAACCTCGAGGCTTTCCGGTCAGTTTTGTTTACACAATTTGACTGAGTTGTACCAACTCGTGATATAAATTGTAGGCACTTCCCGATAGTGCATCTGTCCGTGCATTGAATATTGCTGTCATAACTGCTATGCTGATCATGCTATACTCCTCGTGATTCTTGGGAAAATGAAAAGTACAATCTGTATTATTATCAGTCGTAACCTGGCCTCTCGGCTTCAGTCACTTTATCACGGCTGTGACGTCTGTACTATAAATATTTTCAATTGTTCTGATGAGCTAACCGCCTTCGTATTTCGATCGCATGTATTTAAACGCCAACTTTTCATCTAGCTAAGTGTTATCTAAAAGGCTTCATTCAAAAATTCATCTTAGTAATTGCCACTTAAAAGGCTTGGGTTGAAAAGTTCCACCTACAGAATTTTCCTTATAAGGCTTGGGTCAACAGATTCCTCTACCTAATTGGCATTTAAAACGATTTGGACAGCATCCTCATCTACCTAATTTCACTTAAAAAGGTTAGGTCAACAGTTTCATATACCAAATTTCACTTATAATGCTTTGGTCAAAAGTTTCATCTATCACATTGCAGCTTAAAAAGTTTGGGGAAAAATTTAATCTACCTAATTGCCACTTAAAAGGCTTGAGACAAAAGTTTCACCTACATAATCTCCTTTTTAAGACTTGGGCCAACAGTTTTCTCTACCTGATTGCCACTTAAAAGGTTTGGGACAACATTTTCATCTAAGTAATTTCAGTTATAAGGCTTAGGTCAACAGTTTCATCTATGTGATTTCACTTAAAAACCTGGGACCAATAGTTTCATCTACCTAATTTAACTTAAAAGGCTTGGCTCAACACTTTCATCTACCTAATTCATACTTAAAAAAGTTTGGATCTGCTGTTTCGTCTACTTAATTCCTATTTAAAAGGCTTGGATCTGCAGTTTCATATATATCATTTTACTTATAAGGCTTGGATCAACAGATTCGTCTACTTAATTTCACTTAAAATGCTTTGGTCAAAATTTCATCTACCTCATTGCGACTTGAAAATCTTGGGGTAAAATTTAATCTCCCTAATTGCCACTTTTTAAGAGGCAATTAGGTAGATTAAATTTTAACAGTTGGGTCAACAGTTTCCTATATCTAAATTCACTTATCATGCTTGAGTCAACGGACTCATCTACCTGATTTCACTTAAAATACTTGGGTCAGCAGTTTCATTTAACAGTTTTCTCTACTTACTTTCACTGATAATGCTAGGCTCAGCAGCTACATCAACGCAATGTTGCTCATAAAACTTGTGTGAAACGATTTATCTACGTAATTTCTCCCATAGGGCTTGCGTTAACAATTTCTCACGTAATGTTTGTGTGAACATTTTTATCTACTAAATTTCATTATAAGTCTTGTGTCAACATTTTTATCTGCCTAATTTAACTTATACGGCTTGGATCAACAGTTTCGTCGACTTAATACCATTTCTAATGCTGGAGCTAACAGTTTCAGCCACCTAATTTTAGCTTGGGTCGATAGTTTTATCTCCCTAGTTTTATTGATATAGATTGGGTCAACAGTTTCATATGCATAATTTCATATATAAGACATAGGTCAACCTGTGGAAGGGTTTCTGTGAACTTTCTAACTTTACCTCAGGCTGGAGTCATCTCCCTAGTATCATATCAAGAATTCGCTAATAGTGAAGCTAGCAATATATTTAAACATATATCTGTTGTGGTATTTGGTATGGGAAAAAATTTTGTAAATTCATTCATTGAATATCTATTCTGGAAATAAAAACCATCGTATAAAACCCATATCATAATATTTTCCACATTGTCGCTTTATTTTTTTTCTTCTTCAGAGCGAATAAAACCATTGTTCCCGTGTCGAGAACTCTGCCGCCGAATTTGGCTTCATATTTCATAGAAGGTTAAAATAAATCAAATTTCTTAATTTCAAATGTAAAATACTGTAGTTTCAAATAGTGCTAAACAATCCTTTTTTTGTTTCTTTGATTTGGGGAAATGGTTCAGGCCAAAATGTTTTCATCACCTAATTGTACATATGGGCTAACCGATATAAAATATCATTTGCGTTGTAATATATCGACAGGTCGATATGGGAATAGAGACATGTGACATGCTAGTGACGAAAATCTTTAACGAAAACTAGGACATAGGTTAATGTAATATGTATTCCTGCTTTTTTTATTACGGTTTTAGGATGATAAACGAATTAAAGGTAAATTAAGAGGTGTTTGCAAGCAACACCCCTTTTAATTCGATCTTGCTTCCTCGACATCATTTTTCCCACCTGTAAATGTTAGTTCAGCCCGAAACCCCACCAGGGAATTTACCCTTAAACGGTAGGAAAAGTTTGCGCGAATCTGTATAGCAAAAAGGAAAAAAACGAGAACATTTTTAAAGAGTAGTTTTTATGCCGCTCATTGAAGCATATTGCTTTACTCCTTGAAGCATTTTATGTTAAACTCCTTGAAGCATTAACCTGTTACTCCTTCACGCACTCTGTGTTACTGTTTTAAAGCATTTAGGTGTTACTCATTTAAAGCATTTTATGCATAACTCAATGTAGCATTTTATGCATGACGCAATCAAGCATTTTATGCATGACGCAATCACGCATTTTATGCATGACGCAATCAAGCACTTTATATGACACTCGTTGAAGCAGTTTTTGTTTTACTCCTTGAGAAATTTTATGTGAAACTCTTTGAAGCATTAACCTGTTATTTCTTGAAGTAATCTGTGTTAATCCTTTGAAACATCTTATGTCTTACTCCTTGAGGCATTTTATATGAAGCTCCTTGAAACGGCAATGTTTTCCTTGAAGCATTTTACGTGAAACTACTTGAAGAAGTAACCTGTTACTTCTTCCAGCACTCTATGTCTTACTGCTTTGAAGCATTTTATCACTTAATTCTTGAGGTATTTTATATAAAACTCCTTAAAGCAATTTATGTGTTACTTTTTTAAGCATTTTATTCAAAACTCAATGAAGCATTTTATGTGTTTCACCTTTGTAGCATTTTATGACTTACTTCTTGAAACATTTTATGATCTATTGATTCTTTTCAAGGCTCATACAGGCAGACACAGCAGTGTTCTTCCATTTTTCTTTCTAGATAAATACTTCAGGATGTGGCATAGCCTCATGGATCCTAGAGTTGCCAATTCGCCATTAGAACTCAAATCATAAATGAATCATGTCCATATCGTTGGAAAGGTTCAAATCAGAAATTTATGATATCCGCTGATCACCAATGATTTCAGTTATCATTTATCTCCTGTTAATTTCCCTTAGAAAGTTCTCCACTGCCTTAACAGAGTATTGAACTCACACTCTTTGGGTCCTGTCACTGGATCTAACTAACGCCTTTATCAACTGTGCCATGTGTCCTGAAGAAGGCCGGAGCGTACAATGGCCGAAACGATGTAATAAATATGGAGACAAAGATGAGGACAATAGTCCAAATAATGTAAATAATGTACATAATACCTCATCTCAGAAATATAGACAGATACTGAAGGGCCGAAACTTTGTAATAAATATGGCGACAAAGATGAGGAAAATAGTCTGAATAATATAAATAGTGTACATAATACCTCATCTCAGAAATATAGACAGATACTGGAGGGCCGAGACGTTGTAATAAATATGGTGACAAAGATGAGGACAATAGTTCAAATAATATAAATAGTGTACATAATACCTCATCCCAGAAATATAGACAGATACTGAAGGGCCGAGACGTTGTAATAAATATGTTGACAAAGATGAGGACAATAGTCCGAATAATATAAATAGTGTACATAATACCTCATCTCAGAAATATAGACAGATATTGTAATGAAGACGTTTAAAAATCCCAAAAGGTCGGGTTTAGATTTAAAAAAAAAAAAAAGTTTAAAAGAAATCTCACGGGAAAACAAGCTTATTAAGTAGGTGATCATGGCCCTCCACAATCTTCTATCCTTCTTTGCCTTAAGCAATGTTTCTCTCTTTACTGTCACTTCCAGTACCTGTTCTGCCATCCATTTACACAAGCTAGTTATGTAGGTTATTCGCTACTTTCTTCTCCCCTTGCTGCCTCCAGTATGCCCTGTGAGTATAGAATTCCCTAAGCCCTCTTTCCTCGTTATGCATTCCTGAGGATTCATATTACATAGAATTTTAGTAAACCTTGCTTTAACTTTTGAATGATATCTTTCGCTATTTAAAAGTGCGTCCAAATTTCTGTATCACATTGTGTCATCAATTAAATCACTTCCCAAATCGCTCAATTTCTGTTTTTACTTAATTTTGACGTCTTCAATATGTAGGTTGCCCCTTGGTTTTCTCTAATATTCTTTAAAACGTCCACGTTGGTCGCATTCTTCGTCCATGGTATTCTCAAGAGCTTTCTGTAGAACCCCATCTCTATTGTCTCAAATCTCTTCATCTGTGAGGAAAATTTCTGGCATGCAATTCTATATTCGGAGGATTGATGTCACGTAGCAGTCGAGCACACTTTCCTTTCTCTTTCTAACGGAAATTTTTCTGTTTCTTAATAATTGCTTAATCTTTTGAAAGGGATCTTTCACTATTCCAATGTAGCTTCGGATTTCGGTGTCACTATTTCTGCCATTGTTTAAAGCATTTCCCAGGTAAATAACTGTAATTGCTTGATTTTAACATCCTCATTCGACGTTCTCATCTTCGGCTCTCCTTCTTACTATCAGGCATTTTCCATTGGACACATCGATGTTTTGTAATGTTTAACAAGCATGTTTCGCTAGAACAGTTACGACTGAGTAGTGAGTTCGATCCTCACTGTGTTCCCCAATACTCTTGGCTAAAAAAATGGCATCACGCCTTCTCACTTCTTAAAACTGATAGTTAGTCCTCGCTTACTTTAAAACACCTTTGTTGCTCATATTTCTTATTCATTGTATTCTCATCATCCTTCTGTAGAGCTATATCTTTGTTGTCTCAAGTTTCCTGTTCATTTAATCATAATAAAACAATGATCTATCCAAATTTTTAAATCGCTGTGGTCAGCGTGTAAGCCGAGGAGACTGTGGTAAATTTGAAAAGACTGTCACATTTTATCGAACTGTGTCACTCAAACATGATTATGTAACTGTATGTAGACATTCCATTCATATATGTATAAAAGTTATGCTTGTAAAATTTGCTATTTCTCTTCTATCACAGACAAAGTAGTCGCAATAGTAATGTTACTGTTGTCAATGCTTGCAATAAAAAGCAAACTTGTCGAGGTAACAAAAACTCCTAATTCTCTTCCGCTCTCAGACCCGTTTTCAACACATGTTTTTCTGAATAGATACCGATAACACTAGCGATGAAGGTGTCATGGCTACTGGCCATTGAAGAAGTAATAGCGAAAACACATTCCTTCCTACCGATTTCTTTCCGATATATATATATATATATATATATATATATATATATATATATATATATATATATATACATATATATATATATATATAGAGAGAGAGAGAGAGAAAGAGAGAGAGAGAAAGAAAGAGTGTGTGTGTGTGTGTGAGAGAGAGAGAGAGAGAGAGAAACGTGTTTGTTAGTGCATGTATGTACGTATGCGTGGGAATAGAGCGTTTGCAAATGTAAGATTGGACGCATGCGCTAATGATTGCATCATACTTTGGGCAAGTTCGCAAAAATGATAGAAACTAGTTGAGGAAAGATAGTTTTAAAGGAGACATCGCAAAGAAAGACAATGATGTTAAGGGTTTTCTGCTTTCTGTTTCTGATCCGATCTTATTATCATAACGTGTTTACACGTGACGTCAAAATGACGGCGATACTTCAAGTTCTAATCTTTTGTAAGTACAATGGAATTACAAAATTATTTTCTACGTCATTAGAAAAGTTCAATACATACAGACGGATGAATTACCCATATCCAACATTTTTTTTTAGAAAAATACTGAAAACGTTATGCGTTCCCGCGCACTCATGCTCACATTTATATATATATATATATATATATATATATATATATATATATATAACCAAGTATATGATTGGTGTATATGGAATGATTTCCAATAACAACAATTACTATTCTTAAAAGAGTGCTCAATACAAAGTAGAGCAGATATAATATATAATATATATAAATATATATGGTCTGTTTATAATAAACAGTATTAACAACATTTACCGGCCTAATATACGTGAGAGAATCATGGAAAATTGTAGTTTAAAAACAGTAAAATCGAACTTGCTAATCGAACGCTCCTCTGAGGCCCAGTTGGTAAAAGCACGTCAGGCTATATGACGGTTCCGGAGGACGCATACATTCTATGACAATTTTTAGGATAAATTCGTATGAATAGAATATGTATTCTTTGATTGGGTTTGTTTTACGCCATATCAACCTCAAAGATTTATTTAATGCAGACAAGATTTTTATTCCTGGTATTTTCTTTTCAAAAATATATTGTTAGTAATGTTTTTTTCAAAAACGTATTGCTGGTAATATTTTTTCAAAAATATATTGCTGGTAATTTTTTTTTTTTTTCAAAAATGTATTGCTTGTAAAAAATTTTCAAAAAATGTATTGCTGATGTTAAAACCCATTTTAACATTTTCATAGTGTTTTGACCCCAGCTTGTCAAGGTGATGTTAATTATTTGGCCATAGCTGGGACGTTGACAGGCGCAACCACCTCAGGTCACGGTGCACCTAAATGCACCAGCGAATAAAAGGTGGTTCCAAGATCCTCAAAACCTCGTGATCAAAGGCTTTGCTGTCGGGTGTAGTTTATCGTCTTACCCAGGACGGAAGAAAGTTTTGCGTTTCTGTTGCAACATATAAACATATTAATTTATCTGGTTGTTGTTTACCCGATACCGATAAGTTGGTCCTATCCCGTGGTTAGGACCTCTATATCTTATATATATATATATATATATATATATATATATATATATATATATATATATATATATAAGATGATCGACAGAATCGAAGTCTTTAGCGAGTTTGAATTAATGCTTTTCTAATCAGTAAACTAGGTCCGACTTCCGCTGAGAATCTACGCCATCTTAAAGGCTGTCTAAATCAGCTTGCATAGAACTTCGTAAATTCGTCAATACATTCTAGGGTGTTCCTTTAGCAGCAGAATCACTATCAGGTGGCCAGATTGCTAAAAAAATCTAGGATCGATATTTATATAACCAGAGCTGATAAAGAATCTGGTGCTTTGATTCTGAATTATTCTGATTATATAAATAAAATGTCTTTTACATTGGACAAGACTAATAAATGTCGGAAATTAGATGTTGCATCATTTGATGACACATCGGAAACGGAAGTTAAATTTCATACGAGCTTGAATTTCATAAAAGCATGTTCCTCACAAAGGTATACGATAGAATTCGACCTATTCGCTCCCAGAATGTATGATCTGCCGAAAGTTCATAAAACTAACGTTCCAGTTCTGCCCATTTTGCATATGGTGGGCTATGACCAGCATGAGTTGGCCAAGTGGTTAGTTGAAGTTCTTGATCGTGTTTTACGGTATTAATCCGACCCTTGTATACCAGACTAGTTCCAGTTTGCAGCTGATATACTTAAACGGTAATGTACAGTTGACATGGAATTCCTCGTGTCTTTTGATTTGTGTAACCTGTTCACGAATGTCCCTCTTGACGACACTATTGACATTCAAGCTTATTTATGCTTATTTCTATAATGGACCCATAAAGCCGACATTTTTTTTTCTGAAAGTGTCTTTGTCGAGCTGATGGGGATGGCTACTAAGTCTGTCTCTTTCAGCTTTGATAATGACATGTACCAACAGATTGATGGTGTAACGGTGGGTAATCTTTTTGGACCACTCATGGCCAATATTTCTGAAGAGTTTCGTGAGATACAATTGTCTGATAAGGTCCCTAAACCGTTCTGCTATTTCCGTAATGTTGATGGCACTTTAACATCGTTTACATCACATAACGAGGTAGACAGGTTTTTCCAACATATAAATAGTCTCCACCCCTCTTTAGAAATTTCTATGGAGGTGGAGAATAACACTATTATGATAACAATAATATCCTTTCCTGGACGTTCTGGTTGAGAAAACTCCTACTTCTTTCCGCGTTTATAGGAGGCCCATTTCTACTGGACTGTATTTCAGTTGGCACTCTTTTGCTCCTAAGTCTGGAAAAATTAACCTTGTCAAAACACTTGCTCATCATGTTCGAAGTGCAAACTTGATGATGAACTCAGGGAAATTATTAATATCTTTCTTGCTAATGGCTATCCGGAAGTTGTCATTAAAACAAACATTAGATTTAAAATTTCTAAGTTTAATGAAATTAAACCACTTGGATCACCTAAGTGTGCCGTTTATATGAGATTACTTAGCATTGGTTCGTAAATTCAGTCATGCTCTGGTAAAATCTCAACTGCCATACACTGTTTGAATTCTGTAGTGGCAAGGAACATCTTTGGTACTAGCAGTGCTTTGTCCGTCAGGATGTCTTGCCCACTAATCAAGAAAGCTCAGTTATTTATCGTTTTAAGTGTCAGTGTGCGGTTGACTATGTGGGTAAGACTATCAAACTGCTAGAAGTGCGGATTACACAGGACGTACCTAGCTTTATACGTAGACATTCTCCGTTAGCATCCGGGTACTCACAGACGCATGAGTTTGCCATCGGGGTGCATTATAGAGCTCCCTCACTTGTTGGTACAATTATTCAGCAGAGTTCTTCTCTATGCTTCACAGGGCTAGGACGAAACATTATCTTAACACCTTGGAGGCAGTTGTTATCAACACGTCTCGTCTGACTCTGTGTAGGTGAAAGGACCTGAAAAACAGACTAGCACTTAATTTTTCCTCCCACTCATCTTTTTTAAACTTACTGCCTGGCTTTATACGTAGACATGCTGCTATTAACATTTGGACACTCAAAGAAGCATGGGTCTACCATGCGGGAGCATATATTGAGTCCTGTCAGCACTGGATCCAATTGTTCAGCAGAGTTCTTCTCTACGCTGCACAGAGCTAGGACGAAACACCATCTTAACATCTTGGAGGAGGTTGTTATCAACACGTCTCGTCCGAATCTGTGTAGGCAAAGGGAGCTGAAAAATGAACTGGCACATTTCGACGAGTCTTTTTCTGTTCTGGGCAACTTTAAATTTTATCTTCCTTTACCCTCTCCCATATCTATCTTAATTCTGTTGCAAGGGGGCTTGTTTCCTTTCAGTAGTTTGTCTTAATTTCGACGATTTTTCTTCTAAGGAAGCGTCGGAAGAAAGTTACCTTAAATTTCTCCATAAGTTTCTATTTTTAAACGAGACGATACTTTTGTGTCCGAATTATTGATTAAAAAATTGTCCCTGTTTTATGAATACTAGTTGGTATGACATTAAAATATTTTCACACACACACACACACTCTCTCTCTCTCTCTCTCTCTCTCTCTCTATCTATCTATCTCTCTCTCTCTTAATAACATTTACCGAATTCAGGCCGGTAAATGTTGTTTAAAACTGTTTATTATAAACAGAGCATTTACTTAAATATTTGTATCTATAAAAAGAATGTATAAACATAAAAGAATGTCCATTTTATAATATATATATATATATATATATATATATATATATATATATATATATATATATATACATGCATACATATATTGTGGTTAGAACGTTCGCTTTCAGACCATGAGATCCCGGTTTTAATCTTACCCCGGCCTATTTGTCATTGAGGAGACATCCTGATTATATCCGTCTGGAGAGGGGACGATCCCAGCATGCGGCACCTTTGGAAAGTGCATGAAAACCATACCACAAGTTGACCCAAGCCTTATGTAGACGGATTTCTTGCTAGCACGAATCCACACATCATCATGACCGAGCGTTTGAGCATCTGGGCGATTGTTGATGACGGTAGATAACACGCTCTCTACTAGAAACTCTAACTAAAGATTGCTCGACATAGTCGTAGCATAAAACATGCGTGGACTGTGGGTTTTAAACAAGCACAATTGTGCCTGAGCAGGCTTCTTCATTAAGAATACGAGTGGCCATATACCGTCGTCGTCGTCGGCATCCGTCCGTCTCGAGAGACGATGAAGTAGCGCAGTGCGCTACGGGCCTGGGCGGGATATATGAAGAACTAGGGCTGCCCAGACGTCTAGTTCCCCATCTCGGCCTTGCTAGCAGAGTCCAAAAGGAGAGGATAAACCAATACAGTTTGGTACCAGCGCGGTTGCAGGATTTGCCGGAAGGTAGCACAAAGTGCCGTCCACAAATTGCCTTAGGGCCTCTACTCCGGTTGACTTGTCCTTCTCCTAGACCAGTTGCCATCCAAGGCTATAGAACCCAGTCTGTCCTGCTATTTACCCATAGCTGGAGGGAGAAGAAGATGATTCATACCTTTCCCAAGGGTATTAGCACGTAAGTGAATGTAATGGATTCGACTGGAATTAAAACTCGGCTCTCCGATTCCTCAATACAAGCCGCCATGCATTACTCCACACACACACACACACACACACACACACATACATACATATATACATACATACATACATACATACATATATATATATATATATATATATATATATATATATATATATATACATACATACATATATTAAAAGGTAATACAGTGGTTTCTTGTTTATTGTTCCTTCCCCAGAGTTATGCATCCACAGTAGATCTGGTTTGGTTCTAACCAACACTAGAGAGCTTGGTCTACTAAGCTATTTCTCTCCTAGTTGAGATGAAGTAGGTATGGACTCTCTTCCCGTTATTGTGCCTTCATAGAAAATATACCAGATAGATACATAGATATATATGAAGAAACTGAGATAGATAGAAAGAGATAGATATCAAGAAACTGGGATAGATAGATAGATAGATAGATAGATAGATAGATAGATAGATAGATAGATAGATAGATAGATATGAAGAAACTGAGATAGATAATACTGTAATAAAAGAGTCAGATAGATAACAATGGATTGGGATAAATAGATAGCCAGATGTCTGGGATAAAATGTTCGATTTCTCAAAATGACAAATAACATTCTATCACTGTAAAATGACGGCATTTATCTACATCACCAAAAGAGTCTACTACATGAAAAATAAGCAATTTGGTCAATTCTATATCGATGACTCTTCTGCCAGTTTAAATATTGTCGGAAATAATTTGTTTATTTCCTGTCTTTATCCGATTTCCTCTTTTTATATTTTTTCTCCGTTTATTTTTATTTTATTTTTATTTTTTTGGTCTCATGTTATTGTGAAATAAGGTTCGGTCCTTCCTTCTGTTTACAATAAAAATGTGTTTACAACTTTATTTTTGTTTTCTGTCATTATGTAAAACATATTTGTTTTTTAGCCCGTCGACGAACTGGTTCGGAAATAGCTAACTGCAACCAATATTATTAATTCGATGCATGATTCTACTATTTATATAGATGAAATACATATACATATATGAAATACACACACACATACACACACACAGGCACACACACACACATATATATATATATATATATATATATATATATATATATATATATATATATATATATATATATATATATATACACAAAGTCATACAATATAACTAAAGACCAAAGGAAAACTTATCTTAGCCGCCGTATTTCGTACCCTGATCATCTCTATCAAGCCAAATGCGACAACGAGTCTTATCAAAATATAACTTTGCTCCCTGGAGATTTCCAACATCTCCTTTCCTGAAAGAATTACTCTTTTCCCAAGTCAACATACATGACTATAAAGATGTTAAAGAATTAAAAGAAAACGATTATATCCATTAACTCCTGTTATATATATATATATATATATATATATATATATATATATATATATATATATATATATATATATATATATATATTAAAATATATACAATGAAAAAATGCAATAAAAAGTAAAATATCCGACAGAAAAACAATTCCATTAAAAAAAACTTCTTGCGGGAATAATACGTTTATGAGCTTATCTCCTGAACACGTTTAAGTGTATAAACATATAAGCGTCTGTTATATTTAGGTATTTAAAATATAATTATGTATTAAAAATATACTTTTGTGGAAAACTTACGTCTATGAATGAACTTGTGAACACCTGTACGAATATTAACGTGCGCTCCCCAGTGACAAAGGTGAAAATAGGCAAAAATACAAAAAGGAAAAAATGGACATTTATCAAGATCAACCCTTGACAACTGAACGAACTCCACGAAATTTCGCGGTACGGAGAATTAAAAACAAATAAGGATAAATTAATTTACAATAAGTAAATTTGGCAAAATAAATATATAAAAAAACACAAGAATTCATTGCGTCTAGAATAAGAACGTTAAACAGATGCCAATTCAGTCGGGTTTCGATCTTAGCTAGAGGTAATAGGGCGTTTAGCCACACTGATGAGCTGTGATACAGCGAAACAGTCTGTCTGTGGATAACAATATATATATATATATATATATATATATATGATATATATATATATATATATAAATATTTCATATATATATATATATATATATCATATATATATATATATATCATATATATATATATATATATATATATTGATATCTATATTAGAACTATAACGCTGGCGGTATGAAAAAACAGATAATACACTGCTTCAGATTCTGCGTGTCAAGATTTCCGGTGCGGAGTCACCTCCGGATACAGTGATGATCTGCAAACCAAAGTACGGACCCAGATGAAGAATATGATGATGTCTAAAGAAACTTTAATGCACACATAGTTGTATCTATCTTCCGAACACCGTCATGTGGTGAGAATGAAAGGCAGTTTTAAAGCGTAGTGTTTAATGAAGTTTTCATATACTCATCATTAATCTAAATATGTGTGCAAGACTCCGATTGAAATTTGAGATTCTTTTTGGAAAGGATCGTCCTTTATTTTGCTCCTTCTGTCCTTCTCCTTTGTTGAATATTGAAGCTAGAAAAATGCTATTTTCAATTACACTGGTTAACTAGAGGAATTAAATTAAAATTACTATAAATTAAAATCATTATTAAGTTAAAATCATTATTAAGTTAAAATCCGTAATAAAATTGAAAAATTTCAAAGGTACTTTGATCAGTTCTGTGAAAGAAAAATTGAAGTCATTAGTAAGTTTCCTTCAAAGATACAAAATAATGGCGAACAAAATATTTACCTACCCGATATATTTCAAAACTGAATAATGAAGCACCTATTAGGGAATCTTTTAGCAATTTCTTTCTTCTTCATTCGCTCATTGTCTTTTCAATCTACATAATTTTCTGTTGATGTTATGATTTTCAGAAATTAACAGCATTAACCAATTCTTAATGAATTGGCATTTGAATCTGTTTTTTCCGCCATTTTTGTCCGCTATATTTATGCAAGTTTGTGGCTATATTATCAAAATGGCGCCGTGAGGAAAGCTATTCTTATACATGCTTGTATCATTATTCACCAAATGTACATATTCTGTACCCCTCACGACATAAAGCTACAATCATTTCTCTTTACAGATCTCTGTTTTGTACTTCAACCTGTACTTCACTCGATGAGAAACGCATTTCTCTCACCAGGATCATTATTTTACTCTCTCTCCCCTATTAATGTCCATATCAACTGTAAGTATTCTTTCAGTGGACATCCTCAGGATATGACTAACAGATCGTAACCAGCATTTCTTCAAACCTATGGAGATCTTTCTGCAGACTTTCTTCCAATTCAGTTACTCATTGTTCCTCTCCAGTGAAACCTCTTTTAATATTAACCTTGACCTTTCTTTCTTCAATGTATTTTGCATGCATCTATTGTTAAAGATGCTAGAAAAATAATCGGTTCCAAACCTGACTCCTTGTGCACAAGAGTCAGAATAGGCCAAAAATGGAGTATTATTGTCATATCTCGAGTCGGGTTACCCAATCCTGAAATACCAGCCTTGTTAGAGTTCAAATTCGTTTACACACTCTTCTAGGAGATGACGTATTTCCCACTCTACGTCCTATTTCTCCATAGACGCAAAGTTGCAAACTTCATATTTCTCTATTGCTATTTTAGTGAAAAATTTACACAAGAGCCACACGCTTTGGTACCGCCAGTTCAGACATTTATAGCCAGGACTCGTTATGTTACCTCAACGAATTTAAAACAGCTACATTTCCCCCATATAACAATTTTAAACAGAAATTTAAATTCCGACACATCTTCTCACTCAAAACGCTACTTTGTGGAACCGACACCTTGGCCATTATTACCCCGAACACTAAAACCTTAACGTCTTCAAGTCAAAGGTCAGCCGCTATCCTTCCCCCCCCCTTACATTTATGTCATTCTAGCTTCTATTTTGAGTAAATATGACGTCTACTTATCATCTCTCAGTTGCGTCTCTGTCTAGGCAGAGTGCGCTCATGGGCTTCTCTGTCAAAGAACAGAGGGGCAACTGAGGAAAATAATACTGAAGAGATGCCCAACCCTGGGATGCCCGAGGCCGCCCCCCCCCTCATTGCACCAGAGGGAGGGATCGGTACTCGTACCGAGGCCATAGCAACCGACGGTTGCGCGGGCTGAGGGGAATTTTTGTCCCTTGCCCGAATGTACGCGCTCGGGTCCCCACCTAAAAATAGACCTTGGGTCACATCTCGTCCTAATTGGGTGGGGGAGACAGAGTAAATACTGCTTCTATTACGTTTATATCACACACTGCATTCGCCAACTATGTATCACGAGAGACTTTTGAGCTGAATCATAACATACACGGCTGAAAGTGGAGTTCTATGCTGAAGACATTTCAAACGAACTCACATTGGTCATATTCACTTCATTTTAAGGAAATTAATTTATTTATTTTATAAATGTAGGTGTAAGAAAATCATAGACGTTTCAGACGAATGACATTGGTAATAGTCAGTTCCTTTTAAGGAAACGAACAAATATTTTGTAAATGTAAGTGGGAAAAAGTATAGAACATTTCCACCTGCAAATATTTTAGCTTCATAAAAAAAACGAAACGGACGCTGAGATATATGATAATGGAAATTGAAAGTCGGTAAACGTGTCGGGAATTGGGGACAAGAGAAAAAGACGTGAAAGAAAGAAAAACGATATATTAATGTGATAGATAGATAATGAATGGAATTAGATAGTTACATACATATACAATGAACGCAATTATATAAGATTATCTAGCTATCTATAAATAGACAATGAACGTTATCAGATAGATAGATAGATAGATAGATAGATAGATAGATAGATAGATAGATAGATAGATAGATAATGAATGGAAATATAGATAGATGATTAACTAAAATAGATTCATACATGCATAGATAGTGAATAGCGTTTGATAAATAGGTAGATAAAGAGAGATAATGACCGAAGTTAAATATATATATATATATATATATAGGGAGAGAGACAGAGTGAGAGAGAGATTATCTATCAATAGATAGATAATGAACGGAAAGAGATAGATAGATAGATAGATAGATAGATAGATAGATAGATAGATAGATATTAATCGAAATTGAAGAGAGAGAGACGATGGCGCATGCTTGTCCCCCCACCCACTCTTACCTTCTCCTGGAACTGAGAATCAAACAGAAGATGGAATTTGCCCACTTGTCCCCCTCACTCTTTGATAATGCTATTCAGTTGAGCTGTATCACTTTTCTAACGTCATTATTGCTATTAACTTTCAAAATAGATTATAAGACTTCCTTTTTTGTTCTTGTAATATTGGCTTCTACAATGCATATATATATATATATATATATATATATATATATATATATATATATATTTCGTTTTTTGCGGGGTAAAACAGAAAGCTCTCATTCTAGATAAGAAGCGAAAGCAATCTATACTTAAAATAAAACTATTTCAAGTAGGATAAATGAAATTATTCATTTCATAAGATCATGTATAACTATGGAAACTGAAATCATTTAAAGTTAACATTTTGATTTTGAGAAAATTCTTTTATTATGTGGCGCCCTTGCTTGACAGAAAAATAGAAACAATCTCTAAACTCTAGTATCTTCATCGAGTAAGATTTTCAACTCGGTACCATAAACGTCTGATCTTACGAAGCTAAACCCGAAACTTTTCAATTCCTACTTCTAGAGAAATTTTAATATAAAGCCTAAAGGCCATTGAATTTAGATTGTTACTGAGCGAGATTGTTTTAAAGGTGGGGAAGTGATGAAGTATACGAGCAAATCTTCTCGCATTGATCTGGTGGTATTAAATGAAACTAACCGGTATTTCAGCTTTGTTTGGGGGTATTGAATGATACTACTAAGTCTTCTAGCTTTGCTTTGAAGGTATTGAAAGATACTAACCAGTCTTCGATCTTTGTTTTGGCTGTATTGAAAGATACCAGAATATCTTCTAGCATAGTTTTGTTGGCATTGAATTAAACCTGCTGGCCTCCGAGCCTTGTGTGGTGGTACGAAATGATATTAAAAAATTTACCTTTGTTTTGGCATTATTGAATGATAAAGCAGTTTTCTAACTTTGATTTGACAGTATTGATTGATATAAGCCCTTCTTCTAAATTTGTGTTCGCAGTATTGAATGATACCAGTAAATGTAACTTTGTTTTGGTGCTATTTGTAGCTTTGTTTTAGCGGTATTTAATGATACGAAACGGACTTCAATGTTGATTTTGGCGGTAATGAATACTAGCCAGTCTTCTAAATTCTTTTTGGTGCTATTTTATGATACCAGCCAGTCTACTAGCTTTGTATGGCGTTATCGAATAATACCAGAAAATATTCTAACTTTATTTTTGCTGTATTGAATGTTACTAAAAGCCTTCTAGCTTTTGGTTTTGTGTGTATTGAATGAAACCAGCGAGTGTTCGAGCTTTTTGGCGGTATTGAGTAATACTAGCCAGTCTTTAAGTTTTGTTTTGGCTGTATTGAATAATAGAAGCCTGTCTTCTAACTTCCTTTAGACGGTATTGAATGAAATCAGCCAGCCATCGAGCTTTGTTTTGGCTGTATAGAACGATAACAGAATGTCTTCTAGCAATGTTAATGTTGGCATTGAATTAAACCTGCTGCTCTCCTCGCTATGGGTGGTGGTATTGAATGATAGCAGCACAAATTTTAGCTTTGTTTTGGCAGTATTGAATAATAAATACCAATCTTCAAAGTAATTCATAAAATAGTACCCACGCTTATTACAACTCTATGGTGTTTAATTCTTACTTGATAAATTTTGCCATTTTAATCAAAAATCAAACGAAGGAATAAATACTCCAAAGACGGCGAGGATACTTTGGAAAACGATTTCATGAGTTAAGACGAAAACCCCGTAATACACAAAAATATGGGGAAAAAAAAAAACAGAAAAATTCAACTCTAAAATAAAATCGTCAGAGGACAAGATGAACAGGAGCAAAGTTGATGGGAACTTGACAGAAATTGCTCACAGTTTTAGAATCATTTTATCGGCATAAATAAGAAATGAATAAATGAAATATACGACAGTGGGTGCATAAGTAAATCCATCTTCGGAACCTTACCGAAGAAACCGGATGAAGAATGAATGTAGGCTTCATCGAGCAATCAGCTTGATGAGCCATATAAACTACGTGATAATCTGAATTCTGGCGCGATACAGAATGAGGTCCTGAATATGACAAGAAGAACGCGTTCTTTTTCAAGCACACTGGAACAATAAATGTTACATTTATAATCATGAATATATGTACACTTATGTTTTAGAGATTAAGCAAAAGAATTTGACGACACGAAGAACTATTTCAGCTTCCAGGCGAGCTTGATTTATTTGAGAAGGATGGTAGAATAATCCAGAACTTACACTGGTAGCAACCGCCTGCATTTGAATAGAAAATTAATTGAGTAGGTACAAAAATAGAAAGAACTTAAGACAAGGATGGGTCTTCTCACCAGACATAAATATACTGGTGACCCGACTAGGATTTATCATGATTGTGCGCAGCCCTAATAATATCAGAAATGCAGATGATATTCTTTGTACAGCAGACTTAGAAGGAAAACCGAAACGAAACGAAGTAGTGAAAGAAAGCGAGAAGAATTATTAATGATCATTGATAAGAAGATAGAATGTATGGATGTCAGCAAGAAAAAAGAACAAGTAACGAATTAGAAATTGTTGCTATCACAATAAAAAAAAAATCAGTCAGTTAAGTGATACGTGATACACGCTTGGGTGATCATGTATCTTTCGATTCGTGAGACAGAAGATATTCCTGCAGTAGGTTGACTTTTGTTTCTGCAGTCGACTTGTGGTTGCCAGACAAAGGCTATAGTATCCACTGTGTCCTTCAACATAGCTGGAGATGTGAGAAGAGATCAATGCATATCTTTCTTATATAGTTTACATATCTCAGAAGTGTTTTAACAGATGGTGTAAAACATGACAGCGAAATCCGAAAGCGCATTTTTAAGAGCCAAAGATATATTCGAAAATCTAAGCAAAATATTAAAAAAAAAAGAAATTTTAGTTAGATCAATTCTCCTACATAGGAGTGAATGCGAGGCAATATTATCACAGATAAGTCAAGACAAGAGGCAACAGAAATTTAGTGCTGCAGAAGGATGCTGAGAATACGTTGGACGTTCGATGAAATAAAACAAATAGGACAGTCCGAATAAGGAAGGGACAGATGTAATCCCTTCGATACGTAACGAGGATAGAGGGCTTAGAGACTTTGGCACTTACAGAACATATCGAAGCGAAAAGGGAGAGCAGGTAGACCAATTGCTTGACCAGCTTGTGTGATTGGAAGGAATGACGAGAGATGTTAAAATACAAACGTTGCTAAGAGCTGAAGAAGTTAGGAAGTTGTGGAGAGGTATGATCACTCACGTCTTGAAATGACACGGTAAGTAAACGAAGCGACTTCAATCATTACTTGTGGCTTTCTATATGATGATGCTCATTGTAATTCGGTCATCATTAAGCAACACACAGACACACACGCACACACACGTCAAGGAAATACCTTTCCAGTTTGTCATATATATAATTCCCGTTTATCATATATATATATTTCCAGTTTGTCATATATATATATATATATATATATATATATATATATATATATATATATATATATATCCGTTAGGATTTCATCAGACTGGGTTTTGTTGATGTTAGCATGGCTACACATGAACAGGAAACGAGAGACGCGGTTAGTTTAAAAATCTATTCAAAAAATATTTTTGGAATTAAATTTTTTCCTATGAAAACTTAACGATTGAAACGCGTCCCAAAAAAACACTTTGCAGTTAGTCAGATTTTCTAATATATATATATATATATATATATATATATATATATATATATATATATATATATATATATATGCGTGTGTGTGTGTGTGTGTGTGTGCGCACGTGTGTGTGTGTGTGTGTGTGTGACCGCGTGTGTGTAAGCATATAAATATATGGATTGCTCATAAAGTGGTGGTGTCATTGAACGAGTTTTCAAATTAAAATATCTCTTAGTTAAGCAACTAAAATTTTGTATGCAGATCTAAGTAGTGCAAAGAGTGTGTGATTATATTGATTAATAATATGTGCGTGTGTGTGTCTGTGTCTGTGTGTACGTATGTGTGCGCTTCGATGTGGTATCATAATTAGCATTCATGTCTCGCAAAATCAATTTAATTACGACTGTATAGCGAGATCGATCCTCACTATGTGCCCACATACCTTCGGCCTTTTTCCACATCTAAATTACGCTTACAAAATTATCATATATATATATATATATATATATATATATATATATATATATATATATATAAGTGTCTTTATTATTTACTTTTTTAACTATTGAAAAGACCTTATAAGAACATTGGAACTCTTAAACAATTCTTCTGTCGAACTTTACGAAAATAAAAGAAAGTAAATTACTGCAAAATACAAAAGCGGTTTATTTCCTTCCATTTATTCTTCAAATACGGCTTCTTTTATTCTCTCAATCTTTTTACCGAGTTCGATTCATTCAGGCCCTTAGGTCTTCACCGGTCGTACTGTAAACAACATATTTTCTTTATCTCATATTATTGCTATATATATATATATATATATATATATATATATATATATATATATATATATATATTTGTGTCTGTATGTGCCTCGTTAGGCCTAACGTCTTTCGATCGCCGAATATAACGAGACAATGACCGTTGGTTGAAGAGTGTGATAAACTCCACGGATTAGTGCGAAGTGCCGCCCATGACGCAGATCAAAACCGCCTCCCATAGAAAAGGACGCGGGGAGAAAAAATAAGGCGGCGGAGTGCCTTGGTCATTAGACACCCAAGAACAATGAGTTATATATTATATATATATATATGTATGTGTGCTGTTAAGTTCTGGGCTCCACCAGCAAAATACTGATGTCTGATAATTTGTTGAAATTTTTAGAAGCTGAATGAACCGGGAATTTTTAGGCTTTCTATCAGATATATATATATGTATGTATACATAGAAACATATGTGTATATATAAATAAATAGTTATTGTCATTATTCATAGATAGTGTTATCCTCATCTTAATTGCCATATTCACAACGTTTCAGCCGTTGTACGATCCGGATTTCTTCAGGTAACTGGAATTTCGAACCGAACCCTTTATTTCGTCCAAATTTGTATATTGTTTTATGCGCCATGCCTCTTCCGGGTGTGTCAGTTTTTGATTCACCACTTCTGTAAGCTAGCATTGAACTCACAGTCTAGTCACTGGATCTAACCAACATCTTTATCCACTGGGCCATGTATCATTGAGTCAGAATAACATAATATAATAATAGATTTGAATATATATATATATATATATATATATATATATATATATATATATATATATATATATATATATATATATATATATATATATATATATATATATATATATATATATATATTATATGCGCGGTACTTATTAGAAAGCGCTCAATATCAGAGATAGAGCTAACATATATGGTTGGATAGATGTGAGCTTGTGACCCTGCGTTTCACGCTTTAGCGATCGTCAGACAAACTGATCAGTATCAGTATATCATATATATATTAATTGATTCATCGAGTCTGATAGAAACCTCAGGAAGCCGTTTCGTCCTATATTTGGGACTCACCAGCAGTGCGCATCCACTACCGAGGGAATCGAAACCCCGACAGTTAGGTTGGCAAGCGAACACTATACCAACTGCTCCGCTTCGGTGACGAAGAGATTGCAAATCAGACTCTAAGAAGCGCCGCTCACTCCCACATTCCGTGGTGGAACTCAACTGAGATTCTCTCTGACCATAGGACTGAGCCACCTGAGCCACGACTACTCTCCCCAAGCCGCACCAACTGGAGCATGAGAAGCTGGTTCAAGCGAAGTTAAACACACATATTTTTTTAGAAAACATATATTGTTGATAACTTCACTACAAAAATTTATTGTTCGTAATATTTTATAAAATACCTATTGCTGGTAATTTTATTATAAAAATGTTGTTTATTTTTAATTAGAGGGTTCATTATTTGCCCATAGCTGGGACCCTCACAGTTGTTACCAGCCGGGCTCAGTGGGGACCTGGGAGGAGCAGCAATTAAGATGTGGTTCCACTCTTCTCAAAACCTTCCAATCTACCGGATGTAGCTTATCGTCATACCCAGGACTATCTGACAAAAGTATGAAATATATTTGGCCCCGTTTCTATTCGCTCATGGAGAGAGGGGAATTTTTTTTTACTTTTTTAACGACAGGTACAAACGGGGCTGTGCGTATAACAAAGGGGGATTAGAAAATTTATTCTTGGCAAATATTTTCCTTTAAGGATTTTGTTTAGAATTGAAATAAAAGGGGTTTTCATCGAGTAGCTATAAATACAAAATCGATAGGCAATTCTATAAATATTAGGTTGGTGCTAAAATAATTTCGTTTTCTCACATAGTAACATATGTTAGAAAACGAAATTATTTTTGCACCAACCTAATATTACGTTTTCGCCTTTTAAATATATAAGCGTCATTACAAGAAAGCACCATGAAATTTTCCGTTGGTTCACTGCGTTCTGTATTCCCCCTAACATCATTTTTTATTATTCCTGTAGTTCGTTATAAAAATAAGGTGTTACAGTTTATAAAGGAATATCTATATACACCCATATTAGCCCATTCATGGACAAAAAATTCCCGCTGGCAACTACAAAATGGTCATTTTTAAGGCCTCCGTCGGTCTTGAATGATGATGGATTTGATCCCATCTGCTCTGGAATATCGCCGCCCGTGACCGAGCAGGCCGATGAACGAATGATAGGCTCTGCCACACAAGTGATACGTGTAAATTGTCTGTGTGCTGTCTATGCGTCATTGTTCGTTTCTGCGGGTCCGCTTGTCTTCTGATGCGTTGTTCAGTTTCTCCTCTCCTGATATTAGTTGTTTAGTCAGGGTAATTCTCTATCTAGGACGGTGAACAGCACTGTCTTCCTAGTGTTGATCTCAACGGCCTTCATTTCCCTCTTACAGACATCTCTGTGACGCAAGTGAGGACGACAGGTGTCTCTTTTGCCATTTGCAAGTTCCCCCGTCGAGTATGTCTTGGCAATTCGGTCATCCTCCATATAACGTACATGACCCACAGTCATCGAGGCCTGCGATGTCTGAGCAGAATGAAAATGGTCGTTAGGCCGGCACGAGACAGGACTTCAATTTTGGGAACTTTGTCCTTAGACGATATACAAAGGATGCGGTGGATACGCCGCAAATGAAAAGTGTTCAGTCTCTTCTTTTTGACATATGTCGTCCATATTTCGCTTCCGTAGAGATGTGTACTTATCATGCAGGGATTGCACACTGCCATCTTTGTCTTGAAAGACAGCTTGGAGCTCTCCCACACACGACTGTTGAGGCGAGTGAAGGTAGTTGCTGCCTTCCCAATTCTCTTGTCTATTTCTATCTCCAGGCTGAGGTCACTGCAGATCGGAAACCCGAGCTACGTGAACTGGTTCACAACTACCACCTCGTAGTCATCAATGGTAATGATTGGTGGCACATCTACCTCCTGTCCAAAGACATTCGTATTTTTCAGGTTGATAGTCAACCCCACGTCCTTGCAGTCTTCAGAGAGCAATTCATCAAAGTCTGTAATCATTAAGTACCTCTTTATAAAAATCGTATTTCCGTGGAATAGTTGTTAGTAAGATACTCTCTCAGATAAATGGTATCACTGACTCTCTGCCGTCGTCGTAGACAACCATTGGTGCAATTAGCCGACGACAACACCTCGTACCAAAGACAGATGTCCCTCCGGTAATGAATGGGCAAATAAAACCTTTGTTTTCCCCCGATGAACCATCTTTTTGTCCTTATTTTTACTTTATACATCTCCCCACGTCCTTCTCTCTCGATAAATACACACACACACACACACACACACACACATATATATATATATATATATATATATATATATATATATATATATATATATATATAATACCGACTGACGATAAACTACATCCGCTTCCTGAGTAAGATAATAAACTGCGTCCAACAGCAAGGCCTCTGATCAGGAGGTTTTGTGGATTATTGAACCACCTCTTAATTGCTGGTGTTCCCAGGTCCACTTGGACCCGGGGTGGTAGCACCTGTTAGGGTCCTAGCTATGGGCAAATAGTTGACACCCAAACTTGTGTAAAAATAGGTTTTAATACCAGAAATACATTGTAATAAAAAAAAATATGACCAATAATAATTTTTGAAGGAAAACTTATTATCAGCAATACTTAAAAATAAAATACTAGCAATACAAACAATTATACATTCTTTGAAAAAAATATGACCACCTATAGTTTTCTTCATAGAAAAATATTCCCAGAAATAGATTTTTGAAGAAAAACATTACTAGCAATAAAAATTTTGTCGGCATTAAATAACTGATTGAATTAAAACAAACCAAACCAAACTAATACTATAATCATAATATCCATAATCACAGTGTTCCTCCTTTCCAAATATTGTATGTATATAGAATGAGGCTTACTAAAATACTTTCACATATATCCCCTGTTTCTTTTTTAGGACTGAGACTCGGGGTATTTTAATTCTTCATCACTCTTTTTCACTCCCAACAGCTTTTTGCATTTTTCTGGCATTAGGTCACATCCTCATTCGGTTCCTATAAAAAAAATGTATTTCTAAAGCATGGCTGGTCGTATAGTCCTCTTGCAGACAATTGCTATCATAGAAAGTTCTAGCCTGAGCGGGATCTTCTTTACAAAAATGCATATTTATATGGAATTATTGTTCGTATGGTCTTCTCACAGGCAAATGCCATTGCAGAAGCTTCATGCCAGAGTGGGTCCCTCCTCATAGAAAGCATATTGACGTGGAATGATTGTTAGAAAACTATTCTTGCCAAAAGCACACTAGTCCAATGTATACAAAAACATAAGAAGCTTTACAAAAGTACATATGTGTACAGATTTAGTTCCGCAGAAGTCAGATAACAGGAAGCAACCATTTTTCAGTATTTTTAGAGGTGGAGATAACCGGTGTTTGTTTTTATTACATAGTATCTGCCTCACCAGATTTAAACGTCTTTGCACAACTTCAGAAAAAAGAGTTTTGGATTCAGAGTTGTCCTTCTCTTAGACTGTTCGCCAACCTTAACTAGAGAGACCAGTATGCCTTGTCATAGGCTAACTATGAAAGAATGATGCTAGAGCTGTGAAACCATGCATGCATTAATTAAGCTCTTTTTGTTATTAATAAATGAGTGGTTTCTTTTCAAGTGAAGAGTTTCCCGCCATGTATATGACATCGATATGAAAGTCTCGATCTGATGGAGTTATTTTTGAAAAATTACTCGAGTTTTCAGGTTAATGTTTTGGTTTTGTAGCAATTGGCTGTATTGGGCGAAACTTCTCCTAGCGTAGATGCTGTTCAACACTAAACAGAGTAATGTTAATATAGATATGATCCTTTCGTGTCAGCTTTTTGAGAGATAGTCACCGGGTATATTAATGTTGAAGGTAATTTTTTATTTAGTATACTAATTTTGTAAATAGTATATTTGCATTAATACTTTTTAGTTAAATGGAAATTTCTATGGCGGTGATAAACATCCAAATGAATATGAAAAAGCAATAGAAGTGCAAGAGGCTAGCAAAGTTTTGTCTGCGGGATATGGTTTTGTAAGATAAGAAATAATTCATCACCTACAAGGACGAGCACGTAAATGCTTTTGACTTCTGTCATTAATATAAGATTGGGCAAAGTAACATAGATATGGTATTAGTACTCCATTTTTGGTCTGATTTTATTCTTGGAAACATAGAGCACCGCAGAAGAAGTCAGAAAAAAGGAAGCAACCATTTTTCAGTATTTTTAGAGGTGAAGATAACGGGTTTTTGTTTTTATTATATAGTATCTGCCTCACCAGATTTAAACGTCTTTGCGCAGCTTCAGAAGACAGAGTTTGGATTCAGAGTTGTCCTTCTCTTAGACTGGTCGACAACTTTAACTATAGAGGCCAGTATGCCTTGTTATAGCTGGCGAAAAAAAAGAGATGGACTCATGCCTTCCCGAACGGTATTTGTGAGAAAGTGAATGTAATGAACTCGACCGGATTGCGGTTCGTCGATTTCACTTTCCACCCGATAACTGTGACGTCACTCGCACATCCTTGAAGAAGTGAAACTCGGTAAATATCCCAGCAGCGACGCGAATGTGTAAAAACACTCTATAACTGACAGCTGCCCAACAAGTACGTACACATGCATACAGACACATGCCAAAAAATTTGGCTCTCTCTGCCGTCGTCGTAAACAACCATTGATGCAATTAGCCGGCGGCAACACCTCGCACCAAAGACAGATGTCCCTCCGGTAATGAATGGGCAAATAAATGAACCATCTTTTTTTCCTTATTCTTACTTTATACATCCCGTCTCTCTCTCTCGCTCTCTCTCTCGTTCTGTGTGTATATATATATATATATATATATATATATATATATGTATATATATTTGTGTGTGTGTGTGTGTGTGTGTTCGGATGAGCCAAAACATTATGACCAGCAACGTATCGCAAGAATAACTGCTACTGTCTCATAACAACTGCGCCTATCAGTATCAGAGGCATATACGAGGGTGGGCTGAAAAGTTAATAGGCTGACTATGAAAAACGTATGCTTGAACTGTGAAATCTTGCATGCATTAACTTCAACTCTTCTCATTAATAAATGCATTCTTTCTTTCCAGGTACGAGGATGGGCTGAAAAGTTTATAGGCTGACTATGAAGAAGTGATGCTAGAACTATAAAATACTGCATGCATTAATTTTAACTACTATTAATAATTGTATTGTTTCTTTCAAGTTACGAGGATGGGCTGAAAAGTTCACAGGCTGACATTGAAGTAGTGATGTTAGATCTGTGAAAACTTACATGTCCTCTTATTAATAACTTTCTTTGTATCTTTCCAGATACTATAATGGCCGGAAAGATTCATAGACTGACTATGAAGGCATGATACTAGAGCTGTGAAATTTTGCGTTTATTTTGATAACAAGTAAGCACTTAAGAATCGTACAACAATATCATTCATCATGGGTTTGGTCAGTAAAACCGCCACGAAGACGAATCCAAATTTTCACTTTTTGGTAATAAGAGGAGCCAGGATAAAGACTGAAAAATAAACCCGAAAGGGATTCCTTCAGGCGTAGCGTTCCTTGGGCAAGTAATAGGTCCAGCGAACGTCATCCGTATCCAGATCCAGATCAAATCAGCCTATGTGCTCCAACCTGATTGCTCACCTTGGTCAAGAACACGTGAACGTGGTTTGCATCGGGAAAACCCTTGGCCCTGGCTACTAACTAGGAAGTCTCGGAAGATCATCCTCCAGTGACGCCCTGTCATGATCATGCTGGGTACGTCCACAGCTACAGAGCCCAGTCTACCCTATTGTGCTAGACAGGTCTTATTTTAGCCTCTGTCCTCACCAAAAAAGCCTGGTGGGCGAACCGGTATAGTCGCCGATGACACTACTATATGGTTGGTAGTATTGGGTCACATGTTACCAGGAGAAATTGTAGAAAGACCTGATATATTTTGTAAAGAACTTGTCACTGATTTTATTATTAGATCAATTTGTTATCAAAACACATTCATATCTTGAAATAATATCTTCTTATGAAATGTTCACCGAGTAGACGGCCCCAAAATTGCTCAAGGTTACTTATCGAGGTCGTTGTATGAATATAAGAGGAGAAATTAAGTTCAGGTTAAGATGATAGGTAGGATAGAAAATGTTGACCCAAGACCAAGATCGGGCTTGACCCAAGCGGTTAAGATTGTAGGGATCCACGAAACACGTTCTCAGGAGTCCGTTTCACAAAGTATAGGTTCTCGGGGAGGAACTGAGCGGAACTTCTTCCTTACTGATGCAATACAAATGATGGTGATTCGATCCTGTGTACGTTCTATGACGTGTTTTAGCTGTAACGGACTGAACTGGTGGAACTAAGAAATGTATATTAACATACAGGGATATTGGCTACAGTATTTACCTTATTCGGACTGTTATCCTAATCTTCATTGCCATATTCACAATGTTTCGACCGTTGTACGATCCGGCCTTCGTCAGGTGACAGGAATTTCGAACCGAACCCTTTATTTCGTGGATAAAGACGTTGGTTACATCCAGTGACTAGACGCAAAGAGTCGTGTGTTCAATATCAGGCTACAAATCAATTTATGCATTCTGTGGCATCAAATTACAAATTACATATATATATATATATATATATACATATATATATATATATATATATATATATATATATATATATATATATATATATATATACCCAAGTATATGATTGGTGTATACGGAATAAATTTTCATAACCAATAATTACTATTCTTAAAAGAGTGCTCAATATATAGTAGAGCGAATATAATTATTTATTTAAAAATTATAAAATAAATATGTTATAAAATCACTACATATTGTAAAATATTAATGTTATAATTTTTAAATAAATAATTATATATATATGTGTGTGTGTGTGTGTGTGTGTGTGTCTGTATAAATATATTATCCCTCACTGATATATATCTATACCTATCTCTCTGAGTAGGGTATTATGACTATGTACATTATCTATAATATTCGGACTGCTATCCTCATCTTCACTGCCATATTCACAACGTCTCGGCCGTTGTACGCTACGGCCTTCTTTAGGTGATTGGAATTTCGAACCGAACCCTTTATGTTGTCTACCGGGCTACATTGCCACTTAAATGAAAGCGTATGGTTTAAAGAATCACTCAGTTATGTGATACACGCTTAGGCGTTCAGCTATCTTTCAGTAGATTTTTTCCCCCTCAGTAGGTTGTCATTTCTTTCTACTGAAAGATCAGTTGCCATCCAAGGCTATAAAAGTGGGTCTGTCCTGATAAGGGGGGGGGGAGAAGAGGATTTAAACCTTTCGCAAATAAGTGAATGAAATGGATTCGACTGCAATTCGAACTCAGCTCTCCGATTCCTCAATCCGAGCAGCTATCCATTACTCCACCGTGCCTTTCTTAATCAATAGCGATTAAAATTATGGGAGTTACGAATCGAGTTGAAATTCTGTTGTTTTTTTGTTTTTTTTACTTATTCAGTACAAATGAAAAAATATTCTGTGGTACATTCGTAGAGAGTTACATTTCAGAGAAAAAACTAACTTCAGTTGTTAAAATAGGCGATTTGAAAAATCATAATCAAACGTCTGTTGTTGTGAAGAAATATGATATAAACAGACAAACACTTCTAGTTTCAAATAAATATCTTGTAGAGCATAACTTATTTCCAGACAGCAGCCTTTTTCTGCAGCATATCGCCATTCTATCGCTATTTCCATGGCAAATGTTCAGGTTAGTTCTTCATTAATTTCACAGTGCAGAGTTTTACAGCTAGGAATTACCTTGTTACTTCGAGGGAGTCGTATTCCATTTCTAAAGAGAAAGTTTCACTCAGCCTTTTTTTTTTAAAGAAAATACTACTTTGTAGAAACAGCTCCCACATGGATACTTCCCTGAGAACTACAATTTTAACCTCTTCAAATCAATGCTCGATCGCTATCTTCACTTCCCTTTTTCACCTCTTACGTTCATATCATACGTCATTCAGTAACTCCTTACCATGAGTGTCTCTTTTAAACCGCATTTAAAAGTCATTTCATTAAATACATTACAACCTTCTATATGCAAGAAGAATTTTTTGTTGGTACTGAAACATATATTTATAGAAATATACTCCTCTCAGGATTGATACGCGCGTATTTTCTTTCCCAGGTTTCTCTCTTTAATTCGGTGTGCGCAAAATTTCCTCGATCGAGTTCTGACACGTGAGGAGCGATAACCGGATAACTAATTTATAGATTTTTTTTTATTCTTATCTTGAAAGAGATTTGCTATCATCACTGCTCATGCAGCGAGTTCGAACCACATGATGAAGCCTACTATTATTTCCTTGCATGGACGAGGCTATATTTATTAAAAACCTAAGAGCTTTTTATTTGACCAGTTGCTTATTTCTTTCCGACAACAGTATTTATTTTGGTTAAACTGTGGTAAAAATCCGACTTACGGATATTTTTTTTGAAGATAATTTTTTTTTTTCTCAATTTTGAATATCAGTAGCGAATATTATTTTTATGAATCATGACGATCATATTTTTAGCAAGTAAAACGTCACATTCTTGGAAATACTGGAAATTAAAAAAAAAGATTAAAACACTGGTACGTTCATCTTGTTTACGCATGAGATGTTAAAATTATAATTATGGCAGTAGAATAACGATCCTTTGAACCCACGCCCTGGGTATGACGTTAAACTACATCCGCGTCCTGGGCAAGACGATAAACTGCGCCCAATAGCAATGCCTCTGATCTCTTAATTGCTGGTGTTCCCAGGTCCACCCTGATGCGGTGTGGTAACACCTGTTCCGGTCCCAGCTATGGGAAAAGAGGTAACACCCAGATTTCATCCGCGTCCTTGGTAAGTCGATAAACTACGTCCAACAGCAAGGCCTCTGATAATACGTTTTTGAAAAAAAAATGTTGCCAGTTGTACGTTTTTGAAATATATATATATATATATATATATATATATATATATTAAGGAAAAAATATTAATAGAAAGAGATTTTTAACAAAACAAAAATATTACCAGGAAAAAAAATTGTCGGCATTAAATAACCCATTGTGGTTGATATGCCGTAAAACAAATTAAACCAAACCAATCTATACCAAAGAATACATATTCTCTTCATACGAATCTCTATCTATAAAAGGCAGGATGTGTGTGTGTGTGTGTGTATGTGTGTGTGTGTGTGTTTGTAACGAATACACGGCCGCAATTTTTGACGGATTTGCACCAAAATTTACATGCACATGCTCCAAGTTAGTGGAAGGCCAAGACCGACTTTGCATTTCCCAACTCCCATCGATAGTGGTAATAATCGATTTGTTTCATGCTTCTACGCCAGTTTTCATGTAGATTGCGGCATTTTCTACTGGTGAGAGCCTATAGCTGGCTGCTATTTTCTACTGGTGAGAGTCAACAGCTGACTGACACGAATGTTAACTAGCATGCTAGCATGCAAAAAAATCGATAGCTGCATTCATCACAAGTGGGAAAAATTTAAATCTGCATGGCACATTACTCTAATTAGCTCATTCGCTTGCTTAAACTCAACGTTGATTCTGATTCCGCAGAACTGGGTTGGGTGTGAAAAATTATTTGTTGTTAACATTCTTTTTCCATTCGGTTTTTCCAGTTATGAGTCCTTTTTTTAAAGCTGATCGTTTTGTGTCCATTTTGTTTAGTTCTTTTTTCGTAACAGATTTAATGTTTAGTATAGAGCTTAGAAAAAATTCGCAGTGTGAGATAGGCAAGATGTAAGGCATGTAGCAAAATCAGCACGGCAAAGGGCACTCCTTTAAAGACAAGGAAGGGCAAAAATATTTTAAGTCAAGTGATAGCGATTGCTGTATGAGCCGTACGATTTTTGAATCAAGTACGGGTAACGCCGGGCCATGCCGCTAGTCTATCCTAAAAATGTTATCGGCATTAAATAACCCATTGAGGTTGATATGCCGTTAAACAAATAAACCAAACCAATCTAAACCAAAGAATACATATTCTACTCATACGAATCTATCCTAAAAATGTTGTCGGCTTTAAATAACCCATTGAGGGTGATATGCCCTTAAACAAAATAAACCAAACCAATCTAAACCAAAGAATACATATTCTATTCATACGAATCTATCCTAAAAAAGTTGTCGACAGTAAATGACCCATTGAGGTATTGATATGCCGTAAAACAAACCAAACGAAACCTTTGATCACAGAAACACGGTTAGTTTAAGTTTATTCCTACGCAGTAGATATCAAGAGAAAAGTTTGATATAGCGATATTAAGAAAGGACTATTTGAGTCAGGTTTGACTCGGACTAAACAGAAGAGTGTTTTCTCTTTTAATTTCAGAATTGACCAGGGAACATTTTGTAAAAATAGTTCTATACAATAGATTGCTGTAATGACTAACTTCTCTCCTGCTGTATATAACATATAATGCGTGTTCGCATTGAATTCTTTTATCACAATCTACTTTTTTTCATTTATTTGTTTGATAAGAAGTAAAGTAGACTCGTGATAAAAGAATTTAATGCGAACATGCATTATATGATATATACAGCAGGAGAGAAGTTAGTCATTACAGCAACTTATTGTATAGAACTATTTTTACAAAATGATCCCTGATCAATTCTGAAACCATATATTTCTCAAAATTTCACACATCGGTTTTCATACTATCACCGAAGTTAAGCAACGTCAAGCCTGGTCAATACATAGATGGGTAACCACTTGGGAATACCAGGCTGGGAATGAGCTTGGGTGCGCGGGCGGTGTAAGAGATAACGGCTCTGAATTGGTAATCAGAGAGCTGAGTTCCAATTCCAGTCGGGTTCGTTATATTCAATTACGTGTAAATAGCCTTGAGAAAGGCATGAACCCACTTCTTCTTCCAACAGCTATCGGTTAATAGTAGAAATTGTATTAGTAACTCATTATTATCTTCCAAAAATGGTACAATCTCAAAATATGTTCTAGCTTTAAATAACCTACACATGGCCCAGTACATAAAAGCGTTGGTTGAATCCAGTCGCTTCACCCAAAGAGTTGTGAGTTCAATACCTGGCTACTGCAGTGGTAAACAAAAACTTGGAGAGCTGAGCTAAAGGGAGATAACTGAAACATCTGGAAGAGGAATGGTACGTGGAACTAGAACAGTCTACCCCGGTAGACGAAATAAAGGGTTCTGTTCGAGATTCCCATCACCTGAAGATGGCCTGAGAAACGTTGTGAATACGACAACAAAGATGAGGACAACAGTTCGAATAGTGTAAATAATCTGCAAAGGGTTGATAAGCAGAAAAAAACAAATCAATCAAACTTTCACTGATGGTATCCACTTTTCAGTGGGTTAGGTACTGGTTAAAAAGTATTTTATATCATTCACTAAAAAAAAAAAAAACAATAATTTTGACATCAGATTATTTTTATATTTTCTTTCTTAAAGACATTATTCCATGACAATCTTATTAGAAAATATTCGGTTATCAGTATTAAAGAATATTAGAGAAAATGGTTTCGCTATGCATAAAGGAAAATGTGCAAGGAAAATTTGAAGTAAACAGTTTTTATTTGGCAGTTCTGTTTTTTCGAAGTATTTGTTAAAGATTATTATTTTTATGTTATCGTAATATCTAAATAAAAAATGATTTCATGTAATTACAGTTTATTTGATTGGTTAAAAATAAATTAATATTTTAATCTTTTTCTGATATATATCGGATGCAATGGGTGTACCTCGAAGCGGTGAAATGGTTGGTAGTCATGTCTCGCGAGAACAATTACGACTGAGAAGTGAGTTCCATTCTCATTGGGTGCCCCACCTTAATTTCGGCCTTGTGCCACATCTAAGCTACGCTTGAAAAATAACTATATCAGGTGCAATAGCAAAATTGACCAAATCCCGTAACAGCAAAATTGTTCAATTGTTAGATTAAACTCTGAACCGTTGTATCTTAGAAATGATTAAAGATATCTTACTGGAATTCTCCGAGGTCTTTTATAATACTTTTGGACTCTACTTTGAGCAAGAAGAATATATTAAGCTCTAAGTTGAAATGATGATCCCTTTTGCTGTTGTGACCTCGTGATCCAGTTTTCTTCTCTACTGTTCCTTCTTTTTTAAACTTATTCAGTTTCCTTTGAGGGTTCTTGAATGAACTTGGAAGATAGAAGCCAGAGTATCAATGTTGGCAGCATTACTGAAGGCCTTAAAGATCTTTTATCCCTCTCACTATTGGTCAGTTGGAAAGAAATAATGGGGCTGAGACAAAACGATTTTAACCTGGTCTCTTTCTTTTTTGTAAATATAAAAGCGGACATTGAAGTCAACAGCCAGAGGCGACTGTCTGTTTCATGCTATCGTCAGGCACTTCGACGTGGTGAAATATTTAGCAAGCTAGTTTCACTAGATCAATTACAACTGAGTAATGAGTTCGATCCCCAATAGCTGCTCTATAATCTAGGCTTTAGTTAATCACTATACCGAATGTAACAACAAAATTGTACAAATAGTGTCGCAGCAAAATTGTCCAATTGTTAGATTAAGCTTTGAACCGTCGCATCTTAGAAATGATTAATGTTATCTTACTGGAATTTTCATAACACTATAGGACTCTACTTTGAACAATAAGAATCTATTTAGCTCTAAGGTGAAATGATGATCTCTCTTCCTGTTCTGATCTCCTGATCCAGTTTTCCTCTGTATTGTTTCCTCTTTTTGAAACTTATTCACCATTCTCTTGATTGTTCTTAAATGGATTTTGAAGATGGAAGCCAGAGAAGGAATTAAAACCTGGATGATCTTTTTTTACTCACCATTGCTTGTGCTCAAGGTTACTGGTGAGGTAATGGATAACAAGCTCGCAACTGGTAATCAAAAAGCTCAGTCGACTTTGTTATACACACTTACGCGCAAATATATTTGGGAAAGATATAAATTCACCATTTCTGTCCCAGCTATGGGCTAATTAGTCGGATTGTATTAGTAAATCTTTATTATCTCCAAAAAAGTATTACTGTCTAAAAACATGTTCTGGCTTTAAATAGCCTGCAAAGAGTTGATAAGCAGTAAAAAAAACAATTCATTCACAATCACAACCAAACATACAATCATACAAAAACTCTATTCTTATTATCAGGGTGAAGTCGACGATCGTAGACATTATTATTATTATTATTATTATTATTATTATTATTATTATTATTATTATTATTTTCCTTGATTTCTGGCGTTTACACATTTCTTCCCGGTCCCGCCTAGGGACATAAGGTTAGAAATGACATCATGACACTTTCCACTGAAAAAAAAAGGCATGGACTTCCAGGAATCCCTTCAATTAGTCTACTGGAATCTTTTCCAACCAAACTAGGGCTCAAACTACAACAGGGATTGTTGATGTTCCCATGTGCCACATTTTTTGAGATTTCTATTTCAAGGTCTTTGTATTTTGATAGCTTATTATCATTATTATTATTATAATTATTATTATTATTGTTGTTGTTGTTGTTGTTGTTGTTGTTGTTTTATTTCCTTTGATTTCTGGTGTGTACTAATTTCTTTCGGGGTCCCGCCCAGAGACATAAGGTCAGAAATGGCGTCATGAGATTTTTCACTGAACTATTATAACACACACACACACATACACACACAGAAGCACACACACGCAAACACGTATATTTTACATAGATAAAGCCCTTCGTAAGTTGTGGGCTGTACTCGCTGAATATTTTTTTTTGTATTTCTTTAAGGCTTGGGCTATCAGGAATCCCTTCAATGAGTCCATTGGAATCTTTTCCAACCAATCCTAGGGCTCCAACTACAACAGGGATTGTTGATGTTCTCATGTGCCACAATTTTGAGATTTTGATTTCAAGGTCATTGTATTTTGACAGCTTTTTGAAGATCACCAAAGATACATTGCAGTCTGCAGGGACTGCCATATCAATAAGGAGGCAATTCTTTTGTTTGCGGCCTCTAATAACGATATCTTCTTCCTTTTCTTCGTCTTCTTCTACTTCTTCTTCTTCTTCTTCTTATTATTATTATTATTATTATTATTATTATTATTATCATTATTATTATTATTATTATTAAGTTGTATGCTTGCTGGAAATTTATTTCATTTTTAAACTAAATTATTTAATGGTATTGCGACAACAAAAATCACGCTTAGATGCGTCGGTTTTTGACGGGTTACGAATTTACTTCTACAGAAAAGAAATCTGTTCATTAATATATCGATAACATCTCTGTTCAATCAATTCCCCTATCATTTATTCCTGACAAATGACAATTCGTTTATCTCTGAATTTATAAAAACAAAAAAAAAAATGATTTTTTGGGTGTTTTGGAATTTAACGAAAACACTCCATACATTTTGAAAGTCTTAGAAAACATATATTTATAATGAAAAATTGCAGTGTATTGCTAATAAAACAAACAGTTGTCTAAAAAAAAAATGAAGAGTTGTTCTTGAATGGAGTAGTGGTAAGGGGGGGTACAAAAGTTTGCTGCTGGAATATTTGTTGGTGAAGATTTGCAGACATGCACTCAGACACACTACGGGTTGTTTATCACCTACAGAAATACACCTGGCCGAAGGTGACGTAGACAGTTAGTGACGACGTTTGGCCGCCCGACTGGACAGCCTAGCGCCAGCCATTTCCTCAGTTTTCGCCTCCCTGTAGTCTCCGTAATCCCAAACCCACAATCTTACACTCAATTCACAATCAGATATTCCTACACTGTCCAATATCGATCGCTTGTTATTGACTTTAACGTGTTATTTGGTACTGTAGTCAACCGAGGTAACAATAAGTCCCCCCTCACTAATGTGCAAATTGGTGTAGGTATGTATGCGTCACTGACTGATATATATATATATATATATATATATATATATATATATATATATATATATATATATGTATGTATGTATGTATGTATTCTGCATATGTGTATGGTATGTTTTTGGAGGTGTCCATAAACATATACATGAATACTTAAGAAAGTTCACATTCGTCTGCTGGTGGTAAAAATATTTATTTTGCTCAACAAATATTTATTTTTCAGGATAATTTTCTTTGCTTTTCTTAAGGCAATAGTGTCCATTATATATTTTATTCATAAAACCAATTAAAAGCTTTTCTAATTAAATAATGTCTGAGTTTTAGTGCATTTTGAATTTTACAGTTCAGAGCCGATTTTAGGTAACTGGCTGGGGTGGGGGCCCTGTTTGACCAAAGAAAAAAAGATGATTTACATTCTTCGGGATTGTCCTTCTACCTGATACAAAGCGTTACAGACAGAATTTCTTGAAATTTCATAAAATTAAATAAGATAACATCTCCAAACAAAAAATATTTTCAACAAGATTTTCTAAAAAAGACACATTCAAAAATTAATGTAAATGATTTGTGAATGTCATGAAATTTTCATTAAAATCTTTCAATTATCGGTTTTTTGTAAGAAAGTGTATTTCATCGCAAAAAACAGGTACAAATTTCCCGTACAAATTTAAGGTCCCATAATAATATGACAGAGAGAGGGAATAAGGTTTCATTAATTTTTCTCGTTCCATTACAGTTTTTTTGCGGGTGGGTATGTTTGTGGAAAATTTGTCCATAGTGTTTACTGTTCTGAATGTTTCTAACTAATATTATATCCACTTTAAAGGGTTAATTTTCGTTATAACAAAGATTATTGGTTTAATTATTTTTTTGTTTCTCATACCCTGTTGAGTGAGAGTAATAGTAATTCAATTTACAAATCCAGCCAAGGAAGATTTAGTCAGCTTCGGTAGGTGCGTTATTAACGTGGTGCTGTTGGATTATCACATAATAAAAATCATATTCAACGTATTATGCATAAAAGGAAGAAGTGCTGCCAAAATGTACAAGACAAATAGATAGATATCAACACACCGTAATAGATAGATAGATAGATAGATGTGAACAGGATAAGATAGATAGATAGATAGATAGATAGATAGATAGATAGATAGATAGATAGATAGATAGATAGGCAGATCAGTAGGCAGATAGATAGACAGACTTAAAGAGATAGTTAGAGAAAGAGAGAGCAGTAGGCAGATAGATAGATAGATAGATAGATAGATAGATAGATAGATAGATAGGCAGATCAGTAGGCAGATAGATAGACAGACTTAAAGAGATAGTTAGAGAAAGAGAGAGCAGTAGGCAGATAGATAGATAGATAGATAGATAGATAGATAGATAGATAGATGGATCAGTAGGCAGATAGACAGACTGAAATAGATAGATAGATAGATAGATAGATATCAACACCACATTGTGACTGTTTCATTGTGATTTTAACACCAGCTTGTTTAGCATATAGCATTGAAGCGTCAGTCTGTTACCATAAAGTTTTCATTCCTATGTCTACTTTTCTTTACAAGAAATATCATTATTAACAAAAATCCTGTTGTCGTTAATTACATCAAGTTCTATTTATATATATATCTTGATAGGTATTATTGAGTTTTATTGATATTTGAAAAGACATCTTTTTTAATTTATTATTAAATACGATAAATAAATAATTTTTAAACAAACAATATTCTTATCATTATAAGATCCCTATTCAGCCATAAAATTCTCATTTAACACAGCTTTAATTACAGTAACCCTATATTGAACACACAATAAAAACTAAAAATGAAATAAGATTACTCTTAGTACAGTGAACTGCGTTTTTGTACACCCTTGTGCAAATTAATTGAAACAAAACGAATAAATCCGTTATTATTTAGTTTTTGGATTTTTCCAATGAAACATGACCCAGTGCACATGTTGCTACTTCGTATGTCCATTCCACAAAGTCGTTCCTTGCAGATTGACCACAGATTCTTGATTGGATTTAAATCAGAATTTCCGGGACAGTCTTTGATTTGCTCACTGGTAAGGCTTGCCAGTGTGTTTGTGCAGCGTTACAATTTTTGTACGTTTCCTTTGAGTAACGTTCATCGCAGACATTGGCCGTAGGACAACTAATCGACACTCTAGACAATAGTGCTTGGGCGTGATAAATATCTGATGCAATCACGGATGACGCAATATTTTTCAAGGTTAAACAAATTTCATCATACACAATACTCCACACTGCTGCAAATTACCTAATCTGAGGGAAAAATAGAAATCGATAACACCCTATCACGCCAGTGGGTCTAAAACTGACCGTATGGTGAAAGAAAGGAAACTAAAGCAGTTGTTTCAATTAATTTTCAAAATGGTGTATATTTTCACTTATTCTTTACAAAAGTGCCGTTTCGCGGGTAAAAACGCTGCACTGTATGTAGCGAAATAATTTCTTCTGATATTTCTCAAGAACGTCTTTGGCCGGTTTTCGTGACCTAATCATCTATGCAACTGCCTCTAACATGCAAACTCAGCAAGAATATAGCGCAGGATATAGATCTTTTTGAAAAGCGACAGATTGTAATATTAAGATAAATCATATAGTATCTTTGAAATTGTAAATTAAAACACAAAAAAAGTTTATACTCACTTTGAAATGAGGCTTGGCATTTAAGACTTTAAATATAGTGTAGATAAAATTCTACCAACACTCAAAACAATATTGTTTTGTGTTTTTTTTTTGGTTTGTTTTGTTTTTTGTTTTTTTGTCTGCCTTTGTTTCTTGGCTTTTTTGTGTTCATGTTGACATCAAAAATTCAATTTTCTCTTAACTTACTCTATTCAACATTTCTATCCATTTATTCTTTCATTCCTTTATTCTTCATTCAATTATTCTCTTATTCCTTTATCCCTCATTCATTTTTATGACGTTTGTTTATTCATTAACTGATAGGAAAAGTAAAGGTCTGTTCAATTGTTATAAGAGAAAAGAGATTTTTTGATAAGGCTAAAGATCTAAAATAAAACGGGATAAGTTTTGTTATCGCGAGCCGTCAATACCCACTGTCTACACACTGTTAAAAAGTAAATAAGATTTTATGTAATAATAATATCTGGCCACTCATATTTGAACATACCCGTCTAGTAGGGCGGCTAGAAAATCCCTACTGCAGACGCTTGATCAGGTTTATTCAAGACCCACAGAGCCCAACTGTGGTTTATACTGCAACTATGCTGAGCAGACCGTAGTTACCGTTTCTGGGAGAGAGCGTGTTATCTAGCGTGATCAACAATTTGAACAACGCCAGCACACTCGGTCAGGATGACTTGTGACGTTGGGCTAGCAGAGCTATCAACAGCCCACAAGATTTCCGTATACCCAATTCCACTCACAAGGTTGGGTTCAATCCGTGGTATGGTTTCCAGGCAGTTTCCAAAGGTGCCGCACGCTGGAATCGACCTCGCTCTAGTCCGATAACATTAGCAATTCTCCTTCCTGACAAATCGACCGTGGTGAGATTCGAACCCGGGTCTCATGCTCAGAAACCACTCGGTCACTTGCCATAATATTTTATGTAAGACTTTGTCAAAACTACAGATGAATGTGGACATTTAACTGCAAACCTTGGACGTATTTAATTAGCTTAGATTATCAAATCGCAATAGGTTAAAGGGAGTCATTCGGGAAGTATTTAAAATGTGCAACACTCGACGAGGTTAAAATCCACAGAGAAATAATGGCCAGCGAAATTTCGGAAAATATTAATCCAGCTCCCCAGGGGATTAGAATCAGTGAGCCATGTTTAAGTTGGGATGCAATTATAATAACGAATGTTACTTGCCCCCAAAACTGGCTTCCACGAAAGCGTTCAATCGAATCCTTACCTCTTCGACTGGTTGCCATCAAAGAAAAATAAAAGGCCACAAAAATCTCCTGAGCCGACCAAGCATAGAAATGAATACAATATAGGAACCAGTAAGAAGGAGTGCCAGAGAAAAGCAATAATAACAACAACAAAAATTGCAATATGAACTCTGGTAAAAACATGGAATGATAACAGCAAAATTTGCAATATGAACACTGATAAAAAATCGTTGCTGAAGACATTAGGTTTATAATATCCAGAAATGCATAAACAGATGTCCTGAAGGACACATTGTACAGTGGATAAAGGCGTTAGTTAAACCCAGAGACAGGTCCCAAAGAGTATAAGTTCAATACCTGGTTAAGTTGGAGAGGGGAATTAACAGGGATAGCTGACAACTGATATCCATTAGACATGGCACGGCGAATTAGAACTGTCTACCCCAGTGATCGAAATAAAGGGGTCAGCTACCTGAAGAAGGCCGGAGCGTACAACGGCCGAAATCTTGTAATAAATATGGCGACAAAGATAAGGACAATAGTCCGAATAATGTAAACAGTGTACATAATACCTCATCTCAGAAATATAGACAGATACCAAAAATAAAAAAAAAGATTAGAAACTTAACGACAGGTAACTTACATTTTTGAATTATGTACCGTTTAAGAAATATGTTGTTTTTCTTTTCTTTTTATGTGCTGTGTCCTTTCAAGACGTAGCCGATCATAGCTCTCCACTTCCTCCAATCCCTGAACCTTTGCTTCATCCCCCAGTTATCCATTTGCTTAAGCCTGCTAGGTATTTCATGAGTTGCTTTCCCATGTCTCTCTTTCCCTCTATTCGACCTGTGAGTATAAGTTTCTCCAAGCCTTCCTTTCTCATTATGTATCCCAGAAATTTCAGCTGCTTCTTCCTGATGTTAAGTATAAGCCTCCTCCTTGTTTGCATCCTCTCCGAAACCTCATCGTTGCTCACATGTTCAGTCCGTGATATCCTTAGCATTCTTCTGTAGAACCATACATCTAGCCTCTAGACTCTTCTTCAACTTTGAGGAAATCATCTAATATTCGCTGCTGCCGTGAAAGAGGACAGAAAATACCCTTTTCTTTGTTACCAAAGAAATCCCTCTGTCTCGTAATACTCTACCTGGAATGCGTCTTTGGCCATCCCTGTACGTCTACGGATCTCAGCGTCGAACTTCCTTTTCTCCATAAATTAATCACTGCAATCTTCGCCCCCATAATCAGTCGGTTAAGTACCATTCGTGAATCATGCTGGGGTCAATATCTCTCTTCTTATTCCTGATTCACGAGAATGTTCCCGCTGGAAGTTGCCGTTTCTGTCTGCCGTTTCGTTCCGGGGGAAGAGATGGATTTGTCGGGGACTTCACCACATTAATTTAACTTTGATAAGAAAACAGGACTCACGCAAAAAGAATAACCACAAGACATTGTTGCACATAAAATATATGTATATTAACAAGATGTACAATATCAAACAACGATGTGAAAGAAAACATGCATTTAAGTAATAAAGGTTAAATTAATCAAGAGTTGCTACCCTTTGCCTGAAATTTAAGAGTTCAGTGAGAGATAATTATTTGGTTTAAAGTTCACTGGATAAATGTTCATGAGTGTTTCATGATATAATTGTTCTTGGGATATTACAATTGAAAAGTATTGTTGTGTCAAAAGAAGTTTTTAGTGAAGATGTACAAATTATCATCAGCATGTGGGTGTGCGTGTGAGGGAGAAGGTTGGCGCGTGGTTAGAACTGGAGTTCCAACTGTCGTAGATTCGTTTAGCAGTTGAGGTCTCACTAATTGTTATGAGAAAAATCTTGGCTTAAATAAGCGACTATAGGCTCCGATTCGTTGCGCGGGGAAAATTATTCTTCACGTGAAATAGATCTGATTGGTTGGCATCAATCAATCAGCGAGCGAGCTTTGGGGAGACTTAAAAAAGCTTCTGTAAGCTACTTCTCCCAAAAGTGCACAAATTTGACTACTTAAAAAATAAAGCGATTTCAAAATTGTCGCATTACTGCGATTTGTAAATTGCCTGTAGAAAATGTATTAGTGATTTATTAGCCAATGATCGTTTGGCATTGTATATGTGATTTTGTGTTTGTATGTATATGTTCGTGCGTAACTAGGTTCGCACAGATTCATCGCTTTCCCAAGGGTATTTGCCCATAAGTGAATGTAAGGAACGCGACTGGAATTTGTACTCGACTCCACGATTCCTCATTCAGAGCCGATATTCATTACACCAGCCGCACATCCATTTCGATACAAATTTTGCTTTATATTTGGGTTTTATTTTAGAAATATATATATATATATATATAAGGAAGCAGTTATAGTTGTTCCAATGAGGGAATACTGTATATTTTAAAGAGAAAAGAGAAACTACAAACGTTTTTGTTTATAATGTGAATTTAAAAAAAAATATATATTATATTTTATTTTCCATTTTTTTGCTACACGCGTTTCCGCTCTCGTGACCTTCGTCAGTGAAAGAGTGGTTATTTCCATATATTATTAAAAGGAATTAATTTTCCTTATGTTTTCGATGTTTAACCATTGTCTTTTGTCTGTAGTAGTAACCCAAATGTTTTTCTTGGACTGATGACGAAAGTATTCTTCTGCTTAAGGGATAATAAAACAATTAAAATTAGTCAGAGAAAGAAGGATCTCCATTTTTTCGTTTGTTGTATGTGTGTGTATGTTTTTGCTAGTTTGTGTTTGCATGTTACTTCTCTGTACGTATATACTGTCTTATAATAAGAAATTAGTATATACATATATACACACACAATCACAGACACATATATATAAACATACATATACACACTTACTATGTTTTGTAGGATTCGTGTGAGCGCTTGTGGGTAGTCTATTGTGTCGGTTTTTGGCAGTATGTGTGTGTACATATATATATATATATATATATATATATATATATATATATATATATATATATATATATATTCGTTCTCCATAGATACGTGTGTGTGCGTGTGTGTCCATGTGTCTGTGTGTGCGTGTGGTCCGATCAGTGTATTTGGTCATTATGTGTGTATGCTGTGTATTTATGTGTGTGGGGTTATCCTCTGTTTAGTTCTGGTTTAAATTTGTTTATGAAGTTTTTTTTTTTTTCTTCTTGTATTTATAGGTAAGAATAATTGTCTGTTTGACATATTGGTATAATTTTAAGTTTGCCTTGATTACATTTGTAGATGTGTTGTGATACAAAGAGTTTTCTGTTGTCTGCTAATTTGATGTTGCTTTTGTCAGAGGAAACTTTTGTTTAGTGCTTGTTGCATTTTGTGCATTTGAGTGCATAAATCTCACTTTTGTAGTTGCAGTTATTTTTTTTTAATTTATTGTGAATGTCGCTGTGGGTTTATCGTTGTAGGAGTTTTCTTCTATAATGATATCACAAACCCCACATTTTGTGTTGTATTTTGTGACCCCCCTGTATTGTGTATTGGCTAAATTTGGACGAGGTTAATATTTGTTTTAGGTTT
>OZ010588.1:7955462-8007962 GCA_963932145.1 Acanthosepion lycidas
ATACCAACCCAGATGAATTTATTTCTTTCACTCTCACTGCCCGTTACTTCAACTGCTGCATTAAAACATTTAAGTTCTTGTGTTGTCTCTGATTAATTCGCTGAGTAAACTCCCTGAAGAGACCTTGACGGTCAAAACTGCGGTAGTGTCCAATCTGTGTTTTATCTGTTTACGATTTTTCTCGTCTGAGTCAATCCGTCACATCTGCACATCTACCATTCATGCATTGAATACTGTTACCATAAATATTCTGGTGTAGCCGCTGCTCATATATATATATATATATTATGAAAGGGACAAAGTCTGACATTTATTTTAAGACATTTTTAATTTTTATACATTCTTTTTTAATATTAAATATTTAAGTAAATGCTCTGTTTATAATAAACAGTATTAAACATTTACCGGCCTGAATGTCCGAGAAATTTTCACATAAAATATTCGTCCTCCTGTTTCTACCACTGAGCTATCTTCATTCGACTGAGAGAAACAACTAAATCTAGCGTATTGTTTTTACGAATTTGAACAAACGCCAATCAGACAAAGTGCTCTATTCAATTTACTGAAGAGCTTTGCATTAATGAAGGTGGCTGTTGTTTATAGAATTAGCTCATCAGTGCTCAATTTAAATATATTTTCAAGAGCTAAATTATGTCATTCGCAGTGTCATTGAATGTATCAACCAAGGAAAATTCATTATTTTTTTATTTCGTTTTTCTAATACTCCTACAGTTTTTCCTGTTATAGGGAATAATGCATGTCCGTAATTATATTTATAGGGACTAGTATATGCCGTAATTATTTTTATAGGGACTGATATACGACGCGATGATTTTATAGGGACTAATATATGACGCAATGATTTTTATAGGAACTAATACATGTTCGTAATGATTTCTACAGGGACTACTATAATCTGTAATGATTTTTATATGGACTAATACATGTCCGTCGTGATAATCGTCCCATACGTTCTCAACCAGTTCATTAGCTATTTTCAAGGGATTCGTCGTTAGTATATTTTCCTGCGTCTTTGCTTTAAGTTGTGTTGTGAACAATCATTATTTAGTGAGATATCCTTCAATTAAACTAGTCCCTATAAAAATCATTTAATCTAATTGCAAAGTTAAAGACATCATGTTGGGTTCCTAGCCACAACGGAGTGGAAGTTAACAATAAAGACCTAGCAACAGAATCACCTTTAGCAATGAATGTAGATTCAATGACTAAGATCCCATACACTGACTTTAAGGAGGTCATTAACGAATACATTCAAAACTGCTGGGACGATAAGTTTCATATTGGAAAACTACACTAAACTATAAAAATAGGTTGTAATACTAGTAATATATTTTTTTAATTTTTACCAGCAATACATTTTTTTTTTAAATTATGTTTTCGCTTTCGTGGTGTTTTGACCCCAGATTGAAGGTTAACAATTTTTCCATAGCTGGGACCCTGACAGGTGCTACCACCCAAGATCAAGATGGACCTGGGAACACTAGTAATTAAGAGGTGGTTCTTGCTGTTGGATGTAGTTTATTGTCTTATGCAGGACGCGGATGTAGTTTATCGTTATACCCAGGAGGGCGTAATTTTTGCCCAGAAAAGAACTACATATATATATATATATATATATATATATATATATATATATATATATACTGACTTTCTACTGACTTCTTAATTCCTCTTCTTTTTTTTTATTCATCGTTAATAATATTTTTTCTTTTTCTTATTCATCCACACTCAGTAACCCCTTGTTTCATTGTGGCTTTTTTGTCATACTTGAGGTGAAATCATTAAATAAGACACTTATTTCTGTTTTAAACGTTGTTTAAAAAATAAAACATGGCGTCTATTTAAAAAATGTGTATCCAATAAAATAGCGTTTAAAATATTATATATACGCGTGTGTGTGTGTCTGTGTGTGTGCGCGCGGGGGCGGTTGTTTTTGAAAGAGAACAGCCTTAAATGTAAACAATGTTTTAAACAACTAAGTAATTAAAAAAATACAGGCCACTCTAGAAAAATATACTAAATATACAAAATCCAATGAGTTTTTTTTTTTTCTCCGTACAGTAAATATTCATCAGATTTTAAATTTCTCCCATTGTGAAATTTTTTTTTAATTTTTTTTTTTTTGGTCTCTTTTTTTAAAATGCAACGATGCAGTCAGTTTACTTTATCGACATAACTCGCCACAATTTAACTTGTTTTGCGCGTGATTTCAGATCTCGTGTGAACTGGGCAGCTGACGACTTCCGGACTCGTCCCTCAGACGAATCAGCAGAAACCACTAGGAACCATTTTGAAATCATTTCCAGGGGTTAAAAAAATATGTTAAAGAAAACAGCAAAACGCGTCGTTTTTGCCGCCATATCTAACGCAGCCATTTCTTTTTCAAAACGATATAATTTTTCTTTGCTTAATTTTCGTGACTAAATATTTATGGCGTTGTTATTGCCTTTCTCAATTTCAAACTCTTTGACGTACGTTTTTCTTTATAATAAACTGTTACGATCAAACAGAAAACTTGAAAATTATATATATATATATATATATATATATATATATATATATATATATATATATATATATATATATATATATATATTTCAAGTTATATATATTTTTAAGTTATATATAATCATATATGATAGAAGAAAACTGGGAATTTTATTATAATTATATATATATATATATATATATATACATATATATATATATATATATATGTGCGTGTGTGTGTGCGTGTGTGTGTGTGTGAAAAGTGTGTATATATATATATATATATATATATATATATATATATATATATATATGTATATATATATATATATATATGTATTATATGCGCGGTACTTATTAGAAAGCGCTCAATATCAGAGATAGAGCTAACATATCAATCCAACCATATATATATATATATATATATATATATATATATATATATATATAAATTCCCAAGAGGATAGAATCCAGTTCGAACTCAATGTCCAAGACAGAGTACGAATATAATGTAAAAAGCTCAAACACTAATATTCCATGGTTATAATTTATTACATTGGAATCGTATTCAGGATCCAATTCATTAATGTTTTCTTTTTTTTTTTTTTTTTTTTGTATTTGTAGGCCTGATGATTTGCATCATGATTACAATTTCACCATTACCATTCTTAATCTAACAAGAATAAGTAAAAGAAAATGAGAAAGTTTTAGTAATAGAGTAAGATAGCGTTCTTTACAAAAGTGTCGTTTTACAAAGATGCATAGATGTCGACTTTGGGAAAATAACTTTGAGATATTTATCAAGTCATTTCTAGATCTCACAATCTATTGATCCACTCGTAGTACTCCATTATCGTGAGCTTGTGCCGGACATGACCACTAACCGACAAAACGGCATCATATGTTTTTCAACCCTTGGTATAAAACTTTTTTGTTTTTATTACATTTCTTTATTAAAGGTTTTCCCTTTATAGGTATACGTGTCAATATAGGAGTTGAGGTTATTTATATTAGGTTGGTGCAAAAATAATTTCGTTTTCTAACATACGTTACTATGTGAGAAAACGAAATTATTTTTGCACCAACCTAATACATTACTTGATAATACAGTTCAAACATATATATATATATATATATATATATATATATATATATATATATAGTGTGTGTGTGTGTGCGTGTGTTTATATATATATATATATATATATATATATATATGTATGTATGTATGTATGTATGTATGTATGTATATGCGGGAAATGCATTACATGGCTGGTAGACTAAGTCAGCCTAGAAGGAATGGAAAGTCTTCTACATTCTTGGACGAATAGAGGAAGGGCGAGCTATGTCCTTTCTAGTATAGTCTAGAATCAGCGTCACCTAGGAGGCATCTTGGTAGACCAACTGAGAGTAACGTCCGCAGATTTGAATTTCAGGAAATATTGAAAGGTTGACTTCTGGCGTATCTGCCTCGAGAGGTTTTAGCCGGAATAATAAGGTTGCTTTCTCATTTCTAGAATTTTAAAAGTAATGTAAATAATTGCAAAAATCGTTCATAAATAAATGAATGTGTCTCTCTACAGGCTTGCGATAGAACGAGGTTGAGGGTTGAGAACTATCATGGAAATCGAATTCAGTATTTTTGGAAATAAATTTTTAACACGTGGAGATATTTTTGATTTTAATACAACGATTATAGGATTCACAAACGAGAGAAATTATACTGTGCGTACGCATACAGCTGAAAAGCGTAAGAAAGAACATCCATAAGGGTTAACTGTTATGCGTGTGTTAGGATGTGTGGATGCGGAAGTTACACGCCGTGACCATGTATATTACTTGATATATGTACCTGACTCCTCATGCTATCCTCTACCTTTATAAAAGCCAAATCAGGCCGAAAATGGAGTACTGTTGCCATATTTAGGAGGGAGCTGCCCAGACCTCATTCTCTAGCCTCGACAGAGTTCAAAAGCGTCTCCGAGTCCTTGTGGGCGACGAATTATTCCCCACCCTCCAATCTTTATTTCACAAGCGGGATATGGTGAGCTTCTCACTGCTCTATCGCTACTTCCATGAAAAATGCTCGAACGAACTACATTCCTTGGTTCCGCCGGGTCTAACGACGGCTAGGACCCGCCATGTCACTTACATTGTAGCAAACCACCTACAGTCCCTCTGTATTCCATTGGTGAGACGCAAGTCCAACTGGAACCACTGTTCTATGGAGCCGACTGCCAAGAGGATGTTTCCCCCGATCACTACAATTTTAGCCTGTTCAAATCTAGAGTTAACCGTTGTCTTCCGCTTCTGTCCGTATAAACTACCCTTTAACGTAACACTCTACCTCAAGTGGCTCCTAGACCTTTTACAGGGTGAACCTTACGGTAAAAAAATAAAACAAAACAAAAAACATCGATGGATCCGCTAGCACAAATTCACATGTCATCTTGGCCGAGGTTTTTAATGTACTGGCCTTATTCGACGACAGATTATGAGCTCTCTCCCTTAAACTGTAATTAAGGTCCGTGCAACATAGATGCAGTATAAACCAGAAGTTGCCTATATAGATATCGAAGAAACACAAATCTCTTTGCAACATTGCAGAATTTTCATACCTGTAAATACATCACCAGCCATTATTATTCTATACCAACGCGTTTCGTTCCTTCAGGAACTTTATCAAGCTAAATGTGGAGATTTATTTTGTAAAATTTGTTGTTTATTTTTATGGTCAAGTATGTTGGCTTGAGAATAAAAACAGATCATACAAATTTAAAAAAAAAAAAAACATAAAAGAAAATAGTTAAAACAAAACCTTTAAATATTTAAAATAAAGAAATTAATAAATAAATAATTAAAGAAAATAGAACAAAATACGTTGTTATATATTAATTACATTAAAAATAAAATAAAAATACATTATACTACATAATAATTATATTAAAAATAAAACAAAAATAAAAAAATACATTATGTTATATAATAATTACATTAAAAATAAAATAAAGCAAAAATACATTATGTTATACAATAATTATATTAAGAAAAAATAAAATAAAAATTCAACAATATTTGCTCACATTCGTTTACATTATTTGGCGTCTCTCATAGTTTACCTTGACTTACACAGCAAGCTTTACAAATATTTTAAAGAGTCCGCAAATTAAAAGTTTTAACAATTAACGATTATTTGTTAACCGTTAAAAGTTGGCAACTCTTCTTATTTAAAACTTTGTAAACGCTTTCCTTACAAAGATGTCACAATTGAGACATTCAATTTTAGAAAACTTGTGAAAAAAGAAAAGTAGGAATTATTGTTTCAGGACGTTGATTCTTATAATATTGAAAGTGAAATCATAGAAGCACTTGATATTAATATCGGAATTAATAGCTTTGGAAACAATAAGCACTATGTGATTAATATCCATAGAGATTGGACGAACAACCGCAGTATACACATTGAAGAAAACATTAAAGAAATCTATTAATGAAATTGCATCATATAAATACAAGTTACGAAATAAAATCTCCATATTTACATTAATAAAGTTCAAGGAAATAAAACTTTTCATTTTTTAAAATGAATATTGTCTTTACAGATGTATTTTATTTATATCTGAATGTATATATATATATATATATATATATATATATATATATATATATATATATATATATATATATATATATGAAGAACTGCTGAAAATTTCTCGGCCCAAACAAGAGACTCCTTTTCGAAAGTGTCATGTTTAGTCATGTGTAGAGATTTGGGGAAATTAATCTGGTCGTGAAAATAAAGTGATGTTCTGATTCCCTACTCGATTTTCGTCCATTATTTCGTTCCAATTTAGTTTCCTTTCTTTAAAAAAAATAGTGTAATTTCATTATTTACCTTTTATTTTCTGATTTTCTAGAAATTTCTTTCTTTTTCAATATCTTTTTCTCACAATTATTCTTTGTTGTTTTTTTGTTTCTGTTTTTATCCTGTTTTTAATCTTTCTCCTTTTTTCCTCAGCGGCTTTTATTTTTCTCTCATATTCTTCTTTTTTTTTTTTGTTGTTGTTTTGTTTTTTTTTGGGGGGGGGGTTGCCTTTCCTTTCTTTCTTTTCATCTTCATCCTTTCCTGTTCCTTTCTTTCTATCTTTCTTTCTTTCTTTCTAATTTTTGTTTTTCTTTCCTCCTCTTTTGTTTTATTTAATCTTTCTTTCTTTTTTTCTAGTTATTAATTTCCTCTCTTTTTTTATTGCCTCTTCATTCCTTTCATTTAATCTTTCTTTCTTTCTTTCTTTCTTTCTTTTTTTCTAATTTTTGCCATCTCTTTCCTTTTCATTCCTCCTCTTTTCTTTCTTTCTTTCTTTCTTTCTTTCTTTCTGTCTTTCTAATTTTTACCTTATCTCTCCTTATTTCCTTCCTTTTCTTTTCTTTGATTTAATCTTTCTTTCTTTTATAATTTTTGCCTTTTCTCGCCTTCTTTCCTACCTCCTATTTTCTTTCCTTTTATCTTTTTTATTCTTTTCTTCCTCCTCCTTTTTTCTTTCCATTCATCTTTCTTTCTTTCTTTCTTTCTTTTTTTCTTTCTATCTCTCCATAATCTCTTTACGTTCCGCTCATTGTTCAATTTCCTGTGCTAATAGCTATTAATTTCCAATTAACTCATTACATCAGCTTTTTCAGTAACTTCCCTCTCCTCCTCCCCCTCTTTGCCGTTTGCCGTTCAAATTGGATTCTTCTTCCATCTTCGGCTCCCCCCACTCAATTAGCCCCTCCCCGCCATTTCGTCCACCAAATTGTGGCTAATTAGCGCGTAAAACAAAGCAAAACACACACAAAGAAATTTGCAGAAAGAAAAATGAAGTGAAATCAAAATCATACGACTTTTGAAAATTTCCATCAAACATTTCAAGAAAAGAATTCACAGAGCTCATCAAGAATTCATGAATGGAGATACATCATTCAACATCGGACGGTGATATTCACACGAGACACAAGTTATGACTGCCATTGAGAGAAAGACGTAACTAGATGAAGAAAAAGATATTTAATTATCTTTACTAAGGGGGCTTGTATTTCTGCCTCTGTCAGTCCACAGGTCCATAAAGGCAAATACCCTTGCAGCAGATGGAGAGATAAACGTAATATTTGTTGGGAAGACTCCCAAGGGATCGACTCTAGTAATTCTTCTCTTCTGATCCTATCAACCAAAAGTCGTTTTCAATAATTTAAAGGAGATCTACAGTTTATTTTAACGCACTTTAACTAAGACTTCCGGTTGGTAAGACTTTGTTGGTAAGACTTCCGGTTGGTAAGTTTGACAGTTGATAACTATGAACCGGCAGTCTTACCAACCGGAAGTATTAATTAGATCCCTAATTAAAATAAATAGAAAATAAATTCTTGTGAAAATTCAATATTCATCGAAAAAATAATTCTTAAGATATTATATACCGTACCTATAAACACTAATAATACGTATGTTTCAATCCCTATAAATATGTTGGACACTACTGTAATTGAGGACAATCGGCTATCTAAGTTGTCATCGTGAGTTGTCAGCGTGCGAAACTCTTGCTGTGTCGAACTCTCTGCCTTCAGGCGGAGATGAACCCGGACGAGGCTATGCCGAAGGGCAGAGTCTCGTACGGGGAAGTAGACAGATACCCAATCCCACGTATGCGCGGTCTACGTGGGCTCGGATTTCCCCTCATTAAATTTGACCTTGTGCCGCATCCTACCTAGCGAGGAGGTAGGTAAATATCGTAATATGCTGTCTATGTAGTGTTCCACTAGCAGTTGTTTACCTACTTCCCGGCGCTGGTAAGTATTGTGTTTTCTTGATGTTGTAAAGATTACCATTTCATTTTCAACCTGTGTTTTTGTTATTGCATATTCAGTAACATTTTCTAGCTTACAACATAAGAAAATCGTGTCCGTAATATATTTTAAAAATAAAAGTAAATAAAAGCTTTTAAAGTAAATAATGTCTTAATTTTATTGCATTATCTATTTCACGATTCTAAGCCGATTTTCTTGTGTGTCCTGTTTGATCAAAATAGTCATAACTTAAAGTCTCTGAGAACTTGTCATTATAAATAATGTAAACAAAGTATTTCCCTAAATCAACATCGAGCAGCGACTGTCTGCTTCATACTTGACTCGCTATACTCAGGCCAATCTTCGCGTTTATGACAGGCAGCAACAGTAGCAGAACTGATCAGCAGACAGAGATGGTTTAAGTCTCCAAGTTCACTATCACGAATTTTCCTACGGGAAAATGGCCTAGTGGATCAAAGCTTTGGATCTGGACTTCACTGGCATAATGATTGATTTCAATTCTCGGATAACGAGATGTGTACAAGCACCGGGCGGGCAAAAACTGAGCACGACTGGAAAGATCTAAAAATAACCAGACGAGATTATCCCTAGACATGGGTAGAGAAACAAGTACAGTCAAACCCAATAGATTAAATAAAGTGTTCAGTTGAGAATTTGATGTCATTTATCCAGATGAATATAGACGTGAGGAAGGCCGGAGGGCACAAACGCCGTTATATCAACAACTACAACAACAACGATGAGGAGCATAATTCAATTATAAATGGTGCAAACTTAAAAAGGTTGAGAACAACAAAAGCAGCGGGAAAGAGAGTGTTGAACAGACTGGAGATAGATAGATAGATAGATAGATAGATAGATAGATAGATGAAGAAGCATAGATTCATATGAACAGACTGAAGATAGATGAAGAATGAACTCAGGTAGATAGATAGATAGATAGATAGATAGATAGATAGATAGATAGATAGATAGATAGATAGATACGAGTAGACTGAGATAGATAGATAGATAGATAGATAGATAGATAGATATGAACAGTCTGAAGATAGATAACGAATAAACTGAGATAGATAGATTGATTTGAACAGACTGATAGACACATACATACATACATACATACATACATACATACATATGAACAAGTTGTAACAGATACACAGATAGATATGAACAGTCTTAGAGATAGATAGATAGATAGATAGATAGATATGAACAGTCTTAGATATATATGAGCAGTCTTAGATAGATAGATAGATAGATAGATAGATAGATATTAAATTGTATTAAGCTAAAAACCTTTGCGAATTTTATTGTTGGAAATCTGAAAGAGTTTCGCTTTCTTCGTCTTTTATTTTACTTTTATAAACTAAATCGATTCATCGCATAATTCTTCCTAAAGCTATTAAAGGTAACCTATAAAAATAACCTGCTATCGATACCTTTTCTCAATTGATATACAATGCAATCTTCTGATCAATTGAATACAATTGAAAAGAGTCATTGCCACAGAAGTAAGACGAAATTTTGAACAACGTCTAACGAGTTATTACAAATCTTGATTATTTCAACCTGTAGTCCTGCGTAATGACATCTGTAGAGGCATTTGAAAAGGTCAGTGATAACGAATATCTTAAATGATGTTCGCTATCAGTAAGACTTCCGGTTGGTAAGACTGCCGGTTGACAGCTATCAACCGGCTGCCTTACCAACCGGAAGAAAAACGCCAGAAAAACAAATCCTCGTGGTTAAGAAATATTTTTCTACTGCGTTTGATATTAAAAAATAAATAGTATTTGTTTCATCTTTGATTAATGCAATTGAAAATTTGTTAATTATCCTCAAATAACATTTCAGACAAATATATTTTATTCTTGAATGATTTCTAAAACGGAGAACTAACTTGTGTTTACAAATGTCTAAAAAAAAAAAAATGACTCATTTGTCGATTTCACTGAAAGCAAATCTGAAAAATGCTTCCAAACAATCTACATTTGATTTGAAATTCGGTAAAGTATTTTGCTTACTGGAAAGTCCCCCTTTTACTCTTCTCCACTCTTTCTTCGCTTCTATCCTCTCCCCTCTTTTTTCTTTTCTCCTATGTTCTTATATTTCCTTTTTCTAATTTCTTACGTTCTTTATTCTTCTCTGCTTCTATTTCAACTATTACCGCCTGAAGAATTATTTTCCTTTTCGTAGTGTGTATCTTAAATTGGGTCAACATGTCTACACCTGAACATATCTTTTTATACAACTGACACAAATCCCTCTTTCTTTCATTGTCAAGTTTTTAATATTTTCACTGTTTTCTTTTCCATATCTGAATACATACCCTTTCTTATCCTCTCCTTGTCCAATTTTAAGTCTGCATATTTAATTTTTATTTTTTTATTTTTAAGCCTTGTTAAATAATATCCATTTATATTTGTGTGTAAGGAGTCGATCTGAAGAGTTAAGATCTCTAATGAAATAAATATCAAAACTTAATTTTCTTTATAATAATAATTAATATTGTTCTGTTTTTGGACATTGAGCTGTCTCTGGAACTATATCTTTTTGGAATTATCCAACGGATTATCAAATATTATCATTATATATATATATATATATATATATATATATATATATATATATATATATATATATATATATTAGTGCATATTTGAGCAGCCACCTTTCTTTTCTAAATATTTTTCATAAATACAACAGTCAGGAAAGAATTACTTTTCTATTTAGTTTTTACAGCCCCCTTACGTGATTTTCCATTTTGTAGAAGTGACAGACTACAAAAATGTTCCATAATTTTCATTGTCCCGAGCACTTTCGTACATTCTTCATCCATTTTCAGGCCTTTGGCACAATGTTAGTTATGGAAAATTTCTGTAATTCCTTACTTCTATAAAATGGAAAAATGTAAGGTTGCTGGAAAAAATATTAAAAATTAATTAAACGTTCTTGCGTGCCGTATTTAATGAAAGATTTATGGCTAAAATCCTCAATATCAGAAATAGAGCGCATGTAAATAGAAAAGTGGACATTCAAGTCAACAGCCAGATGTGACAGTCTGTTTCATGTTAAAGACGAGCATTGTATATCAGTTTCAATATCCTTTGGGAAATTGCATCTCTGTCAAAAAAGTAAATATAAATTTATTTGTTTGGGTTAATTTATTTTACTGTAAAATTTTATTGCAAAATAAATTAACCCAAATAAATAAATAAACAAGTCACTCCCGCAAAAATAGCCGTCAGAACAGATTACCCACTATGCAACACTGTCCCACCTATGAAATACCCGAGGAAATATCCAGCATTCGCGGTCTGACGATTGCGTCCAGCATGTAAAAGCCTGTCGCCTCTGAGTGTTGACTTCAATGTTCAATTTTATATTTATATTTACACACGCTCTATCTCTGATAGTGAGCACTTTATCCTATAAATATAGCACACTTAAAACTATATTTCTTCATATATATATATATATATATATATATATATATATATATATATAAAAGTGAACATAGAAGTCAACACTTAGAGGCGACAGTCTGTTTCATGCTATATGCAATCGTCAGGCCTGACGATTGCATATAGCATGAAACAGACTGTCGCCTCTAAGTGTTGACTTCTATGTTCACTTTTATATTTACACACGCTCTATCTCTGATATTGAGCACTTTATTCCATAAATATAGCACACCTTAAGACTATATTTCTTTATATATATATATATATATATATATATATATATATATATATATATATATATATATAAGCGAGGTTTGGCCTTTCAGATTAGAACCGTTGTGAAATTGTTCACTTAATGTAACAATGGTGCCTTTGCTTGAAACATCTTTGGAACACGTTTTCCAGAAAAAAAACTTTCCGTAATGTACTAACATTTTACTAAATGTTGAGAATATCAGCAAATCTTTCAAGGCATTCTGAAAACAACCACTGGGCCAGTGCCTGGTAAATTGGTTGGCTGGCCCAGTTTGGGATTGGATTTCTTATCCAGGAACTCAAAAAATCTTGACGCATTACACTTCCGCTATTCGGGAGAAACACTTCATTTCTTTGGGGTTTTTGGCTGCTCAAGTTCCTTTGTCATACAAGGATATTTGATTTTTTCCTTCGCACGTCGTCAGAAGCCATTTTAATAGTCTGGCAGTTCTTTGCTAGCATTTGTCAGCGTAACGTCAATCTTAGTAAAGAAAAGGAGCCATTTTAATTGCTAGGAAAACCTTAGATATATTAAAAAAAACTGTTTTTGTAAAAATATAAATTCATAACATGCAATGACAAATTGATAGTAATAAATAAATTTATATGTTCACTTTCTCCCTTTTTCTCTCTTTCTTGGGGGTTTCCATTCACGCATCCACGGGCCAATGGTAGTTTCAATTTATTTATTTTTATTTATTTTTATTTAATCTGGTTTTCTATAACAATGTACGTTTATATTATTTACATTATTTGGACTGTTATCCTCATTTTCATTGCCATATTCTCAACATTTCTTGGAATTTCAAACCCAAACCATTATCCCGCCGATCGGGGTAGATTGTTCTAGCTCCACTAGAAATAAAGTGTTCGGTTCGAAGTTCCAATCACCAGAAGAAGGCTGGACCTTACAACGGCGGAAACGTTGTGAATATGACAATGAAGATGAGGATAAGAGTCCGAATAATGTAAATGATGAAAGAATCATAATACCTCATCTCAGAGGTATAGAGGTCGAAATGTTGTGAATAAGGCAATGAAGATGAGGAAAACAGTTCGAATAATGTAAATGATGAAAGAATCATAATACCTCATCTCAGAGGTATAGAGGTCGAAAAGATTGTGAATAAGGCAATGAAGATGAGGAAAACAGTTCGAATAATGTAAATGATGAAAGAATCATAATACCTCATCTCAGAGGTATAGAGGTCGAAATGTTGTGAATAAGGCAATAAAGATGAGGAAAACAGTTCGAATAATGTAAATAATGCAAGTAATAATAATACCACATCTCACAGACATATACAGATAACAAATTACGCGTTTATTAACATTCCTTCATTTGACCAGGAATTTTCTCATTATTATTATTAAACAATTTAATCTTATCTTTGAAATTTCGAAATTTTCTTCCGGGCATTGTAAAAAGATAAAACAGTAGAAAACGGCAATTCAGTGATAAATTGACGAGTGGCCGCAATCCTTGCGCAAGTCAGAGTAGACACAGACATGTGAACATTTTTTTTTTTTTTTACCATATTTTTTTAATCAGTTCATTCCAACCAAGGCGATAATGCCACTAAGACCCAGTTGCCACTAGTTGTAAAAGAGAATGATAACAAGTTCGATGAAGGGTCCGGAAATCCAGCCCTAAAGAAGATAAAGGGATAAAAGACAGGGAAGAACTCTGAACCAGGACTAGAAGACACCCAGAATTGTCCGGATACTAGTAAATAATAAGTCATTGACTGAATAGTAATAAAAACAACAGAGATTAAGATACTCGTAAGAATAAGTTATTGTATAAGAAAAGACTTAGGTAGCGCGCTGCCCGTAATATAGTGATAAAAATAACAAAGATATTTTTTGACAGTAATGGTTCGCCCTGAATAAGGCCCGAGGGTCACTCGAGTGCGGTTTAAGGGATAGCTTATATGGGTAGGAAGGGGAAGTAACGGTTAACTCTAGACTTAAACTGGTTAAGATTGTAGTGATCCGCACTTGTTCAAGTTATTGACAAGTTTAAAAACTCATAATGTTGAGAAAATTCTTTATACTTATTTGATCATAGAAACTTAAATGTTAAAGAATTATTCTTACCATTTATTTATTGAATGGAATGTAGAAAGGAGACTGAATTCTAAACCATATTATGAAAACCCTGAAGATTTATGCGATATTAACTTTGTCAGTTTTAGTCCTTAAGTTTCAATGAAATCTTTTATCTTTGTCTTTGGCGGACTAGTATTTCTGGTGGACAGTTATGGCTAAAACAGAAACATTAAAATCCAAAATATGAGAAGATTTTAGATTGTAAGACCAAAACGGTTGTGGACTGGGGAAGGTATTGGCTAGTTAACTTTAGCGCCTCAAAAACAAAACTGCTCTCTATTACTCCCCAGAGAGAACCATTCCTGCCCACCCCATTAGAATGTCTGACGCTCAACTCCACGAGAGCACCTCTTTGCGACTGCTCGGTCTTACATTGTCCGCTGACCTGAGATGGAACAAATACATTGAGTCAATACCTTCCTCCACCGCTAGGAAAGGAGGCTCCATATGCCGCTCCAGGAAATTTTTCTCACCGGAGTTGATCCTTCAAATCTACAAATCAACCATTCGCACTTGCATGGAGTGTTTCTGCCATATATGGTCTGTAGCCCCTTCTAATTGTCTCAAGGTCCTTGATAAAATCCAAAGACAGATATGCAATGTAATTGGCCGTGATCTGCAGCCGCTCTCTCACAGACGTACTGTTGCCGCCCTCTGTCTTTTTTTACAAATACTTTCATGGTAACTGCTCCGATGAGCTGCTTTCGGTGGTTCCCAGACTTCATGAATTTAAGCGCTCAACTAGGCTGGCATCTCACTCTCACCTTTTCACTGTCGAAACTGTTAAATGTAGCCGTCTCTTCTACTCCAATAGCTTCATGTCCCGCACTTCTCGCCTGTGGAACTCCCTCCCCATTTCTTGTTTTCCTGATAACTATAATCTCCAACTATTGTAACATCAATCGACGTCTCCAGATGCCCTGATCTATCACCTAACCGTCTCTTCATTCTTTCCTCGATCACTCATCTTTGTTCTCGCTTCTACTCTGAAACCCTTTGCGGGTTAGTGGTTCCGAGCTTTACTTGGGATTGAACGCTTAAAAAAACAAAAACAAAACAAAAAAAAGCTACTCTTTGCTGTATCGAAAATATTGCAGCATAAACAGGGGTTAAAATTGTTTAGCGTCTATTTTTTAGAACTTTAGGCCCCACAAAGAAAATCTAAGAAACAAAGACACAGAAGAAAATCATTTTTTTTTTTTTATTAAAATAAACAAAAGTTTGAAATAGTCGTCGTCCTCAAATCAGAAGGAGCGAAAATAGTCGGGACATTGAGGTGAGGTATTGCGTTTAAGAGCTTCAAGACTGAGCAAGCAAGTCTGAGTAGTAATTGGAATTTAAATATTTAAATTCTTCGAGAGGGAATATGGAAGCAGTTCTCGTGGAAATTGTCATCAATATTTATTGGGCATCGAGATTGGGATCAAAAAAGCGCCAGCCACGGTAGTGAAGGTGACGTCACGTGTCTCCAAGATGGCGCCGGCGACAACTGGTGAGAGAATGCAATGTGACTCGTCAAAGGGGATAAAAGCATCGCTATGATTACCCTCTTGGGCTTTTGTCAAATGTAAGAACTTGAATGTAAAGGAATGGACAATGCCTCAAAGGTTTCAACCTGTATAAAATCTGGACAAACAAGAAAGGTTAAAATATATAATATGTTTTCACAAGCAGGGCTACCTGGCGTTACCCCATGTATTTTATGAAAATAACACGAGTAATATGAAAATTCATGATGAACATTATTCATAATAATATTTTTTTTTATTTAAAGCGACGTCATTTATTTTATTAAAAAATATTCGTTACAATTTAATTTACTTTAAACTTTGTCACTATTTAAATAAAGAAAGAAAGAAAAGCATCGTTAACACTACTCTTAATCTTTGGTGTGTATGTATATATGTATATCCTGCAGAAACTCCAAAATTAAAATTTAGAACTTAAAAACCAGACACGCACGCGCGTGCGCGCACGGACACATTTTATACATATGCTTTATATATTTGGCTTTTATATAAAAATTTTTAAAAAATTGTTGATTAATAATAACTTTAGAAATCGTTATTTATTGAACAAAAAATATGAAATCGTCTAAAGTTCAATTCTTCTGTATTTATCCATTGATTTCACACTTTATTTAAGAAAATAATTGATTCTTGGTTTAAATTGGAAACTCGAAAATATCGGCATATTTTTGTCTACGTTTTCACTTTCTAACTATTGTAATGTTTTATTTACTGTTAGTTAACGCAGTACAGGGCCCAAGAGCCAAGGTAGAGGGTTACTGAATGAGATTTTTGTAATGGAGTAAGACATAAGAAATATATATTATTAGGACGTGTAGGATAGACATCAGTTGACCCTGGATTTGAAGAAAGCAAAATTATAGTTGTTAGGGAATCATCCTCTCAGGAGTCAGTTTTGTGGAACAAGTTGTCTGAGTGGAACTTACTCCTGAACACTAAGGGAAAGGGGATAGTCTGCTACGGTGAAGTCCTAGCTGTGAACGTCTGAGAGTGAGAGGTTAGCAAGATTTTGTTTCTGGGAGAAGGGTCACAGGGTGCAAAATAATTCAACAACCACAAGGCTTTATCGAGGCAGGACAGTGAAGCGATGGCAGCGCCAGCTCATATATGGCAGCGATACTCCGTTTTGGGTCAGATCTGACTCTTGTAAAGACATGGCGTGGCAACAGGACTTGGATATTTTCTGAAACAAAGAACCCCTTTGAAGATATAAATACTCATGCGAATTTTGTTGAATATCTTTTTTATATAAAGAGAACAGAACTGAACTGTTTAGTAAAATCAACCTTCGTTCATATGGAATCAAAATATTAGGTTGGTGCAAAAATAATTTCGTTTTCTAACATATGTTACTATGTGAGAAAACGAAATTATTTTTGCACTAACCTAATATATATGATTTTAAGGGTCTAATTATACTAATGTTGGTATTTAAGATGGGTTCACAGAAACAGACAAAAAAGATTACCCACAGTGCACCACTGACCTATATATATAAATAGCCGATGAAAAACCCAGCATTCGCGGCCTGACGAATGCGTCAAGCATAAAAAAGCCTGTCGCCTCTGAGTTTTAACTTCAGTGTTCATTTACATACGCTCTATCTCTGATATTGAGCACTTTATCCCATAAATATAGCACACCTTAAAACTATATTTCTTCACACACACACACACACACACACACACACACACACACACATATATATATATATACTCGACTCTTCCATCGAATTCGACGTATGAGGGTCAAGCAGATCAGTTCCTAGGAAACCGACAGCCCGACAACAGCACATGAGATTTGATTATAGTGGTGAAGGTTTTGTTCAGGACCATCCCCACTTTTTGAAGGGCCGTTAAGTGCCACAAGGTCCCCAAACAAACATTTTCTCGTTTCTGATCGTCGGATCTGATAAGATAAATTAATTTATTACCTCTCTTAGCCTTTTTGTGTTTCATTGCGACCTGAAGAAGTCGAGTCCAACAGACATCGCCGAAACGCGTCAATTATAAATCTTTTCAAATTATCTCATCGTCTCCATTTTTCTTTCCGATACTCTTAAACATCTTACAAGCACACGCATATATACCGGGTGCGATGAGTAAATTGTCGACATTTTGTATGTTTAATTTCACGCATGCGCGCTGCTTGTTTTAGATTTTGTCGGCTGCACAATATAGTAGGGCCAGTTGGACAGCTTCTGTGAGAAAAACAGCACCATGATGCAATTTAATCCGCCAGAAATTTGCAAGCGGCATGTTGTACTGCTTGGTATTCGTGCCAGAGGCCTAAATACGAATATTTCAGGGTGTTTGGGTGTCAATCTTAAGTAGCGCAGCGGACTCGGAAAGAGTTGGATGACATATCCAGTCAGCATCATGATGGCTGGAATGATCACTAGTGATGGCGAAATTATGCCTCCATCCATCATCCCACGGCCCCTCAGACTCAACAAGGAGGCCGACATGAAGTGCCTTGAGGAGGTAGTGCTGCTCTGGGTCAAGAGGGTGGCTGATGGAATAACCTGTGTCTGGCAACAGGACTCATCACCGTGCTACACAAGCAGGAGAACCCAGTCATAGCTGCCTGGCAATTTCTGAAACCGCATCACCACTTACATATGGCCACTTAATTCCCCAGACGTAAACCCTTTGATGATTAGGTGTGGGGCTCAGTTGAGCGAAAGACCAAGAAAACTCCTTGTAACACAAAAGATGAACTGAAGGCAAGGATTATGACAGCATTCACCAACTTAAACAAGGAGACCGTCCAGAAGAGTTGCGAGAGATTCCGAAATTTTTGAGGAAGGTTGGAGCCAATGGCGGTTTTATTGAATGAATTTACTCTTTATTATTTCCTGATATTTTTGAAATGTCATCGAACCCGATATAAGAAATAAATTTATTTATTGCTTAAACATTATTTTTAATATCTAGCCATATTTCAGTAGATGTTCTGTTTTTATTAAACACAGTTTTTTTTTTTTTTTTCTTTTTTGGTTTATTTTGTTTAGGGCTAAAACTTTGGGTTATTTATTGTCATCACCTTCAGATTCTAGGGTTCATGAAAAAAGAAACTTCTACTTAGAATCAGAATCAGTCAGTTGAAATTTCTCGGACACATAATAAGGAAAGAGGGTTTGGAAAATTTGATATTCACAGGGTATATAGACGGTAAGAGGAACTGCGAGCAACCTATTTAAAAGACTTGTGTAAATGGATGGAAGAATAGATAAGAGGAATGGAAAAAAGGCAAACATTATTCACATATTCGAGGTTGTGAAAGCCATATTCGTCCCCGTTCTGAAAGGACACGAGAAATAATAATAATAATAATAATAATAATAATAATAATAATAATAATAATAATAATAATAACGAAAACAAGACGAAGAAGATGAAGAACATGAAGAAAAAGAAAAAGAAGAAGAAGACGAAGATGATGATGAAGACGAAGAAAATGATGATGATGATGATGATGAAGAAAGTGAAGACGACGAAGAAAAAGAAAAAGATAACGAAATGGAAGAAGACGACGAAGAAAAAGACAAAGAGGAAAAAGAAGACGACGATGACGAAGAAGAAGAAGACGATGATAAAGATGAAAGTAAAGAAGACGAAGAAGAAGACGGCGAAGAGTAAGAAGAGGAAGTAGAAGATGAAGAAATCAATAAAGAAAACGAAGACGATGAAGAAGATGAAGAAAAAGAAAAAGACGAAGACGATAACGAATAAAAAGAAGAAAAACATGAATATTAAGAAAAAAATGATAAAAAAGAAAGAAAATGAAGAAGAAAGCGTACAAGAAGAAGACGAACAAGAAGAACAAAAAAAGAAGATGAGGAGGAGGAGGAGGAGGAGGAGGAAGAAGATGATGATGATGATGATGATGATGAAGAAGGAGAAGCCGAAGACGAAGAAGAAGAAAAGGAAAAAATAGAAGAAAAAGAATGTTTTTTTACCTGAAAATCATTTGTCAACTGTGCAAATTGAGAACTCACAGTAATATTATTCTAATAATCATTTGAAATTGAACACAATTGAATACCTCTGGCAACAGGATAGATATACAAAAGCTACATACAAGCAGACACTAGCAGACCTTTAGTATATATATATATATATATATATATATATATATATATATATATATATATATATATATATATATATATATATATATATGCATCAGGAAATGGACAAAGTCTGGCAATTATTTAAGACATTTTTTATGTTTATACATTCTTTTTATAGATACAAATATTTAAGTAAATGCTCTGTTTGTAATAAACAGTATTAACAACATTTACTGGCCTGAATGTCCGAGAAGTTTTCATAGAAAATATTCGTTCTCTCACAGGAATCGAACATGTATCCTATACGGAACCGTTATATAGCCTAACCATTTCGGCCACAGAGGAACGTTCGGTTGATTTTTCTGTTTCTAAACACAATTCTCCATGATTTTCTAGCATTCATTCACATCTGCTCAATGCGTATCCAAATGTAAACAAATTACATCACATATTATGACCTGGACAAAGTCCGATAATTATTTAAGACATTTTTTTATGTTTATACATTCTTTTTATAGATACAAATATTTAAGTAAATGCTCTGTTTATAATCAACAGTATTAATAACATTAATCTAGGACATATAAACATGAAAAATGTCTTATATATATATATATATATATATATATATATATATATATATATATATATAATACTGGTAGTGTTTTTTTTATATATTTAAGCAGCTTTTATTGATGAATACAAACTATTTTAATACTTTTTTGTGATTTTCTCTTCTTTTGAAGAGAAAGTAGGTTTAGTTCCAGTGTGTGTAGAACCAAACATCCGTTATTTTTTACATATTGACAAACAGACAACGGAATAAGTAGATGTAAAATCTAAAAGAAAGATGTTCGACAACAGAGAGCGAATGTTCGTGACCTTCTCTCTTTCTTCCTGGTACTTGTCTCCCGGAAGATATTGGCGGAAGCTCTATAGGTCGAAAGAAAAGAAATGAAGAAGAAGAAGAGTGTGTCATCACCTCGGCGTAAAGGTAACATTATATTAGGGCAACGAGCTCTTTCATTGCCGGAGACTATTTTGACGGTGCCCCCCGGCAAACATTGAACGTTCGCTTTCAATCTACTCCTATCTAGTTCATTAATTTGTATCGATATCTACCAATCTATGCTTGTCTTTTCATATCTATCTATCTATCTATCTATCTATCTATCTATCTATCTATCTATCTATCTATCTATCATAGTTTCTTCATAGCTGTCTATATATCTATCCCAGTTTTTCATATCTATCTATCTATCTATCTATTCTAGTTTCTTTCTATCTATCTAGCTAGCTAGCTAGATAGCTATCCTTCCTAGTTTCTTCATATCTATCTATCTATCTATCTATCTATCCCTCATACTTTCTTCATATCTATATATCTAGCTAGCTATCCATCTATCTATACATATGTATATTTTTGTTTCTTCATATCTATCTATCATAGTTTCTTCATATCTATCTATCTATCTATCTATCTCTGTGTGTGATGCACAGAAAAACCTATTTTCTCCAACTAGCTACTAGACAGTTCTGACGGTCACGACATTATTTCGTACTCACTGGGGGAACATCCGAGTCGCTCATGTCCTCTGGCAGTTTCAAATTATTGCAATCATCTCATTCAATAAGAGCAGTCTGCTTGCTACACATTCCTCTTTGACTTTCTCTCTCTCCTGCTCTTTCTCTCTCTCTCTCATTCGCACGCGCACACACACACACACACACACATATATATATATATATATATATATATATATATATATATATATATTCAATATTTGGTGCAGCTAGAAAATCAAAAATGTGTATCAGATATCATATATTTCCTACAGCAATAGGTAATATATATATATATATATATATATATATATATATATATATATATATATATATATATATATATATATATATATGTTACCACTTCTCTATATGATATATTGGAAGGTATACAGTAAAGTATTCTGCCCGGATCTAAACAAATGACCAATCATATGATTTTATTCGAATACTTTTTGCTCAGGTCGAGAACATTTCAATAACCCTTCATGCATATATATATATATATATAAAGTGAGGAGAAAAGCGAGAAAAGTTGAGTTACCTCTTTATTTTCTACCCACAATCCTCTTTCAAACTCACAGTTTCTCTGATGCCACGCAGAATGCATAGATTTGCTATATAATTTCTGTTTGGGGATGGAGAACATGCTGCATACGTTCCCAGTAATATTATAGAATATATATGTTGGAATACCAACAAAGGACTTGTTTGTTGAAATAGCTATTCGAATGAGGTCAATTTGAATTTCCAACCTATGTAATATATATGCTCTGTTATAATAAGTACACTGAGCGCTTTTTGTGGATCAGTTTTAGTATTTCATATTATTAGGATATACTTCGATTATATACCAACGGATTATATATATAATAATGGTCCAAATCGTGTAACGGCATGGGATAATTGTCCATCCTACAAAATGTTTAATTAATACTGTTTATTATAAACAGAGCATTTACTTAAATATTTGTATCTATAAAAAGAACGTATAAACATTAAAAAGGCCTTAAAATATATATATATATATATGTGTGTGTGTGTGTGTGTGTGTGTGTGTGTGTGTGTGTTTTACTGCATTCAGTCCACGTTCATTAGAGAAATTTGGTTTATGCAGGCCTTAGGGTTATTCAACGCGTATTTCCTGAAGTCGATGCAGGAGGTCCTGTCACAATCATATAAAATCTCTTTTCCTGAAGCCATGGCATCTATCTATCTATCTATTTATCTATCTATCTATCTCTCTATCCTCCGGCCTCATTGACTCCACTGAGGAATATGCATGCATAGCTCTTAACAAGACTAGGTTTTTTTACGTTTTGAAGTTGCTAGCCCTATGCCTAACCGGTATTGCATCCAGTTTTCATTTCAATCACCTAGTGTTCCCAAGCCAAGCAGTCTCTTATATAAGTACTGACCTAACTCAATCACTGATTAACTACGTTGATCAAACAGGAAGCGGTGTTTTATTTTAAACAGTCAAACATGAAGAGAAATTACCATCCCACATCGCCTGGAAATATCTAAAGTTGCCGAAGGCACTTTGGAAAATGGACAATACGGATCTTTTTTGGCACTAACTTACTTCCAGCAAACGAAAAAAACAATCTAAGTTTGCTGGAAAATCTATATGAAAAAATTAATTAAATTTTCCTTGTCTGAAATTCAACGAAACACACACGCACACACACTATATATATATATATATATATATATATATATATATATATATATATATATATATATATATATATATATATAGTCAAACCTAGAGAGCCAGACAAACCTACCAAGGTTTCATCTAAGCGGATCGTATCGTCAGGGAAACCTTGGTAGGTTTGTCTGGCTCTCTAGGTTTGACTCGGTCTGCTCTACTTTTGTATTGAGCACTTTTTTAGTTAGTTGATTACTCGTATCGGGGTTTTTTTCTTTTGGCTTTGGACCTGTATCCTGTACGATTATTTTCGACAGACGTTCAGGTTCATAGCTCTTTCTTTTTTTAAAACCTTTTTTGTCTTTCGAGATTGATTTGACCATTTGCAAATCAAGAAACTGAAGGTTTTCCGAGACGGTGTTGTTACCTATATATATATATGTATATATATATATATATATATATATATATATATATATATATATATATATATATATATATATGTATATATATATATATATATATATATATAGGTAAGGTATATTATCTGGATTTTTTATTGATATTTTTTTTTATTTTTACAAAACAGTGCTCAATGTAATTTTACAGAGCATAAATATTATAAATTAACTGATTTAAAATATGGTTTCTTCGCAACACAATAATAACCATGTTTCAAAACCTTAAGCTAAAATCTTCAAATTTAATTATATAATTAAATTAAAAGCATTAGTTCTGTTTCATCTTCAAGCGAATTTATATATATATATATATATATATATATATATATATATATATATATATATATATATATATATCCCTGAACGATTTGGACTTCCATATATATATATATATATATATATATATATATATATATTATGGTCTCACCCGTCGGTTTCGACGTATGAGGCTCCGACAATTTTGTTTATTTAACCTTGTGTGTGAGTCGCAAGTGACACTTTAGTCCCGCCAGTGATTTGCAAAGAAGTCCGCAGATTGTGCAAAAGTGTGGATTCTTGGAGTATATGGCTGGAACAGCAGCAGATATTTTATTCCTTTCCCTCGTTTGACGAAGCTTGACAATGTTTGATGCTGTCTTGTTCTTGATGCCATTGTAGCATTTAGTCTTCCATTCATTACGATCAATTACGATGTTCTCAAAGGTAGTGTGATTTATATTCACAGCTAAGAGGTTACTTTTCATCCTGTACCTAAGCAAAAGCCGACCCACGTTTCGATGACCATTGTCAAGTTGACCATACATGAGCATTTTTGGAATTCTGTTGTCTTGCATACGTAACACATGACCTGTCCAGCGTAATTGTGATTTCATGAGAAAGGACTCAGTACCATCAATATTACACATGGTGAAAAGGTCTGCATTTGCCATTCTGTCGTTTAGGTTTGCCCCACAGATTTCCCGAAGACAGCCTTTGTGAAAAATATCTAATTGCTGAATTTTCTTTATGCATAGTGTCCAGGACTCTGAGCCATACAAAAGGGTTGTGAGAACTACAGCCTTGTACACCTGTATTTTGGTTCCAAGCCTAATACCACGATCTTTCCAAAGTCGATGACGAAGTTTTCCGAAGGCACTAGAGGCTTTTGCTATTCTATTGATTATCTCATCATCCAGTGTTCCACTTGAATTTACTTTGCTGCCAAGATAATTAAAATTCTTTACATACTTCAGATTATGTCCGTCGACTGGGATTAGTATTTCGGGAAATGCATGAACCGGAGGGTTCTGCTTGACGCCTCTGATTTGCTTAGGTACTGGGGCAGGCTGGTGAACAACTTCAGTTTTTGTAATGCTAATGGTTAATCCGAATGCTTTGCAAGCGGCAGAGAATCGCTCCGTCAGCCGCTGAGCTTCTTCAAACGAAGTAGCAACAAGGGCTGCATCATAGGCAAACAATAAGTCGCGAATTATGCTGGGTTCGAGTTTGAGTTTTGGCTTTAGACCTCTGCTGGTTGAAAAGGCCACCGCTTGTTCCAAATTGAATTTTAACACCATCCTTAGTTTCAGCAAATGTGTGTTTCAGCATTACAGAAAAGTAGAAGGCAAACAGTACAGGGGCCATAAACACACCCTTGTTTAGCGCCATTGGTAACGCCAAAGGAATCAGACGTTTCACCATTAGAAACAACATTCGCCTTCATTCCCTCGTGGAACGATACTATAACTTGTAGCATGTTCTCGGGTATACCGAGCCTTCGCAAAACCTTCCAGAAAGCAGTCCGGTTCACAGTGTCGAATGCCTTTGTGAGGTCAACAAACACCATATATATTTCCTGATTCTTTTCACGAACTTTCTCGGCAACCTGTCTCAGGGAGAAGATCATGTCTATGGTGCCACGACCTGCACGAAAGCCACACTTTGACTCAGGATAGATATCAGCAACTATATGCTTTATGATCCGGTTCAAAATTAATCTGGCCAAGATCTTACCAGCTATAGAAAGAAGAGAAATGCCACGGTGGTTATCACATATCTTCCTGTTTCCTTTGTTTTTGTACAAATGGTGAATAAGTGTATCTTTAAAGTCTTGTGGGACCATTCCCTGCTTCCAAATTTGAATAAATTATTCAAGCAATTTCTTTGCAAGCTTTGTTCCACCGTACTTAAAAAATTTCCGGTCGAATTGCATCTTTCCCTGGAACTTTCACAGACATTAATTGTTTAATAGCTGACAAAATCTCCTGAAAGGTTGGTAAAAATGATAGCTCTGATATTTCTGGGCGTTGAGGGATTGATTCAAGAACACCTCCGTCAATGGTAGATGTGTTGTTGAGAACAGTATCAAAATGTTCCTTCCACCTTTTCAAGATTTCAGCCTTGTCCATCAAGAAGTCAGCATTTGTTGAATTAATCGGCGAGACACCGTTATTCTGCGGACCGAACACTTTCTTCATTCCTTCGTAAAATGACTTTGAGTCTTTTCTGTCGGGTGCTTCCTGAAGATGGGTAGCCTGTGCAGACCACCATGACTCTTTTATTGTACGCAGGGCTTTTTGAACTTGTGCTTTACAGCTTGTGTAAACTTTCTTTTTGTCCGGAGAGTTTTTATCCTCAACCCAGGCTTTGTGTGAACTATGCATTTTCTGGATTAGATTCTGCACTTCTTCATTATTCTCATCAAACCAATCCTGGGGCTTGCGAATGGGCAACCCGAGTACCTCGAGAGATGCTTAGTGGGTAGCTTCACGCAAGGATCTCCAGGATTATTCGATGTCATTAGTGATTTCTACAGATTCCAGTGCTTCATCAAGCTGTTCTGAGAGGAGGGCTCGCTGATCTACAGATTTCTACGACAAGGTGTTAATACGCTTTGGAACAGATAATTTTTTCACTCTTCTGCGATCTAGACGGAGTGAGGCTTTACTACGAAGCAGAGCATGATCCGAGAGATAGCAGGTGGTGCGAAAAGATCTCGTCAATTTGAATTCGTTTCGATGCCGTCTTTTTGTTGTCACATAGTCAATCATGTGCCAGTCTTTGGAGCGCGTTTGCATCCATGTGATCTTACAGCAATTTTTCTGTTGAAACAATGTGTTTGTGATACACATATCAAACTCTTTGCAGAAAGAAAGAAGTCTGAGTCCATTCGAGTTTATATGCCCAATACCATGATGACCTAAAACCCCTTCCCAAGATTGAAAATCACTTCCCACCCGAGCATTGAAATCACCCATAAGGATGATTTTATCCTTGTGGCAAATACCAGAGATAACACTCCGATGTTGGTTGTAGAAGTTATCCTTCTCTTGCTCCGGGCTGGTCAAAGTCGGCGCATAACAGCTAACAAGAACTGCACGAGTGTCCTGCTCTAGCTCAAGAGTTAGTGTCATAATACGGTCAGATAAACCCTTAGGAAATGACGGAAGAGTACGAGCCAAGACGGATCTTATGACAAAGCCAACACCTGAATGCCGTGGCTCAGTTTCGCTTTTCCCACTCCAACAAAAATTATACCCCACTTTAACTTCGGTCAATTGTGATGTACCCGCAAGTCGAGTTTCACTGAGTGCCGCTATGTCGATATTATACTTTCTCAGTTCAAGACATACAAGGGCTGTTTTGCGCTCTGGTGAAGAGGCATTATCCTGAAGCGTTCGTAGGTTCCAAGATCCAAAGAAAAATTTATTGTATTTCAAATTGTTTTGACAGCGTGATTGGGTACCCAGACAACTGCAGTTTGCTGCCAAGTGAGCATGCAATTTTTAGGGCTCTTTTCAAGATCCAAAGAAAAATTTATTGTATTTCAAATTGTTTTGACTGCGTGATTGGGTACCCAGACAACTGCAGTTTGCTGCCAAGTGAGCATGCAATTTTTAGGGCTCTTTTCAAGATCCAAAGAAAAATTTATTGTATTTCAAATTGTTTTGACTGCGAGATTGCATACCCAGACAACTGCAGTTTGTTGCCAAGAGAGCATGCAGTTTTTAGGGCTCCTTTTCTCGCCCCTCCCCAACTAAGGGAAAATCACTGATAATCCTAAATAGGCCTGATTTGTCACCGATGGAGGACACGGGCCGCACAATTGTTCACTGGTTTTGTGCGAGAACGACCATCACCCATCGGCCTGCCACTGTGCAGTTATCCAGCTAGAGACTCCCAGCAAATATCCTTTGCCTGTCCCCGTCGCTTTCACACTATCGCCAATGGGCTTGCTTTGCGTTTAGGACTTAATGATAACACACATGAGTTATTTTAACGTTAATTAAATTGTCAGAAATCCACACATGCTTTGATTATAGTGGTGAAGGCTAGTGTAGCACCATCCACACATCTTGGAACTGCTGATAACATGACGTCGGTGCAAAAGACACGATGAACAAGAGACCTCAGGTTTTTCATCAGAGTGTCCTTCTCCTAGATGCCTGTCTTAACAAAGACTGATGTGGGGGGGGGCATCTCTCCAGTGGTTTATCCACGCCCCCAGACACCTAACTGGGTACTTCTATTCCCGGCGCAACATATATCTATATATATATATATATATATATATATATATATATATATATATATATATATATATATGTGTGTGTGTGTGTGTGTGTGTGTGTGTGTGTATATATATATATATACTATTTACATTGTTCGGACTATTGTCCTAATCTTTGTTGCCATATTTATTACAGCGATGAGGACAATTGTCCGAACAATATAAATAGTGTACATGCCTCATCTCAGAAATTTAAACTGATACTGATATATATATATATATATGTGTGTGTGTGTGTGTGTGTGTGTGTGTGTGTGTGTGTGTGTGTGGATGGTCAAAAACCTAATTGAAATTACAATGTGGTACGATTCAGAGTCAGACTTCCTCACTGCGTTGTTCTGGACAGACTCATGTTCTCCCCCACCCCACACTTTTTCAGACATTTTTAATACAGTTTTGTCATTTTTGTGATGTCTGATGAAACAAACAGTGAAACAAAATAATTGAACTTTGGTTTCAATTCAGGGAAATATGTTCTTCAAACGGTTGGGATTTTGTTTATATACTAAAACCCGCATTACAAGGCCTGAGAGCCACTCAACGTAGATGGTTACTAAATGATTTATGTTGTAGAGTAGCACACGCTGTACCTTCTACTCTTCCCTACTGCTGTGACAATAGACTAATCCTTATAAATATGGCAAGTACACACATTAGAGTAGGATTCGAGTAGTATTTGATTTACAAACGTACTCCCGTTCTATGTATGAGTATTTAATAAACCTCTTCTTCTTTGAAGATCTATTGATACTTACTCTAACTTCCTAATTCTTAGCTATTTTGAACAAAGACAAAACTACAACAGTTTAAATGAAACACCACGTCGTAAGAAGTAAAGGTTGGTGCAAAAATAATGTCGTTTTCTCACATATGTTACTATGTGAGAAAACGACATTATTTTTGCACCAACCTAATATCTCACTCTCTTCATTATCTATCTATCTATCTATCTATCTATCTATCTCAGACTCTTCATCATCTATCTATCTATCTATCTATCTATCTATTTCAGTCTGTTCCAATCTATATATCTCAATCTGTTGTAATATATCTATCTATCTATCTCAGTTTGTTCCAGTCTATATATTTCAGTTTGTTCTTATCTATCTATCTATCTATCTCTCTCTCTCTCTCTCTATATATATATATATATATATATATATATATATATATATATATATATATATATATATATATATATATATATAGTAAAAGAGTGTGTATGTATGGAGAGGGAATATACACATATATACACACATGCTGACAGAAACACACGAAAATGGAAATAGATCTAAGAATACACAGGGGTCATTAAAACATTAAAAGATAAGATACCGATAGCTAATTCATCATTTCTCTCGGACCAATCTTAATTGTTTTATGACCCTTCGCGCAGAACTCCCCACTGCCAATTCAAGAAAGAAATTCGGATTACTAATACAAAAAAAGACAATGTCTCAAATCGAGAATATTTAAAATCGAAAAATATAAAGGAGAAAAAAAATTCATTATTTTTAATGATATGTGGAAATCTCCGCCTTTTACCTGAAAACAGTCGCGAAACCAGAAACAGGAAGAAAAATTATGAAAAATAAAGCATAATATTTTTTTTAAAAATCCACAGTACAACCAAAAATGTTTGCGGTAGCTCTCTTTCTTTTTTTTTTTTTTTTTTTTTTTTTTGATATACTCACTTTTCTCTCGTTGGAACCACTAGAACCTCTTCCTTTTATATGTATGTCAGTTATTTTAAATTACTTAGAGAGAGATCGCTGAAACTTTTTTCATTCAAGATCAGACATACCTGAATTTAAAGCCTTTTTTCAGGCGTTTTGTTTTACATTAACTCAGTACTACATAGCATATGAATAATCAGATGTTTTCATGCCAGAAGAATTAAAAAGATACCCAATTCAGAGGCAGGTTGAACCTTATTGTAAAATCGACGACCATCTATCATCATGGTGTAAATTTACCTCTATACCAGCCAGTGCAATGATAACTCAGTATCACCTGGCGGATTAACCTTCATACACTGACATCAACGGCTAGGGACGACGGTTGAACTGATTGAATTAAAAAATATGTCCAGTCAAATGCAGGTTGAACCTTCTTGTAAAATCGACGACCATCTATCATCATGCTATAAATTGACCTCTATACCAGCCAGTGCAATGATAATTCAGTATCAACTGGCGGATTACCCTTCATACACTGACATCAACGGCTAGGACGACGTTGAACCGATAGAATTAAAAAATATGCCCAGTCAAATGCAGGTTGAACCTTCTTGTAAAATCGACGACCATCTATCTTCATGCTGTAAATTGACCTACATACAAGCCAGTGCAATGATAACTCAGTATCACCTGACGGATTACCCTTCATACACTGACATCAACGGCTAGGCCTGACGGTTCAACAAATAGAAAAAACCTTTACCTATCCGTGATAATGATGAACCTTCAAGTTAAATGTTTACCAGCAGCTTTATTTGAAAAAGGAATTGGATTCTCCGGGTCTTTCCCAAATCTCGCCTCCTCTATTAATGAATAGCTCTTCCGCTTCGACCCAGATTTATGAAGGAATCTGATAATGATGATTGTGATGTTGATTCACAGATCCGATATGTTTGGCCTTTGTTCTCCCTTTTGCTTAAAACAAATATATGTAACCACTAATTTTTTTTCCTCTTGTTCCAATATTTATTGAAAAATATCAATAGAAATTCAATCCGAACGTCTCTAATATAATAACGTTTTTTGAAAATGCGAACAATTGCAAGTTCAACGAAATAGAAACATTTTCTTTTTTTCTTAAGACAATCATTAAGTCTAATAGCAGAAAATCATTATTGTTTCCAGAATGTTTAATTTTGATTCTTAACCAATGTTGTTTGTAAATAAAAAAATCATTTTGCTAATTCAAATTTTTCAGACTTCTTTTAAACAATGAACCTATTCCGTAAAAATTCTTTGCATACTTCCGAATTTTTGTTTCTTTCTTTCAGAAGGTTTGTTAAATTATAAAAGGGTTTTACTCATGTGAGGTATGAAGATAATACACACACACACACACACACACACATATATATATATATATATATATATATATATATATATATATATATATATATATTATATATATATATAATTTAAAGAAAAACAGACCACTTTAAGTCTCTATTTGTTGTAATAATTTATTTCACCAGAGAATTTTATTTTTCTCTGGATCTTCAGACTTCACTTTCAAAAGGTGAAACGAAAAATGACTTTAAAATTTACACTTTTGACGGGCAGTATTAAGCTTATATAAGTTGACATAGAAGGTGGTGAGGAATAGTGTGAGAGACATGGTCGAGTTTAGAGAGGGAAGGAGGAGTTTTAACATTTCTTTTTATATTTCTTTTTATGATAATATTTGATATTGAAGAAGGAGGCGGGGTAAGGATCAGACATTGACCTATTTAATCGGCCAACTCAACGGAAATGATATGGGGAAAGGAAAAGCAGAAGAAATAGGGGAAAAGAAAAAAGGGGGAAGTACAGAGAAAAGAAATGTACTTAGGGTTTTCGGGGGAAGAAGAGGGGTGCTATAGCTTTAGCAACTTAGATTAAAACAGATTTTAACGTTTGATAGTAATTTAAATGTTTAAAAAACTCCACAAAGAAATTAATTTAATGCTTGTTAGCAATTTAAATATTCAACTTCTGTACAAATAAATTATATATATATATATATATATATATATATATATATATATATATATATATATATATATATATATATTGTCATTCTCGCTCTCACTCTGTCGCTATCTATCTAAGTACAGGGCATATATAATATATATAAAAAATTGCATATCTATCTATCTATTTATATATATATATATATATATATATATATATATATATATATACATTTCACAAACACACACACACACACACACACATATATATATATATATATATATATATATATATATATATATATACTTAATTTTAGGATATATCAAAACATGTCAAAAGAACTCTACACCGTTGGAAGCGTGTTTCGATGCGAATCAACGCATCTCATCGGGCGTTAGTAAATAACTGGTAAGTAGACAATTTATTGAGAATTAAAAACACGCTACATCCTCTTTTCACGAGAAAAGGAAGAAAAAGAAAAAGAGTAATGAAGAAAGGAGATGTTTCTCGGCCTGTTTGATTTTACTCAGATCAACCAATCGAAATCACGTAAGCTAAATTTAAAGTAAGAAGAGACGCAAAAATTAAGTATTTTACACTTGATAATGTCTTTTCCTAGGAAAGATGAATGTTAATTTAACAAAATACTCGACAAGCTACTTTCCCTGTGGGCTGAAAAAAATCTCTTTTATTGTTGGTAAATAAACCGGCTCTTTAAGAAACCAATGTATTATTTAAACATATAGAACTGATTAAAATATAATGCAACTACTTGAGGATTAAAAGTTCTTTATATATGGCGTTAATAAGAACGTAAACAAAGAAACATAACTAACTGCATTGACGACTATAATTTATTATTTACAGATTTGATTAAGGCGAAATCTCTCAAAGAGAAAGGGGATCTATTTTCTAGATTATCTCGATAGATTAAAAGATTATGTCACTAGATTAGAAGATTATCACACAAGATTATTTCACTAGATTAGATGATTATCAACTAAATAAAGATTAAAAGCTTATAAGTGATTTATACGTTAATCTTTAATCTCTTATACTGGAAATAAATAGCTTTGTAAATTGCATATTATGCGTTATCTCTTCACGAGCCCGACCCCCGACATCCATCAGGGGTCTGTCCATCCCGGTAGCCCTCAGGGAATTTCGAAACGAACCCTTTAATTTACGGACGTATATTTTTCTCCTTTTTGCTCATTTATTGCTGGCCCCGATTTTTTTTATCAAAGTACACGCCACCCAGCCCCGGGATTGAACTCTATCACTAAATGCACGAATCAACGCTTTAATCCGGGATCCGGTTACCGTTGAAGCCTGTTATTTCTCTTTATTTATTTATTAACGCTCCCATACCGTATTCATTTGCATGTTGGGCTTACTAAGGAGCTCTTCATCATACAGTCAAAACCCAAATCAGAAGAAATGTACTGGTCTCAAAAAAAAAAAAAAAAAAAAAAACATTGAGTCACATTTCAACCTTAACCACAATAAGCTGAAGATGCTCGTGGAAATAAAATACACACCAGTGTACATCCGATCATTATAAAATCTGTCTCCAACAGCAAAGGAACCTAGTGATGAGTAAATCAAGAAAGCTATTGAAAATTAAAGAATGTTGAGAGTGAGGCTGAACCTTTCAAAATCGCGTACCTTATCCCCTATTTTAAAAGGTTCTCAGTTTGTAGGAATTATTGAATCATAAGCACATCTCTAAGATTATATCACGCATGAACACACTATGGAAACTACAGTCAGTTTTATCGTGCTTGAACTAAAAATGACTGTTCAGAGATTGATGTCGCAGATTATTTCCACAACGAAGAAAACAAATCGCAAGTCCAAACTCCAATTTCAGGAACTGAAAAAAATGTCGAAATTTTGATTCGTAGGTCCTATGTCACAAATCCCACTGCACGTAAACAGTCAGAAAAATAACACCCTAGTGGACGAAACCGATAGCAAAATAAACGAATTCAAATTCGCAAACACTATCTGCTTTTATCGACGGATCATTTTTTTTTTTTTTTGTTCATTCGTAGACAAGTGGGAGAGGAGACACAATATTAGAATATCCGAGATAATTTTATGGCGACTTTCTGCGACTGACTTATTTCTATTTTGGACATTCCGTCTTCGGCATATTATGCAGAATACATGTCCCTTGTTCTCGGTAGGTAACTTTCTTTTTCACCATATTTTCCGTCGTAGAATACACGCGATACGCTGTCGCTTGGTTTGACGAGGTAATTCGCTGTTTCCTTCGCTACAGAAACTACAAGAGATTCTTCAACATCCGCACATATACAGATGTAACTCAAATCGATCCATTACGATGATGTTATTAATGAACATTTTATTAACTAAGCTCACACCGTTCTACGAAAGTTAACATCTCTCACAAATCAATTTGGTTTTCATTTAGGTGTAATACGGATATATATGCCATCAAACAAATCCAAGACATTGTTTACGTCTCCAATAGAAAATATCATACTTATGTTGATCTCACAATAGTATTAGATTGGTGCAAAAATAATGACGTAATAATGTCGTTTTTTGACGTTAAAAAATACGTCAAAAACGATATTAATACGTCATTATTTTTGCACCAACCTAATATCTGACCAAATCAATATAGACTTCATCTTGTCATCCATGAGAGAAAATTTTCCAAAGCTGACGCCATTGAATGCTTAGATAGGGGAATTATATAGGTTATCAAAGTTGTACATTTCTGATGAAGATCCCAATACGGAAATATTTTAAACTTCACCCGTAAAATAGGCCAACGAGTAAATAAGAGGCTCAACTATTTAATCTTTTCTCAGGCTTTGCTCTGAGCATCTAAAAGTACAGATGCGAAGAGATGTCTACTGATCATTTAAGTATTCTATACCGTATCCCAAATGAATGTACCAATAGAAAACATCCTTCAGATTTTCTTTCCGAGGCCAGAGGGAGGTGGAATGATGGCGATGGCGTAGGAATTCATAGTTGTGGTAAGAATAATCTTGAACCGAAAACCAACATCCTTTACCAGATGTTCCAAGCAATAGGACTCGAAATAAACCTTTCCAAAATAGAAACTATCATCTGGAACTGGAAGGGACGAGTTGACGGCGCCTACGATAACGCCATCATAAAAATTTAGGATGTGTAATTAGTAAATAGTAACCCCACTTCAAATAGTTCGGTGTATGGATCAGTTATAACAAGTTTAGATAGAGATTCGAGATGCGGAAATTGAATATAAAATAAGATCAGTTTTGTCTAATAACGGTAAACATGCGACAAAATCCAAAACATTAACCGTAAAACTCGGGTGTTGTGACATTCATATCAATGTTATGCATGGCGCCAAATCCGTTCGGAAATATCTAAACTGTCAGTTTTATACAAGCGTTTTCTCAGATCAATGGTTTAAAGCAGGTTTCGAGCCAATGAAACCTTTTCCGAGCCTCGTGGATTGGCGCTACTGTGTCGCAAAGAACTGTACTAGATAACAGAAACGAAATTGCCTGACGACGTACACCAAGGGCAACAAATAAAATGCATAGTAACTGTAACTGGAAGAGAAAATAAGGACATAATCAAGATGTTGACGTTCCACACAATCACGAACAAAAGGTTAGGAAGGAAACTACCATCAATACTGGAAAGACAAAAACAGTTACGAGAATGAAGAAACACATTCTTCTTCTTCTTCTTCTTCTTCTTCTTCTTCTTCTTCGTCTTCTTCTATGCGCCGTATCTCTTTAGGGTATGGCTGATATTGGTTCTCAAAAATTTCCTATTCCTTGTAGTCCCTATCAGTTTATCTACCTTTGCTAAGCATTACCCCTGTTACACTATCCATTCCCACAAATTCGTCAAGTAGGAAACGTAATGCTTTCCCCTATCTCTCTTGCTCTCGATATGCCCTGTGAGTGTTAAGTTTTCCAAGCCCATCTTCCCTTATTATGTGTCCAAGAACTTTCAGCTGTCTCCTCTGAATTGAGAGTATATGTTTTTTCTCGTCATTTTTTTAAAAACTTAATTGTTTTTTTTATTCATCATATCCATAGATCTCTCTTACTTACAGGTTTCTCTTCATGTTTGGCGAGACTGTCCAGCATTTATTTACCAAAGAAGAGGACGGATATCGCATAGCAATCCAGCACAATTTTATGATTCATTTTGGAATGTATCTTTCTCTAATACAATCTTCAGATTTCGGTGTCACTTTTTCCATCCAAGTAACCTGTTTTACTAAAAAATTGATTTAATATGACAATGTCCATTTTTTACTAATATCATCATTACGCTAGTTAAGCATTCTGATTTTTCTAATGTCTGACTCTCTAGTGTTCTATTCATTCCAAGTTCTCCTACATGATCAGCTATGCTTGATTTCATTGTCTTGTCCCTAATTACAGATTTTCGATGTTTTATTTTCAGTCATATTAGCTTTCGTGAAACTTAGTTCGCTCTCGTGAAATTTGCCAGCCATTGATTTATTTCATTCGTCCGTGTGTGTTTACAATTGTGTGTGCATGTGCGTATTGTATTTAGCGGAAGAAGGAACACAAATATTGTGTGGATATATGTTGCGTTCGGAAGGAGAAACGTTTGATATGTGGCGATGTGGTTTGGTCGTGGTCCAATACAAGAATGCCTGTTGACTCGAGGTGATATAATAAAAATAATCACCCAAGGCCACAGTTGACCGTTCGGATGGGGCAACGTGGCGCACCCTTATACCCCAAGGACATTTCGTCTGCACGGAATGCGGTAAGATGCCGTGAACTGAAATCTTCGTACTCTGTTACATTTAATCTATCTGTCTCTCCCTATCTCTCTATCTCTCTCTCTACATATATATATATATATATATATCCTACTCTATTGATATCTTTCTGTTGACATCTGTGCCTATCACGTTCTTTCTTGTTTTTTCTCCATTAGTTTGCATCTATCTCTTGATATCTCCGCCTATCACTTTCTTTCTTATTTTCTTCTTTCTTTCTTTCTTTCTTTCTTTTATTCTTTCATTCTTAGTTTCCATCTATCTTGATCTGTTGATATCAGCGCCTATCACTTTCTTTCTTTCTTTCTTTCTTTCTTTAGTTTGCATCTATCTATCTATCTATCTTGATCTGTTGATATCTGTGCCTATCACTTTCTTTCTTTCTTTCTTAGTTTGCATCTATCTATCTATCTTGATCTGTTGATATCTGTGCCTATCACTTTCTTTCTTTCTTTAGTCGACATGCATCTATCTATTCTGCTGATATTTGTCTCAATTTCATTTTTCTTTGGTCTTACGCCCATATCACGTTGAAACATTGGTTCCCGTAGGTTCACTGAAATCAAGTGACGTCGAGCCTAGCTATAACCTAAATTGGGTGACCACTTGGCAATACCACGAGCTGTAAGCTTGGATGTGCCGGTGGTGTAATTCTTAATGGCTCTGAATTATTAATCGGAGAACCAAGTTCCAATTTCAGTTGTGTTCGTTATATTTCCTTACGCGCAAATCCCATTGGAAAACATATGAATCCACCTATTCTTCCCCCATCTATGGGTTAATTAGTAAGACATGCATAGCAAAATCATTATTATATAAAAGCTAAACAAATTATTACAATCTAAAAAGTAAAGAATTCTTTTTATTAAATAATCTGCAATGGGTTGATAAGCCGTAAAAAATGAATAAATGAATCTGTCTTTCTTTAGTTTCCATAGTGTGTTAATGAGTGATATACCCTACAGTCTTGGAATGGTTTATTTGCAGTCCGAATTCTTGGAACACTTCCTAGAGAATAGAGATAATCCGAAAATAGGAATTATCTGAGTATAGGATTATCTGAGACTAGGGATTATCCGAGAATAGGGATTATCCATGACTAGGAATTAATGAAGCATTACTATTATAGGGCATCTATTTTTTAAGAATCATATATTACTGTTCTTGGACGTATATTCCTTGTAAGTGAAAACAAATATTTACCGTATATACTCACGTATCATGCAACTTTTGAAGACCTTATTTTGGAGCTAATTTTAAGAGGGTCGCATTAAACAAAATATTTAAAATTAGCATATGTACTTCTGGCACTGGCTACGTCGTTTACCAATCTATATATTCATTTACTGTCAAATTAGCTTCAAAATTATCTCCTCAAAAGAAGCATGACACGCGGCTATATACGGTAGATAAATAAATAGACAATGAACAGACTGTGATAGATAGATAGATAGATAGATAGATAGATAGATAGATAGATATGAAGAAAAGAAGATAGATAGATAGATAGATAGATAGATAGATAGAAACTAGAATACTAGAGATAGATAGATAGATAGATAGATAGATAGATAGATAGATAGATAGATACCTTATATACTTGCTTATCATGCGACTTTTGAAAACCTAATTTTGTAGCTAATTTTAAGAGGGTCGCAACATATATGACATATAAAATTAGTGTCTGTACTGCTGGCCCTGGCTACGCTGTTGACCAAACTATATATCCATTTACTGTAGTCAAATTAACTTCATAATTAAGTCTTCAAGGTTAGCATGATACGCGATTATATACAGTATATATTTTATATAGATAGGTAAAATCTAGATACCCACCAGCAAAATCCTTTAACGATAAACTTGTGCGCCATTTTCTTTTTCCAAACCAGGCATTTATAAAGTGAATATTTAATCACATTGCGTCTAGGTTAAGCTTGTCTGTCTTTGGCGTGAAATCTTGGCACTCAAGTGAAAGGAATTTATATAATTTACGTGGCTTATTTCATAATTTTTTCATTACAGATTATTATAAAATGGAATATCGGTCAGTAGTTGATAGCTAACACGCGATTACGACATGGCAAGAACTCTGTTGAGCGGGGCTGGCATAATAATGGCGAAGGAAGTTCTTTCATCAAACAGGTAAACAGACCAGATTTATTTAGTTTATTTTATTTAATGTTTATTGATAAGCATTCAAAGTCGAAAGACATATTTAGGAATAACTCGTGAAAAGAAACAAAGCAAAATAACATTCAGGAAATGAAAGAGAATAAAAATTTAGGAGAATAAGACAAAAAGAAATGAAATTAAAAGAAAGAAAAAAGAAGTGAGAGAAAGAAGGAAAGGAGGAAAAACATAAAAGATAGAATATAAAGAAAGAGGGATGAAAACTAATAAAGAAAAAACAGATAAATAAGAAAGGAAGAAAGAAAGAGAGAGAGAAGAAAAACGAAATAAAGGGAAAAGAAAAAAAACAAGGAGAGAAATCTAGAAAAGTAGGAGAAAAAGAAAAAGAAAAAAAGTGAAAAAGAAAGAAATAAAGAAAATGAAAAAGAAATGAGCTGAGAGAAGATAAAAGGGAAGAAGCAAATGAAAGGAGAAAATATTATATGTCTATATCTCTGAGATGAGGTATTATAATTACTTGCATTGTATACATTATTCGGACTGTTATCCTCATCTTCATTTTAATATTCACAACGTTTCGGCCTCTATATCTCTGAGATGAGGTATGATTACTTGCATTGTATACATTATTCGGACTGTTATCCTCATCTTCATTGCAATATTCACAACGTTTCGGCCTCTATATCTCAGAGATGAGGCATTATGACTGCTTGCATTATATACATTATTCGGACTGTTATCCTCATCTTCATTGCAATATTCACAACGTTTTGGCCTCTATATCTCTGAGATGAAGCATTATAATTACTTGCATTATATACATTATTTGGACTGTTATCCTCATCTTCATTGCCATATTCAGAACGTTTCGGCCTCTATGTCTCTGAGATGAGGCATTATAATTGCATTATATACATTATTTGGACTGTTATCCTCATCTTCATTGCCATATTCACAACGTTTTGGCCTCTATGTCTCTGAGATGAGGTATTATGATTACTTGCATTATATACATTATTCGGACTGTTATCCTCATCTTCATTGTTATATTCACGACGTTGCGGCCTCTATATCTCTGAGATGATGTATTATGATTACTTGCATTATTTACATTGTTCAGACAGTTATCCTCATATTCATTGGCATATTCACAACGTTTCGGCTATTGCACGCTCCGGCCTTCTTCAGTTGATTGGAATTTCGTCCACCGAGGTAGATTGTTCTAGTTCCATGTATCATGCCTTTTCCGGGTGTCTCAGTTATTTCCCTTTAACTCAACTCTCCAAGTATTTTAGTGTACCGCTGCTTTGGCCTGGTATTGAACTCACAATTCTTTGGGTCTAGTCACTGGATCTTACTAACGTCTTTATACAAATGGAAGGAAGAAAAATGCCTCAGAAATGAAGAAATATAAAACCAAGATGGAAATGCAAATGTAGAAAAAAGAAAAAGAAAAAAGAGATAGAGAGAGAGAGAAAAACGAAAATGAAGAAAACAGAATCGCAACTTAAATAAAAGGAAGAATGAGAAAGTGAAAAAAAATTACGATTTTTGCAGAAATGAGAAAGAGGAAATCAATTTGAAAAATAAGCGGGAAAACATAAGAATGAGTGCCCGAAAACCAAAGACTGAGATGGTACACATGAAAGCATTAAAATCCTGAAAGAATATGAAATGAATGAATGAAAACGAAAAAAGAGGTGAAAAGGAAGAAAGAAATTAAGAACGTCTTTTGGTTCATTGATTTTGTCTGATAAATAGAGTCAAGGCAGAGGCGACTGAGTAACAATCAAGAAGAGAAATAGAAGTAAAAGATTACAGCAAGAGACTTATTCCATTCCTTTGAGATAGACAGAGAGAAACTGAGAGAGAGATCGAGAATGATAGAGAGAGAAAGAGAGAAATAGAGAGAAGGTGCGAGAGAGGGTATGTGAGAGAAAGTGTGAGAGAGAAATCGAAATCTCAGAAAAAATGTAATATGAAAAAATGGCCGCAAATGAAAACACGACCCCCACAAAAAAGTACTTGTCTGAATTTCTTTTTACATAATTTACATTGTTCGGACTATCATCCTCATCCTTGTGGCCTTATTTATCACAACGTTTCGGCCGTTGTACGCCCCGACCTTCTTCAGGTGGTTGGAATGTCGAACTGAACTGAAATGTCGGTCGCTGGGTTAGACTGTTCTAGTTCCACGTGCCAGGTCTAATGGATGTCAGTTATCAGTTATCTCCTGCTTCTTCCACCGCCTTAACCAGCTATTGAACTCATACATTTTGGGTCCTGTCACTGGATCTAACCAATGCCTTTATCCAATGTGCCATGTGTCTTTGAGAACATTTGTGTGTGAATTTCTGGGTTTTATAAACCTAATGTCTTCAGCAAACATTTTTATCAGTGCTCATATTGCAATTTTGGCTGTTATCATTGCGTGTTTTTACCAGAGCTCATATTGCAATTTTTGTTGTTATTATCGCTTTTCTCTGACACTCCTTCTTACTGATTCCCATATTGTATTCATTTCTATGCTTGGTCGGCTCAGGAGATTTTTGTGGCCTAGCATATGTACTGATTCCTTAAGTTTACATGTTTACTTCGCCGAGACAAATATGTGTGATAAAATTTCCATTACCAAAACCTCATTCTTATTTCATTTCTTTCTTCATTTGTTCTCTTTCTTTGTTTCATTCTCTTAAGTTTACATTCCTTCCTTCGTTCCTCATTCTTTCTTTCTTTCTTTCTTTCTTTCTTCCTTCCTTTCTTTCCACTCTCTTTCTTTCCTTCCTACTTTCATTCAGTGCCATCCTTTATCTCTTTCTTTCGCTCTTTCTTCCTTCCTTCCTTCCTCTCTTGCTTTCTTTCTTTCTTCTTTTCTTCCTTCCAGCTTTCCTTCCTTCCTTCCTCTCTCTCTCTTTTTTCTTTCTTCTTTCCTTCCTTCCAGCTTTCCTTCCTTCCTCTCTCTCTTTTTCTTTCTTTTTCCTTCGTTTCCTTCCTTTCTTTCTTTCTTTCTTTCTTCCTTTTTTTTCTTCCTTCTTTTCTTTCTTCCTTGCTTCCTTCCTTCTTTCGTTCCTTCCTTTCTGTTTTCCTTCCTTCCTTCCTTCCTTCCTTGTTTCTTTCTTTCTTTCTTTCTTTATTCCTTCCTTCCTTTCTTTCTTTCTTTCTTCATTCCTTTCTTCGTTTTCCTTCCTTCCTTCCTTCCCTCCTCCCTTCCTTTCTTTCTTTCTTTCTTTCTTCCTTCATTCCTTTCTTTCTTCCTTTCTTTGTATCTTTCTCCCTTTCTTTCTTCCTTCCTTCCTTTCTTTCTTTCTTTCTTTCTTTCTTTCTTCTTTCCTTTCTTCGTTTCCTTCCTTTCTTTCTTTCTTCTTTCCTTCCTTCCTTCTTTTCTTTCTTCCTTCCTTCCTTCCTCTCTTTCTTTCTTCCTTCCTTCCATCCTCTCTTTCTTTTTTTCTTCATTCCTTCCTTCCAGCTTTCCTTCCTTCCTTATTTTCCCTCTCTCTCTCTTTCTTCCTTCCTTTCTTTCTTTCTTCCTTTCTTTCTTCGTTTCTTTTTTCCTACCTTCTTTCCTTCCTTCCTTCCTTCCTTCCTTCCTTCCTTTCTTCCTTTCTTTTTTTCTTCCTTCCTTCGTTTCTTTCTTTCTTCCTTCCTTCCTTTCTTTCTTCCTTCCTTACTTTCTTCCTTCCTTCATTTCTTTTTTTCTTTCTTTCTTCCTTCCTTCCTTTCTTTCTTCCTTCCTTACTTCCTTCCTCTCTCTCTTTTTTCTTTCTTCTTTCCTTCCTTCCAGCTTTCCTTCCTTCCTCTCTCTATTTTTTCTTTCTTTTTCCTTCGTTTCCTTCCTTTCTTTCTTTCTTTCTTTCTTTTTTCCTTTTTTTCTTCCTTCTTTTCTTTCTTCCTTGCTTCCTTCCTTCTTTCGTTCCTTCCTTTCTGTTTTCCTTCCTTCCTTCCTTACTTCCTTCCTTGTTTCTTTCTTTCTTTCTTTATTCCTTCCTTCCTTCCTTTCTTTCTTTCTTTCTTCTTTCCTTTCTTCGTTTTCCTTCCTTCCTTCCTTCCTTCCCTCCTCCCTTCCTTTCTTTCTTTCTTTCTTTCTTTCTTTCTTTCTTTCTTCCTTCATTCCTTTCTTTCTTCCTTTCTTTGTATCTTTCTCCCTTTTTTTCTTCCTTCCTTCCTTCCTTTCTTTCTTTCTTTCTTTCTTTCTTCCTTCCTTTCTTCGTTTCCTTCCTTTCTTTCATTCTTTTTTCCTTCCTTCCTTCCTTCTTTTCTTTCTTCCTTCCTTACTTCCTTCCTCTCTCTCTTTTTTCTTTCTTCTTTCCTTCCTTCCAGCTTTCCTTCCTTCCTCTCTCTCTTTTTCTTTCTTTTTCCTTCGTTTCCTTCCTTTCTTTCTTTCTTTCTTTCTTTCTTCCTTTTTTTCTTCCTTCTTTTCTTTCTTCCTTGCTTCCTTCCTTCTTTCGTTCCTTCCTTTCTGTTTTCCTTCCTTCCTTCCTTACTTCCTTCCTTGTTTCTTTCTTTCTTTCTTTATTCCTTCCTTCCTTCCTTTCTTTCTTTCTTTCTTCTTTCCTTTCTTCGTTTTCCTTCCTTCCTTCCTTCCCTCTTCCCTTCATTTCTTTCTTTCTTTCTTTCTTTCTTTCTTTCTTCCTTCATTCCTTTCTTTCTTCCTTTCTTTGTATCTTTCTCCCTTTCTTCCTTCCTTCCTTCCTTTCTTTCTTTCTTTCTTTCTTTCTTCCTTCCTTTCTTCGTTTCCTTCCTTTCTTTCTTTCTTTTTTCCTTCCTTCCTTCCTTCTTTTCTTTCTTCCTTCCTTCCTTCCTTCCTCTCTTTCTTTATTCCTTCCATCCTCTCTTTCTTTTTTTCTTCATTCCTTCCTTCCAGCTTTCCTTCCTGCCTTATTTTCCCTCTCTCTCTCTCTTTCTTCCTTCCTTTCTTTCTTTCTTCCTTTCTTTCTTCGTTTCTTTTTTCCTACCTTCTTTCCTTCCTTCCTTCCTTCCTTCCTTCCAGCTTTCCTTCCTGCCTTATTTTCCCTCTCTCTCTCTCTTTCTTCCTTCCTTTCTTTCTTTCTTCCTTTCTTTCTTCGTTTCTTTTTTCCTACCTTCTTTCCTTCCTTCCTTCCTTCCTTCCTTCCTTCCTTCCTTTCTTCTTTTCTTTTTTTCTTCCTTCCTTCGTTTCTTTCTTTCTTCCTTCCTTCCTTTCTTTCTTCCTTCCTTCCTTTCTTCCTTCCTTCATTTCTTTCTTTCTTTCTTCCTTCCTTCCTTCCTTTCTTTCTTCCTTCATTTCTTCCTTCCTCTCTCTCTTTTTTCTTTCTTCTTTCCGTCCTTCTAGTTTTCCTTCCTTCCTTCCTCTCTCTCTTTTTTCTTTCTTTCTTCCTTCGTTTTCTTCCTTTCTTTCTTTCTTCCTTTTTTCTTCCTTTCTTTCTTGCTTCCTTCTTTCTTTGCTTCCTTCCTTTCTGTTTTTCTTCCTTCCTTCCTTCCTTTCTTCTTTCTTTCCTTGTTTCTTTCTTCTTTCCTTTCTTTTTTTCCTTCCTTCCTTCCTTTCTTTCTTTCTTTCTTCCTTCCTCTCTTTCTTTTTTTTCATTCCTTCCTTCCAGCTTTCTTTCCTTCCTTCCTTATTTCCTCTCTGTTTTTCTTCCTTCCTTTCTTTCTTTCTTCCTGCCTTCTTTCCTTCCTTCCTTCGTTTCTTTTTTTCTTCCTTCCTTCGTGTCTTTCTTTCTTTCTTCCTTTCTTTCTTTCTTCCTTCCTTTCTTCCTTCCTTTCTTCCTTCATTTCTTTCTTTCTTTCTTCCTTCCTTCCTTTTGTCCTTTCTTTCTTTCTTTCTTTCTTTCTTTCATCTTCCTCTATTCCTGTAATATTGCATTTGTTTCGTTTCTGTTATTCTCTTTTTTTTTTCATAGTCCTACGCTTAAACCATTGAGCTAAGTACACCTCGAGGCGGAGTAATAGCTATCAAACTTGTCTCGCTAGAACAATTACGACTGAGTAGTGAGTTCGATTCTCACTGAGTGCTCCATACTTTCGGACTTGTGTCACATCTATGTTACGCTTGGAAAATCGCTATAACGTTGGACTTAATCGTTTTCAACCTCATTTTCATCGTTGAACTTCCGTCGGCGCAGGAAAGCAGTCATATCTTACTTACAACTCAAGTTCCTCAAGTTTACGTTTAGTCACATTAGCAGTGTGTACTGGGGCATCGTCATGCTGTAGGAGTTCGCGTCTTCGATTGTCCAATGCCGGGTAGCGGGCTTTCAAATCATTATAGACTCGCTGAAGTTGTTAAGAATAAGGATCAGCGTCCAAAGTATGGCCATCAAGGGAAAAACTCAAGATGACCCCACCCCCACCTCGAAATCCAACCAAACACACAGGATAACTTCCTCTTCGAACCGCCCTTGTTTGCCAACCTGACCGGAACGAAGCATTTGGTTTCTCTTACTAAGAAAAAAAAATAGATTCCTGTTTTTCAACCTTGGTTTCAATTTGAAGACCAAAACAGGTATCTTGAGAATTTGTCAGCAGTCATTTTTTTTTTTGTTTTGAAAATGTTCAAACGTCATTGATTAACTCATAAAGAGCTCGACAGCGTCTGTTCACAAAGCCGAAATTATGTAGGTGACGATTCATGATGTTTTGTGACGGAGCAAGTTCTGCCGACAATATATGATTGCTTGAGTTTGGCTGTTGTTCAACCATTTCAAGCAAGACCTCGTCTCCCGTACCAAAAGATCTTCCTGGCATTGGTTTGTCTTCAATTTTGTGCCACACGTTCGTTAACATTTCCTGACCTTCTGCATCATTCAATTTTTTTGCCACTGCCATTGTGCTCAGTCCTTCTTTCTTTGGGTAACATAAAATGACTGTAATTGCAATTTTGTTCACCACTCAATATTAATGCTATAAAATAAAGAATAAGCAATTAATATTTATATGTTATATATAAAAATACAGAATAAAAAATTCAGCAACGTTTGGACAAGTTCGTATCAAATTGATGATATAACATGGAGACACATTTCGCCGATAATCATCTGTGAAAATACGAAGACTTTCGACTCATTCTGGTACATGTATATATAAATTGCTTATATCGGTGAACCCCATCGAAATCTAAAAGCCCGTATTTACGAACATAAAAGGGGTCTCCATTGAGATAATCCATTAAACTTGCTCGTAATACCCAATAACAAAACATCGTTACTTTGATTTTACAAATGTTTTGTATTCCGTGCTAAGGAAATAAATACTTAACACCAGGTGGATACTAGAAGAAAGGTTTATTGTACATAACCAGTAGAATATGAAACCCGGTACAGATATACACACAGGTCAATTTAGTAGTGAGTGCCACTAATTGGAAGGTCGGACGTGCTTGTGACGTCTCGCTCTCGTAGACAGATGACTTTATAGGTACTTGCTACCTATAGTGTAATCATTCATGGGGATGACTGGTTATTCCATTACATCAAAATGCCACCTTCATTATAAAAGAAGATTTACGTCGCAAGCGCTTCCGGTTAAACTGTTGGTCACCTTCAATATCTTTCTGTTATCAACGTTGTGTAAACGATTTTCCAAGCGAAGCTTAAATATGGCACAAGGTACCCAGTGAGAATCGCATTCACTACGCAGTCGTATTTGTTCTAGCGATGCAAGCTTGTTAACCATTACACCGCCTCGAGGTACCCAAGTGTTGTATATGCTATAATAATTGCTGTAAGCAGATAGATTCCAAATAAGGCCAACAACTTTTGTCAGGGTCCATAATTAATTTTCTTGTTTTTTTATTATTTTTATTTTATTTCGTCTTTTTTTTAGTAATAAGTGTTCTCATTATTTTAAAAATCATTTTGCAATGAGACGTACGTATTGAAGACATTAGGATTCCCTGATGGTTTAAATGTGTCCGTATTGAGACCTGATCGACTGTATGGACGTCATTACCTTGAAATAAATATAATGAACTTGATCTAGCTCTTTATATAAATAATCAAGTATAAAATTCAAACTAATACTGATTCTTTAATTACAACAGTTTAACAAACAACAGTTTAAAAAATATGGGAACTAAATATTAGGATTCCAAATTTAGTTTTTTTCCTTCTCAATTATATTTCAACTTTAAATGAGGGTAGGAAATTAGACTTTGTAAATCATTTTTGCTACTTTCTTAGGCTTATTGAAGCTCTTTTTTCATTTTGATATAAGTGGAAAACCGTAGCTATCAGCGATGAACATCTCCAGAAGTCCTAAAGCGGCAATCATCCTCAGTCGTTCCATAGAGCCTATCAGCTTTTTGCAAACTCACTTTTCACAGAACGTCAAGTAGCGAAAATACTACACTAAACTTACGTAATAAAATTGATCAACGATGGCTTTCAATCCATTCTACAATGATAATAATTCTATTTGCTTTAACGAGTTCAACTCGCTTTATCTTTATTCACAGCAGCAACTGTCCTGACAAGAGGAGCCGATCACTAAGGTCAATTTCTCCGTTCTCTTTAAGGCATATCAACGTACACAGGGTGGGGTGATGACCACTTGCGAATACCAGGCACTGTAATCTTGGATGTGAGGGTGGTGTAATAGATAACAGCTCGAAATTGGGAATCAGAGAGCCGAGTTCCAATTCCAGTCGTGTTCGTTATATTCACTTACGCACAAATTCCCTGCAGGAAGGCATGAAACAACCTCTTCTTCTCCCTGTCATGGGTTAATTAGTAGGACTTCTGTAAGTAAATCTTTATTGCCGCCAAAAAATCTGAACATTTGAATTGTAATGAGACTCAGCTGCCAATCGAGTACTACGTTCAAATTCGCAGAATCGATGCGGCAACGAGGCAAGATAACCACAACAATTATCAGGGGTATATTTACAGAAAAAGGTACAAGAAACAATGTGCAAAAAAAGAAATCAATTGAGATTCATCGATTTATTAAGAGAAAAATATAGACGTGCCAGACACATACAGATAGATAGATAGATAGATAGATAGATATGAGCTAAGATAAATAGATAGATATAAATAGCCTGAGATAGATACATTATCCGAATCTGTCTATATCCTTCTCATTCTATTCATTATCTATGTCAATCTGTTTATATCTACATATCTATCTCTGTTTGTTTATCTATCTATCTATCTATCTATCTATCTATCTATCTATCTATCTATCTATCCCAGACGACTCATATCTATCTATCTCAGTCTTTTTATCTATCTATCTATCTATCTATCTATCTATCTATCTATCTATCTATCTTCTTAGTCCTTTCATTATCTATCTATCTATCTATCTATCTATCTTCTTAGTCCTTTCATTATCTATCTATCTATCTATCTATCTATCTATCTATCTTCTTAGTCCTTTCATTATCTATCTGTCTATCTCAGTCTTTTTATCTATCTATCTATCTATCAAGGTCTGTTCATATCTATCTATCTATCTCAGTCTTTTTATCTATCTATCTATCTATCTCATTCTATTCATTATCGATCTAGCTTATCTATGTCAGTCTGTTTATATCTATCTGACTATCTCTGTTTATCTATCTTATTCTATTCATTATGTATGTCACTCTGCTTATATGTATATCTGTTTATATCTATCAAACTCCTTCTATTCTTTATCTATCTAGAGATTTTCCAAGCGTAGCTTAGATGTGACACAGGGCCAAAAGTACGGGGCATCCAGTGAGGATCGAACTCACTATTCAGTCGTAAAATGTTCTTACGAGACAAGCTCGCTAACCATTACAGCGACTCGTGGTGCCATAATTAATCTATCTATCTATCTTAATCCATTCATCTATCTATCTATCTATCTTATTCCATTCATCTATCTATCTTATTCCATTCATCTATCTATCTATCTATCTAAATCTGCTTATATCTAAGTCTGGTTCTATCTATCTATCTATCTATCTAAATCTGCTTATATCTAAGTCTGGTTCTATCTATCGATCTTATTCCATTCATCTATCTATCTTATTCCATTCATCTATCTATCTCTCTATCTATCTATCTATCTCTCTATCTATCTATCTATCTATCTATCTCGTACAATGCAATCTTCTTCGGAAATATAGTATACTTTCAATTACAACCAATTTTATTAACTCAGACTCTATTCACATACAAACATTTTTTGTGATAGCCTGACCAATATTGCTTCATTGAAATGGTTAATCAAAGATAATCGAAAACTTGAACAAAAAGAGAAACACCCCCAACTCCAAAAAAGCAACAACGTATATCTATCTAATCGATCTTATATCGAATAATACGCCAAAAAGAAAAAAAAAGAAAATCACCAAACGAAACCGGAAAAAAATATATTGCAAAAAAATAAAAAGAAATAAGAAAGAGAAAAAACCCTTAGAAATAAAGGCTTAGAAAATAAACGTTTATACACATAAAACACTCAACCAACAGAGAATGGCTCCTTTGGAGACACGGAAAAGGCGCCCTTGCAAGTAAGGGAGATAATAACTATATGTTGGACTTTTTTCTTTTTTTTTTTTTTTTTGGGTTTGATTAAAATGTAAAAAGATTCAAGAGACATCGGTTGGTGGAGGAATGGTGACAGGATAAAAATAATGTTTTATTTGATATTATTGTATTATTTTGTCTTTCTATTCTTTTTCATTTGCCGTCCTTTGAAGATTGTCTAAGGCAGAGGTAGAGATTTTACTTGTTCCGATGTGGTAAATTGTTTGTAAAAAAAATAAATAAAACGAAAAAATAAAACCCAACAAACTTGCAGAGCAACGAATGACTGAAGAAATGACTATGTTAATAAATTGAGAAAAGGGGAAAGATTAATGCAATGATGATTGGTCAGAAGGCAGGCTTGGGGAAGGGGATGTCTTAGACAAGAGGATGAAAAGAGTTACAGACAGCAAAAGAGAGGTTATATGTCTTCAATAATAGGAAACGTGAATATACGTGAAAACATACAGACAGAGCGGCAGACAAATATATATGTAGATAGATGCAAAGATCAATATGAATAGATTAGGATATATATATATATATATATATATATATATATATATATATATATATATATATATATATGGATACAACGTTTAAAAGCGCACTATCCAGCTGAGCTTAACCATAAATTTAACAATATAGATAGTATTAATATATAACCCTACGAATCAAAAGCTACCCACATTTCTCAGCCATACAAGTGATACATGCTTACGGAGGTGTTGAGGCCTCACACTTATACACACACCCACACGAATATACACACACACATCATACTCACAATGATAACACACACCCATAGTAATATACACGCTTACACATATAATACTCATTCACACCCTAAGAACCAAATAACACACACACACTTAACAGAGACACATCTCCTTTCCAGGAAGCCATAAAACTGTCAAAATGACCAAGGGAATTTAGAACAGCATTAACCCAGTGTGTGTGAAGATTGTAATTTTTTAATATTTTTTATTGTTCAGAATATATATATATATATATATATATATGTGTGTGTGTGTGTGTGTGTGTGTGTGTGTGTGGGCAGCAATCCTTCTTTCATGCACATTTCATTGAATACGAGAGACAAGGTGCTTTTATTTATTTTTTATAAAATTTCTCAAATTTCAAAAAAAGGCTAAAAATAATGGAAGCCTTATTAATAAAAACAAAAAAAAACAACACTTAATAAAATTAATTTTGAACATGGACAGAATATCTTGACAGTGTTTTGAAAAATGAAAACATTTTATAAAACATACATACAACAAAATATTTCTTATTTAACAGTTAAAATATTTAATCCTTGAAAATGGCTAAATGTATAGCCGAAAGCGCTCGGATAAAAAGAACATTCGGACAGTTATTATATAATTTATCATCTGAAAAGAAAAAAATATTAGATCGCATAAGAAATTGTATAAAAAGCTAAATAAAAGCACCCTGTCGGTCGTATTCAATGAAATGTTCATATATATATATGTGTGTGTGTGTGTGTGTGTGAATCGGCTATTTTCCAAGCATCTTTAGCAATATATATATATATATATATATATATATATATATATATATATATATACAGTTGGATTCGTGTGAGTTTGTGACCCTGGGTTGCACGCTATTTGCGATCGTTAGACAAACTGATTAATTTTTAAATTTTGGATTGCGTATATCGGTGTTTTTACGGGAGTGGGAGGAAAAATTTCGTACGCAGACATACATACACGCACGCTCACTCACTGAAGACATAAACATATAAGTGTAGTGTGGGAGTGGGCATATATGCGCATCCATGTGTCGTTGCGTACATACGTCGCTGTATTCAATGTTGGAATGTGTAGCGAATATCTTTCGTCAGTTCCGGTGTCATCGCGCAGACCGTTTGTCTATTTTGTTCGCCGAATAATGTTTTTTCGCACACGCGTATGTAGGTATGCACACCCGTTCTCACATCTTCCATTCGTCTTTCTCTCTCTCTCTCTTTCTCTCTCTCTCTCTCTATATATATATATATATATATATATATATATATATATATATATGATTGGGTCTGTGTAAGACTATAGTATGTAAAATCGCTATTATTTTTAATTTTTTAATGCTGTGTTGTTATTATTTTAAAGCCGGTTATTTGCTTCTTTTTGGCGATTGCACATATGTAAATGGCAGAAACTACAATTTATAATGCTTATGAATATTTATGCGGTGATACTAATTTTTACAAAGTAGGAGGTGAAATAAGTAAAACTGTGGACTGATACGGTAATGTTAATTGTGGTGTGGTACTAATTGTTTAATCAGTTTGTCTGATGATCTCAAATAGCTTGAAACCCAGGGTCACAAACTCGCAACAATCCAACTATACACATTTCCCACACGTACACACACGCACACACGCGCACATATATATATATATATATATATATATATATATATATATATGCATGTATGATGGCTCTATTGCAATGATTCCTGACCACTGACAATTCCTTTTTAGGAATGTTAATGCAATTTTTTATGAAATTATATAACGGATATAATCTCGGAATGAAAACATCGGAAAGCCGATTTCGAATTCATGTCGGGTTCGCTACATTCCCTTACGTGAAAAAACTCTTGGGAAAGGTTGTCCATCTCTCCCCAGCTATGGATTAAATAGTAGGATTTATAATAATTGTTATTCTCAAAAAATAGTTAATGCAAAAACAAAAACAAAATAATTATTCTTACATATCACGTCTTTAAATAACCAGCAAAGGGTTGATAAGCTGTAAAAATATAATCGACCAATTACTCTTATAAAATCATTAGAGATTCATTTCTATGATGAATCACTAGGTCTTCATTTACCTAATACAAATAATAATACTTCAGGGCGCTAGAGATAATAGCTCTCCACTACTTCCTGATTTTTGTTGCAGTAAGTAACACTTAATTCGTTACCATACTTCATTGTCCTTGTTCAGCCGCGCATTCACACAGGCCACTTAAGCAGGTTACTGTTTCCGTTTGTTTCTTTTGCATTCAATGCCTTATGGGTCTTAGATTCGTCAAGCCGATCTTTCCTTGTGATGTGCATCACACATTTCAAATGTATACTTCTGATTGTCTTTTTCGTTCTTATTTTCCTCAAAATGTTTTTGTTGCTTACCTGTTCATTGCCTGGTATTGCAGCATCTCTCTTAGAACCACGTGTGTTGCTTCAAGTCTCTTCGCCGGTGAAGAGATTGGCTAGCATTTACTGATTAAGATTAGATATTATATTTTGCAGTTTACTGGCTTTAAAGATTATCGTCTTCATAATAAAAATACAACTGCTAATATTTAAATCGTGTTTTATTTTATTTTTTTTTTTTTTCCATTTAGTCTTACAAATACG
>OZ010588.1:8012962-8070462 GCA_963932145.1 Acanthosepion lycidas
TGTATCAACACGGTAATTTTCACTCTTCCTTTAATAACGACACTAAATAGCTTGTCCGTGAATATGAAATGATCCACTTGGGAATAATTAGAAAAAACTTGAACTTGTCTAAATTATTCAATGAAACATTTCTCAGTATATATATATATATATATATATATATATATATATATATATATATATATATGCCTGTATGTGAGTATACATGGCAATATTCATTCGATAAACATCAGGTAAGAATTTGAGAATTGTGTCTGTTTTCCTTCTTTTTATACTCGTCTAGCCACTTTCCTCTCCACATTTTGTGTTTGTAGATTTTAAAATTCTTTCAGCCATTGTTCTGATTCTTTCCATGCACTTTATTTTATTTCTCCCATTTTATTCTGTTTGTCTGCAGATATTTTTATCGCTATTGTGTTACATTATATTGTAGACACCTGTCAAAAGACAGAAAATGTTATTACTCCGGCTCTTTGAATATCAATATGGACCATTCCTAGAATCTAACGACTTTCTTTCTCACATATTAGTCCCCATTTTGTGTTATTTTCCTTGAAAACATACACACACACACAGATACAGACACACACACAACTCATCTTTCGTACACGGTAACATTCTCAGGATTTTAAACCAAACACTTTATTCAATCAATGAGACTCTATTGCTTTCAGTTGGGTTCTCTACTTAAAGACTATTACTTGTCGTTTTGTTTTGTTCTTGTGATATTTGAATCATGGTGAACAGGCTCACCGTGTCCAAGCTCAAAATACGAAGCGCCCAGGAGCGTTTCCGAAGATCTCTACAAAGAAGGTATAATTTTTTATATAGACTACTACTAGATTACTGGAAATGTCTCATCATTTTACAATTGAAATTTCTAGATGTAACCGTAAAATTCTTTCTCTGATGTTTCTCACTAACGGAACTGGATTCTTGACGTTCAAAAATTTAAATGCAATGTCATTTATGTTCGATCATCTTAATTCATTTATTGTTTTTTTTCCTTAATAATGTTTAATTTTCCTTCTATTTTCTAGCATTCAGTAACCTCTTGCGTCTTTGTGGCTTTCTTGCCTTCCTTGGGGTGAGCTGTTGCGCATCAAGTGGAATATTGTCTTCGTGAATCGTGGTAAAGCCGCACATGTATTACAGCTTATTGCCCCTTATGGTAATAAGTTGAGCTCTCTTTCGTATACTTCCAGTTGAACTATTTTTATTCCAACCTATTCACATGGAGATGGAAATATTTACTCCCGATTTATACCCGGAGTTATTGGTGAATTGGATCGTGATTACGATTCCAATGTAATAATTTATAGCCACGGAATATTATTGTTTGAGCCTTTTATATATATATATATATATATATATATATATATATATATATATATATATATATATATGTATCTATAATAAAAATATTTCAAAAAGTTTCCACTCAACACTACTTGGGTTTCAACCTTACGATATCATCAGGTGGTTACTGGTAAATAGTTAATTCGTAGCACTCTTCAAACACACTTATATAACTTAAGCTTCACAAAGTAGAAATATCAGAAGGGGGGTTGAGGAAAGTGTTGGAATAACCGGTAGTGAGAAGAAAAAATTGTAAACGTAATCATCGAGGTTCGTATTGGGTTAGAGTATTATTATTGGCGCATTTACTTATTGACATTACAGCAAACCGTTGTCATAAATATGGCAGTAAAGATAAGGACAAAACTCCGAACAATATAAGTGATGTAACTAGTTAAAATACCTCATCTCAGAAATATAGACAGATCCTGAAGAAGGCGGGCGTGAACCAACTGAAACGTCGTGAATATGACAAGAAAGATGAAGATAAATGTCCGAATAATGTAAATAGTGTAAATTCTGGGAATTTCCCCGAAAAATTAAAGAAAAATCTGTGCAAACCATTGTATTTATTTTAGGTGAGACTGGTCAATTATATTCAAATATGAGTTGTCTAGTTTTAAAATGACAGTGAATCAAGAGACGGGTCGCCACTTAAGTACCCATAAACTAATGGTCTTTTATGCAAATTTCTAATCAGCCAAAGACGTGACATCAAATTAATAGATATGCGCATTTGAACATGGTCATAGCAACCCGATGAATTTCATTTCATTCATGGTTTCAGCGACTTAAAACGCGGCATGGTTGTTGATGCCTGATTGGCGGGTGTGAATATTTCAAAAACCGATGATCTGCTAGGATTTTAAGTGCACAAACGTCTGTAGGGGTTACAAAGAATGATCAATAAATAAAATAAACTCGATGGACGGCAATTTTGTGTGCGGACACCTTCTTTGCTGGAGAGGAATAGATAGGTTCGCCTATTGTCCGGTTCATGCTCCTCGTCGGCCTTTTTGAACACGAATAGAGATTCATCTTTTGTTTCGTGTTTAGGATTGGGTTTTCAGTTTCCAATGGGGTTTCCACTATACTTCAAACGTTTTTGACTGAACTCTAAAATGTTATAGCCTACTTAAATCTTGACCTCTTGCATATCTTGCATAGCCTCAACAACTTCACTTCTTGTCCTTTTTTTTTTCAACCTTTACAATCCGAACATCAAGTAGAGTAAAAGTGACGCTAACTTACATCGCTTGATGTCATTTTCTACTAGTTTTAGAGTTGTTGTTTTTTTCTATTTTTTGTATTTTAATATGGCGTAGATTATTATAAAAATTTCAATTGTCAGTTGCGACTGTCATTCTGAAGTGAAATTGCTTTATGGATCACTAAAATTTTACAGTGGGCCCCCAATTAGCAATTTTTGTGTGTGTGGACCCCTAATAATGTTACATGGACCTGCGGTGTCCATATGAACCCCGGTTGAAAAACCACTGTTCTAGAGGCACCTGCTTTGTATTTGCATACCCCCTATTAAACCCAGCCGGCACTCAGTCTTATAAGTGGATCAGATTTTCATACGTAAACAGGTATTTTTCAGTTGGGAAAGGAGGGTCCTCATCCCAAATCAAACGCCACTGAATCAGCTTATCTAATCTGTGACTGTCATATTCAAAGTGGACAGTTAAGTAGATCCGCGGGTATTTTTTACTTTCGCCCAATACAAAGCCTTGGAGCCACTCAAGGTAGAGGGTTGTTAAATTAATGCTTTGTAGCGATATAGACGTAATGGTAAAAAGTGCGGAATAGAGAATATGTAAGAAAAATTAGGGTTAATATTAACCTTGAGGAGGTTAAGATTATAGTGATGAAGAAAGCATCCCCTAGGGAGATTGTTTCACAAAGTTGCGGTTCTTAGGAAGAAGCTGTCCGAATTCTTTCTTATTAATGGAATACAAGAGAATGGAAATGGTCCGAGTTAGTATGCGTGGCGTTTTTTAGTTGTAAATGTATGCACTTATAGAACTAATGAATGCAGCTCATTAGAATCTTTGCCATGAAAATAGAGACGGAGTAGCGGCAGATTTGTGAGGTTTCTTCTGTGAGGACATGCTTCAAATAAAAATTTGAATATTCCTCCAGTTTTCGATGATATTCTTCGCAATGATTCAACAAGCTCAGCTATCATTTTGGTGCCGATGCTTTCAATTTGGCCGGGGATATGTTGAAATGGATTGACGCTCTAAAAGGCATCGAAAAGCAGCAACGGGAAACGGTTTCAGCAGGTTGGTTCTAAAAAATGTTACAGTCTGTAACGGTTAAGAAAGTGCATCCAACGGCGCACTGTATAGTGCTCAGGGCGTGACAGAGCAGAATATAAGTTATGCAGCTATCTACAACAGAGAACGAAGCACCCAAGCATGACGAATCTCAAGAGACAAGAGAATTCTTTCTTGGATGATGTTTTAGATAAAGAATAGGCGTGTCTCGTCAATGAATGGAACATTTGCGCAGATGAATTTGTATTTTTCAAACAGTGGCTTTGAGCTTTTAATCTACGACTGCAAATATTTGTTCAAACAGTGTGCGTGTTACTGAAGGTTCACTATCAAATTCTGTCATTACTAAATGATGAAAAAAAATCTCTTGAAGCTGTAAGGAATTCAAAACTGTATCGGTCTATATTTTTGAGATGAGGTATTATGTACTCTATTTACATTATTCGGACTATTGTCCTCATCTTTATCGCCATATTTATTTCAACGTTTCGGCCTTTCAGTATCTGTCTATATTTCTGAGATGAGGTATTATGTGTACTATTTACATTATTCGGACTATTGTCCTCATCTTTCTTGTGGATCTAAAATAGTCTACCTCAGCGAGCGAAGTAAAATGTTCAGTTCCACATTCCAACCATCTGAAGAAGGCCAGAGCGTACAACGGCTGAAACGTAGTGATAAATATGGCAACAACGATGAGGACAATAATCCGAATAAATAGAATTCAAAAATTAATATTATTTCTTTTATTTCGTCTTTGGCAATCCAAAAAGTTAGCAGGAACAATTCCTTTAAAGTTTGGAATTTAAATAATAAATATTCTTTTTTTTAGCCCGTGACCCGTTGGGGCATCATCTGTACTGCAGCCGCCAGACTGAAAGTGCCCAACCCTCTCCAGGCTGGTTTTGAATTCAGATTTGGACTGATTGCCACCCAAGGTTATAGAACCCGGTCTGTCCTGCTATTTACCCATAGCTGGGAGGAGAAAAAGAGGATACACAACTTTCCCAAGGGTATTAGTACGTAAGTGAATGTAATGTATCCGAATGGAATTCGAACTCGGTTATTCGATTCCTCAGTCCGAGCCGCTATCCATTACTCCACCAAAATATATAAACAATAGATATATTATTCTAAAATGCACAACAGAAAAATCAAATATCTTTTCAGCAATTTACACTTCGGAATATTTTAAAATAAACATATCAACAGACTTTTCCAACCGCTAAATTTATTTTTCCTACAACTCATCCAATGAACGGCTCCATAGTCACTCAAACTAGAGCGTTATTGAAAAAACGGTTATGTCGAAATAAGAGAAGGTGATGATTATGAACAGGGTAAGAAGGATAGAAAAAAAAGATGGTCCCTTAAGTTGAAATGGTTAATATTGTAGTATTCAGGGAAGCACTCATATGGGAGTTAGGCGATCAGAGATCATCTTCATCTATGTGCAGCCATTTTTAATTGGGCTTAGTTATAATACTATAATTAAACGTGACCATAGTCCTTCGGAGGATAACGATTTAATTACTAATTTAATCACTAACACTGGTGAAGAAAGTTCGAATACACATGACTAAATAAAGAAAGAAGAAATAAGAAGACATTCTTGCTTTCCAGTTATTGCGGTTTGTGCCGTTCACAAAACACGATATTTGTAAATAATAAGCAAACGATTTCCTCTCTGCATGATTGACATCTCACATAGTAACTGCATGGAGCTGCTAAATCTTTTTGAAGTCATGACAAACAAACGCTGTTTACGAACCATTTCTGTTACTATTCTTATTAACATGTGCAGTGTGAGTTAATTACGCGAGTCTGGAACGGCGGGAAGTTGATGCAAAATAGTGAAAATATATCTGCAAGGGAAGAAAGTTTATGAAAAATTCTTTCAGTCAAAGCCATTGTGTTTTTTGTTTCCTTTTCTTGACTAACGAAGACTCGAATTTTCGTTTTTCTAAATAACACTGAGAATATACAGTACACGAATTCAAGAGACGCTTCGAATTTTTACATTCAACAATGAACCAAAACATTTATTCATATATATATATATATATATATATATATATGTGTGTGTGTGTGTGTGTGTGTGTGTGTGTGTGTGTGTGTGTGCGTGTGCGTGTGTGTGTAGTTGAAAATAAAATAAATATTATTCGATGACACCAATATACTTTACAGCACCCAATGGAAGGAAAGACTCAAAACTCTAGAAACTATTCCTATTTCAAATAAACAGGCCACGTAAAAGAAAATCTCACACACCACAGGAGATGGTATTTTTAAGTGCATACGATATATGTGCGTTCATATTATATAAGTATTTATAAAAATAAATAAATAAAATAAAATAAATGAATAAAATAAAATAAAATAAATCGAATTCATTTCGTGCAGCCTCGTTCGCAATGACCGTTACACATGACGACATTCTACACCATTTCTGACGTCCAACCTCCCAAAGAATACCCGGATGCAGTCAAAGAAATTCTAACTACGACGCAGACATCACATCGACTCTTGATAATGACTACGAAAGTCGAAAGTACTTGAACAAAAATAACAAAATATAAACTTCGGAAAGTTTATTCACAACTTCGGGCGCAGTTTAAAAAATTAAATAAAAACTTAAAACAGACGTTATCGGTTCTTTTTAATCAAACTTGCAACGTAAATATATATATATATATTTGTAAAATTATTTATTCGAAAATGTTAACATAAATATGCTATAATATCACTACAAAAATAACCATTCTGTTTCAACACCTCTGGTATCTTATCAGGTGATGATGTTGAATGTAGAATAAAGGGTTTTAAAAAGTTCAAATCAATTAACCACTCCTCGCAAGGGGAAATGCTGTTACATAAGCTGGAATCACCAATCAAAATACAAGTATACGAGAATTCAAAAAAATTCACAACGAACTAAGGTTATAATAATTATTTAATGCCTTAATGTTGGGGTTAGACTAAAATAGAATTTATTCTAATTAATTAATATTAAATTATACGATAAAATTTGAAATTAAAAATTACCCATTTTAAAATTTAAATTTAATCTCTACTCTGTATTGAGCACTCTTTTAAGAATAGTAATTGTAGGTTATTGGAATTTATTCCGTATACACCAATTCTATACTTGGTTATATATATATATATATATATATATATATATATATATATATATATATATATATATATATATATATATTAAAGTTTCATGGTTTCCCAAGTCGTCAGGCACCTGCGGCAAATGGGCCGCTTATTACAGCTGTTTTTCTATTTTTAAAATACTGGATCTCATAGGAAGAACGCTAAATTATCTTCCTTTGGTCGAGATAGTTACGTGGGTCATCTGACGGCTGCTTAGTGACGTCATTTCATGCCGTGGCGAAAGTGGTGATTCCTTCATTCAGGCATCAGACATACATGTTGTTCGTCCTGTCAAATGCTACAACTTAGAGGTCCATAGTACCTTTCCCCTTTGGGAATATATCTTCAATTTAGGAAAACCCAAGACTCGACGTTTCCTTGTTCGGGGAATATGTCCTCGCCTGGAACATAGTCGATAGATTGGACCGATGGAATCTGAAGCCATAAACATTGCTTCTCCAGAAACACAGAATAATCTCCATATGATATGTAATTATTATATGTATGTTCGTTCTCCTATCTCTATGATTGCCGATATGTATGATATATTTTTCTCTGCATCGTATACGTACACACATGCGCGCACAGACACACATACACACTCACACACACACACACACACACACACACACACACACACATATATATATATATATATATATATAGCAATGAGTCTAGAAGAATCCTCAACAGAATGCAGAAAGCACTGGACGGCCGTTTCGTCCTATCTGGGACAAATCAGCAGTGCGCATCCATTTCGATACAACGCAAACGTCATACCAACTGTACCACGGGACTCGGTGACGAAGAAGACACAAACTAGACTCGATATAGCGCTGCCACTCACTCATTTCCGCAGCGTAAACAGACAAAAATGCGCGACAGTGGATGTGGCTGTTACAGTAGATTGAAAATTAAAATTAAAAAGGAGACAAATAGCTGGAATTTGTCAGAGAAATGAGAAAACATGAAATATAAAAGATATAAACGTACCCATCATTATTGGGGGGCTTAGATTAGTCAAGATAGAATGATAACCCATGATTTGAATTCTTTATTACATAAAATTTTATGAATCCCAATATCTGATCACTTACTTCCAGCTTGTCTTGCGTATGCGAGCTCCTGTCCGATACGTGGAACCTATATTCTCAATCTACGATGTGTGAGAGACTACCCATATCATCTCTCGGACGATTGTTTATAATCCATTTAACCGAAGGTCAATGCTTGGATCACCTGGCCTTTTTGTTTTAATTTTTTACGCTATGCATTCTGAACAGCGCACTGACTTTATATATATGAATATACATTATTAGTAATTGGAAAACTTTTGATACTTCAACGATAGACAGAATAGATAATGACAACTTATATACATTTATGGGGTTCAGCTCTTGGGTGTTAGTCTAGTTTGTGACTTACAGAACTAACAAGCTTGATGAAAGATTGCAACACTAAGAAAACGCATGCAAACACATCGGCACAGGACCGGTTTCAGTTGTCATAATCGCGGGTACTTGAATTATATATATTCTTATTCTAGTCATGGAATAGACTCCCAAGAGGATGCTTCCCCGATCATTACAATTTTATTTTTTTCAAGTCACGGCTCAACTTTTACCTATCGTACGTACCCTCAGAATCTACATTTACTTCCCCCTCCATACAACAGCCTCATGTAGTAAACATCCTCCTTGAGTGGCGCTTCAGCCTTGTACTGGATGAACATTTAATAAAACAAACAATTAAACATAACTTTTATTGCCATAAGGAGGAATCTAAAACCTAATTTTGGCAGAGTGTCATCGATGGAATTATCCCCAAAGAACACGCATGATTTTACCCACTTCAGCCAAAGATTTTTTTCCCGTCATACCTCAGCTACAGATACACACAAATACAAAGAGAAAAAGGAAAGCTAAAATAAACATTCAGCTAGTCACGTGATTCTATTTTTATTCTTTTCAGAAAAGAAAAAAAAAACTCTGTTTCGTGTCTGGATTTTGTGTCTGACGACACGCGCATCAGAATAAAATCGTGGATCACTTCATGTTTCGCTGCTACATTTGCCAGAACCAACCCTAACCACCAATGGAGATCTTCAAAAGGGTTCGAAATGAAACGCGCAAATATATCTTGTTCCAACACGCATGTGCAATGACCAACATGGCGATATGCACACATTTCGAAACACTGGACCCAAACAGGATACGGCAAAGTCGAATCAAATTATTGTAGTCTCTAGTATCTAGTATTGACAATTAAACAGTTTCCGCATTCCAAATACTGAGATTATCTCCCTTGGATTTCCCTACATAGACTCATATGCAAATCACGCAATTTTCATGAATTAAGACTTCCAAAAATTTATTCTCTGGGCCGCATTTTCATGATGAAAATTTGCTCGCCCCTGACCAAATTTTATATGATAAAAACTACATTTAAAAATAAAATGCGTATTCGAAGTCAATTATCATTGATAACTCACTCCCATAATTTACGGATCCTAGTGACGATATTCTTAATACTTGATATAATGCAAAAATATCACACGATAAAATCGGACCATAATTATTTATATTTAATTTTTTTTAATAAATAATTTAATTTTCTTCTTCAGATCGACTGGAGTTGTGTATTTATTTATGATATTTCTATGAGAAAATTCAGCTTGCTTAGTGTTGAAATGAATTTGGCCTTTGTAGAAGATGTTAATGTTATTGTTTTTATCTGTATGTTCAACATCGTTATTAGTTACTAGAAATAGTCTAATCTGGTGGTCGATGAGGTAGTTAGGAAAACCATTGTTAACTAGTGTCTCTTTTATATTATTGAGTTCTTTAAGGAAAAGGGTTCTATTGTGTGCGCTCCTGAGGGAAATTTTTACAAGTACCATTTTATATCTAAGTGGGCACTAAATCTTCAAAATAAGATGGTAAGAGTTTCTGCTAGTGTTTTTTTTTTTTTTTGTATGTGTGTGCGTGTATGTCTGTGTGTCTGTGTGTGTGTGTGTGTTTTGAAGTGGTGAATGTTTTGTTTCTGAATTCTACGAGAACGTCTAAGAATGGGAATTTATTTATTTAGTTGAAAGTTAGTTAAGGAAAGGGATTTTTTCGAATGCGTTTTTGAGATTTGTTCTTGTTTTTTACTTCTCGGTAATAAGAGGACAACGATCTTTTTTAGTTTACCTCTATATTACATCTCAATTTCGTTGTCCTCTTATTGCCGAGAAGTAAAAAACAAGAACAAATCTATTTCCATACCTGAGGATGTCTGTAGGAACAGACGAAAGCTTGTAAAAACTAAAAAAGACCTTATGCAACTGGAATATCATTCATATACAGGTTCGGGGTTAGTGTACCTTATCGAAATTGTTTGCGAAGATGTATTCTCGCCATTTAAATCATTAACCTCTATATTTGTTTTTTGTATAAATGATTCATGTAATTATAAATTGAACTGCACCTATAATTGAAATTAAAATAACTGATCCAACGTGCAACTCTCGGATAATAAGTGTAATTATTGAACAATATAGTTCAAGCCACACTGACGGAAAACCTACCAGTACAAAAGAATTCTCTCATTACTATATTTGTACAAAACCGAACAACCTTAAAATTATAAAATTCAAACTCAACGTTTCGGCCGTTGTACGCTCCGGCCTGCTTCAGGTGGTTGGAATGTCGATCTGAATCTTTTATTTCTCAAGGACACGTGGCACAGTGGATAAAGACGTTGGTTAGATCCAGTAACAGGACCCAATGAGTGTAAGTTCAATACCCGGTTATGGCAGTGGAGAACCTGGAGAGGGAAATTAACAGGAAATAAATGATAACTGACATCCATTAGACATGGCATGTGGAACTAGAACAGTCTACCCCAGTGAGCGAAATAAAGGGTTAAGTTCGATATTTCAACAACCTGAAGAAGGCCGGACCGTACAACAAACGAAACGTTGTAATAAATATGGCGACAAAGATGAGGACAATAGTCCGAATAATGTAAATAATGTACATTCGGTTTACCAAGTTCCTTATAACTTAATTATATATATATATATATATATATATATATATATATATATATATATATATATATGGTACATACGTTTGCGCTAACGGTAAGCTATCTTCACACACACAAACATACAAATACGCACACACACATCCACACGCACATACGACCTCGTCGACAATTGGTTAAATCTCATCCCTTTTCCCCTCAAAAGACTGACACATTCACTTACACCGAACCGCCTACACATTGAATAATCACACGTGTTCTACGATGCGTCAGATCATGGCCGATATATTAAAACCTTCTACAAAAATCAACTATTGATTGGTTATTAATTAAGGCAATTAGGTGTTCGATTTGATTAGATCCTGATTGAATCATTGTATGTCTTTTTTGGTCTGAGGCAATTTTGGTAACTGGCACTGTTGCCTAGCAACTATTTCTCATTCTGTCTGCCTGTCTGTCTGTCTGTCTGTTCACCCAACATTCATTTTGCCCAAACATACAACATAATGATAAAAGCGCTTGCTGGTTTATCTTTGATCGTGACGAAGAGGATCCGATTACAATGAGTTCCATTCGTCTTCTTCTTCTTCTATATGCCGTAGACCCTTAGGGTGATAGCAATCACGGCTCTCCACAACTTCCACTTTTTCGTAGCACTAATACTCATTCCGTGTCCTTCCATCCATTTTTTAAAATAATTTTGCCACAACCAAGGCAATAAAGCCACTAAGACGCAAAGACTCACTGATTGCAAAATAATATGAGAAAAATAAAATATTATTAAAGCGGGGAACAATAAACGAACACAATTTAAGAAGACAGAAGATAACGATTGATATATTGTATTTAAATTTTTGAAAATCAGAACTGAATAGAAATCAAGAGAGAAGAAACTGTTAGCATAGAACTTACGGTTGCATCTTGCCATTTCAATTGTAACATTCTTAAATCTATCGTCTAATCTATTGCTGCGCTTAAATTCATAAAGTTGTGGTACCCAAGAAGAAAACTCATCAGAACAATTACATGGAAATATTTATACAAAAGACAAAGGAAAGCTCCATCACCGTGGTAAGAAAGCGAGTGAAGCCGAGATATCAAGTCAATAACTTCTTTGGGTTTTATCAATAACGTCTAAATACACTGCACAAAACCAGACATTAGAGTAATATTCACTGCCTAGACAAATGTAGACTCTATTTTATACACAATTCTATATACGCTGCTTGGGTTAAAAATGTGATCACGTTGTACAAATCAAGAGGGGAAAACTAAATTCATAAAAATGTTGCATATATGTATATCTAAGAAAAGTATTTATATGCCTGGTTGCAAATAAAGGAAAATTATGTTGTGATTAAGAAACGGTGTAGATTGATGGATGCATATATAGAAAGGTTCAAGTCATCTAAAGAGAGCGGGAGCGTAAAACTCGGGTTAGGACTAAGGCCATAAATTTCAATCGTTTTTGCTCTGTCTAGGTAATCTTGATATCCAGCACTTTACTTTACCAATGGAGTAAGTGTTTACCTTTAGATTTTTTTTTTTTTTGTTCTGTACTTGTTCAAGATTTTAGCTTGTTTAAGGGTATTTAGGTCTTTCGGCAAGTTCCAACAAAGGTTTTGTTTTTTCTCTTCTTGATAGTGGATGTGCAATGCTGATGAGTCCCAAATAGGACGAAACGACCGTCTAGTGCTTTCTGCATTCTGTTGAGGATTCTTCTAGAATCAATGAATTACTATACATGATTATATATATATATATATATATATATATATATATATATATATATATATATTATAAACTGTTACATTGGAACATGCATGTTACGACGACAAAAATGAATATGTGTTTCGATGCCTAATTTAGACATCTCATCAGGTGCTTAACATTGGTGGCAATAAATGATTTTATTTAAAAGCAACTTATGAAATATGACTTCTTTATATATATATATATATATATATATATATATATATATATATATACATACATACGTACATACATACATACATACATACGAACAGATAGATACGAACTGACTGACACAGATAGATTGATAGATAGATAGATAGATAGATAGATAGGAACAGACTCAGATATAAACAGGCTGAGATTAATAGATAGATCTGTAGAGAGATATGAACAAACTCAGATATAAACATATAAATAGTAGATAGATAGATAGATAGATAGATAGATAGATAGATAGATATCTGGTTCGACGTACATATTTTTATCTTGCATACGTGTGTCGATTGCTATGCAAAGACAGGTTAATGTAGAAATATTCTCATTCAAGTGCATCCACTCGTGAAACACCCGTTGTACAAATGATTGAGGGCGGAAGAGGCTTTCAATTAAATACTCGAGCGAAACAGTCTTCAGAAGGCCGAGGCGAGTCGTTCTTATTACGCCGACCAACCAGACAAGCGTACAGACTAGGCAATTACAGCGGCGGCATTGTGGAATTAACGACAATGGGCTGGGACGGGTCATTACTCAACTAATTGAGTCCATCCTGTCGTGGGGACATCGGACTCAGCCTCTGATATATAAATTTACTAAATTCCCCATCAGTTCGCGTGTTTAGGTAACATGAAAGATTTGATATCTCACGTCAAGGTGATTCGCAGATATGTATTTTGTTGTTGGTCAGCATTAAGAGTCGGATAGAGGAAGAAAACATTATTGATTAACCAATACAATGCCCAAGAGCCACTCGATGTTGAGTGTTACATGTGGTTGTTTTATGAACGTAAGTATTTGAATTATTTACACTATTTGCTTTGTTCGAGCTGTTGTCCTCATTTTTATTGCTATATTCTCGACGTTTCGACCGTTGTACGCCCCGGCCTTCATCAGGATCTGTCTATATTTCTGAAATAAGGTATTGTAATTATTTACACTATTTACATTGTTCGGACTGTTCAGTTCATCTTTGTTGCCATATAAACGACGTTTCGGGCATTGGACACCCCGGCCTTCAACAGGATCTGCCTATATTTCAGAGATGAAATATTATAATTATTTACACTATTTACATAGTTCGGACTGTTGTCTTCAGCTTCGATTGCAATATTCGCGGCGTTTCAACCGTTGTACGTCCCGGCATTCATCAGGATCTGTTTATATTTCTGAAATGAAGTATTGTAATTATTTACACCAATTACATTGTTCGGACTGTTGTCTTCATCTTTGTTGCCATATACACGACGTTTCGGTCGTTGGGCGCTCCGACCTTCATCAGGATCTGTCTTTATTTCTGACATGAGATATTATAATTATTTACACCATTTACATTGTTCGGACTGTTGTCTTCGTCTTTGTTGCCATATACAGGACGTTTCGGCCATTGTACACTCTGGATTTCTTCAGGATCTGTCTATAATTCTGCGATGAGATATTGTAATTATTTACACCATTTACATTGTTCGTACTGTTGTCCTCATTTTTGTTTCCATATTCACGACGTTTCGGCCGTTGTACACTCCAGTCTTCTTCAGGTGATTGTCCTCAAGGATAAAAGCATGGATTGGATCCTGTAACTTGACCCAAAGTGTTGCGAGTTCAATACCTGGATGCTTGGAGTGTTGAGTTAAAGGGAGATAACTGGAACATCCGAAAGTGGCGTGACACGGGCAACTAAAACAATCACCGGTGCCCAAAATAAAGAGTTCAGTTCGAATGTTCAAACAGCTGAAGGACGCCAGAACGTATAACGGCCAAAAAAGCGTAAATATACCAACAAAGATGAGCATAACAGTCTTAACAATGTAAATAGTGTAAAAGGTACCCCATCTCAGAAATATAGACAGATCCTGAAGAAGGCCGAAACGTCGTGAATATGCTAATAAAAATAAGGACAACAGTCCGAACTAGGTAAATAGTGTAAATAGTTATAATACCTCATTTCAGAAATCTAGAGAGATCCTGAAGAAGGCCGGAGCGTTCAACGGACAAAACATTCGTGAATTTGACAGCAAAGATGAGGATAACAATTTGAACAATTTAAATAGTGTAAATACTTACAATACCTCATCTCAGATAAAAAGACAGGTAAGGATTGTATATTGTGAAGATATGTAGAATAAGCAACGGTTGACCTTGTATTCAACCGGTTAGAATCTAGTGTTCCGTGAAGCATTCTATTGAAAGTCCCAAAACGTAGCGACACTTGTGAAGAAGCTGTCAAAATGGAACTTCGTTTTCACGAATGCATTACGAAGGGAATGTGGCTGATTCGACCCTGCGGATGTGGCATGGCATATCTTACTTGAATGGGACCTTTGTATGGAGGTAAGTGGAAGAAGTGCAGAGTATGGGGATATGTAGGATAAAAATGGTTCTTGCTAAACCAGAAGAGATTAAGATTGTAGTGGTCAAGGAAGCAACCTCTTGGGAGTCTGTTCCACAAAATAGCAAAAATAAGGCGAATGTCTTTCTTGATGAAATGCGAAGGGAATGAGGATGATTCGGATCTGTGTATGTGGCATGGCGAGTCTTAGCTGTGAACGTTAGAATTGCTGGAAATAAGGAATGTATCTCATCAGAACATTTTCCATGGAAATAGCAACAGACTATCGATACACTTGAAACGTTGTGTCTATGAGGAAAGGAGTTGTAGGGTGGAAAATAATCACCCACAAGGCCACGTAGACGCTTTTGGGCTCAATTGAGGATTGAGCAACTCAGATATGTCAATTGAATTCCATTTTGGTCTGATCTAATTATTGTATTGTATCTTCCATTATATAATACTGTTGTATTATATGTATTATTGTCTAATCTAGCAATTGTAAAAATATAGCCTGGCAAGTGTAGTGAGTTAATTTAGATCCGTTCATTTTTCCTGATTCTTTAGCAATGAAGCTCATATATGATTAATTTATTAGGTCGGTGCAAAAATAATGTCGTTTTTTGACGTTTTTTTTTATTATCGTTCATCCATTTATCCAACTTTTTTGACTTCCCTATTTGCTTTAAATGGCGAACGACTGTTGAGTGGTCGACCTCGAGTTCAACAGCAACTTCTCGTGTGGTTTTGCGAGGAGCGGCTTCAATTAAGGCTTTCAAATGTTCGTTATCAACCGCAGTCGGCCGGCCGCGACCGTCTTCATCTTCGAGGCTCTCGTCACCATTGCGAAATTTCTTGAACTACCGTTGTGCCACACGTTCGTTAGTGGTTCCTGGACCAAACGCATCATTGATATCACGATCTGTCTCGGCAGCTTTTCGACCTAGTTTGAACTGGAACAAGAAAACTGTGCGGATTTGAATTTTGTCCATGCTGTCGAAAAGGCATTTAAGGCAGTGGAGAACTTTCATAGCATAGTGTTTGACTCCAGTTTGTGGGTTAGCTATTTGCCCATAGCTGGGATACTAACAGGTGATACCAGCCCGGGTTAAGAGATGGTTCCATACTCATCAAAATCTCCCGATCAGACGCCTTTGTGCCGGATGTAGTTTTAATTTAAATATGCCGTGAACCACTTGCAAGGTATTAATTGATATAAATCGTCATCCAATCAGAAAATACATTTACTAAGGTTGGCAAGCAGACATTCTCTTGTGGGTCCATTCAGCTGTCACCGTGACAGCACTGAATAAGCTTGTATACTTGGTTAACGTTTTATCCACAATTATTTTATTTAACAAAAGCTATCCACGTTTCTCAACCCTTCCTACAGTTCAGATTTCACCCATATGACTTCCAAATTCTTCCCAAAACTAAAATGATCCTTGAAAGCTGAGGAGATTTCAAACCCTTGATGAGATCTAAGCGAAAACAGGATGAAGCAGCTGCTGGTGATCTCATAATAGGAGTTTGCAGGTTTTAGAAGGGTCTCACCAAAAATGTTAAATCTCCCAGGAGAGTAACATTCGACTGTAATAAGGCACCATTGATGTACGTAGGCTAATTTTTCGTTAATATAAAAATAGGTGGACATTTTCAGGATATACAGACCGTGTTTATTTATTAAACGTAGCATTGTTTGATACAGGACATTATAGATAGTAATGGCTATGTTTAAAAAAACAACTTTATACTAAAATAATTATTCAGTCTGACTTAATGCTAACCTCCAGAAGAGCGATTCGTTGCTCTTTCTCGGGCTAACATTCTCAGTTGACATGAACTGAAAAAAACTATATTGAATACATTACTAGCTTTTCTGTTAAGAAATTTAGTTCACAGTATTGTGCAAGAAAATTTTTCTCTCCAGAATCTATTTTGTAATTCTACCGTTCGTCCATGCTTCGAATATTACTGCCACATATGGTCTGACGCCATGATCTATATTTAGAGATTCTTGATAGAAATCCAATCAAGAATCAGCAATATTACTGGTCTTGACCGGGCGTCTCGTCTTTAGTCACTTTCCCACCTCCGTAAGGTTGCCTCCCTCTACCTTTTCTATAAATATATTCATGGTAATTGTTCGGATGAGCTCTTCCCTATGGTACCTAAACTTTATAGATTAAAGCGCAGTACTAGATTGGCGGCTAGGTCTCATCAATTCACAGTTGAAATCGGTTAGATGTAACCATAAGTTCTATGCTAACAGTTTCATTCTCTCGCACTTCTCGCTTCTGGCTCCATACCTTCCAGCTAACTTTGATCTTCGAAAAATTAAATGCAATGTCAATCGATATCTACTGTCTTCCTGATTACTTTTCTATTGTTCTCGCCCACTTCTCGCTTGTGGAATAGTATCCCAACTCCATGCTTTACAGCCAACTTTGGTCTTCAAAATTTTAAATGCAATGTCAATCGCTATCTACTGTTTTACTGATTACTCGTTTATTGTTCTCACTCACTTCTAGCTTTTGGAACAGTATCCCAACTCTATGCTTTACAGCCAACTTTGATCTTCAAAAATTTAAATGCAATGTCAATCGTTATCTAAATATTCCTAATTACTCTTCTATTTACACGGTACTTAATAAGGTTTCTGATTTTTAATTTATTTAACACCCAGTAAACCATTGTGTCTTAGTGGCTTTACTGCCTTACTTGGGGTGAATTCGTGGTTTCACAAGCTCAGTAATTGTTTTATAATATTGATTGAGGTTTCCTTCACAACGTTTTGTTTGATGTGTTGTGGAACATTAGCATCATGTTTATGTCCTTATCTTCTCGTCGGGTTACATATGCTACCCATTTAAGCCGTTTCTATTCCTTGGTACAGTTCCGTGTTTCCGCCAAATGTTAAAAATACAGTTCTCAGTGGGAATAATCATGATTTTCTAAATTGTAGATTCCAACCGTTGCCTTTCTGTGAAGCAGACAGAAAGATCAAGGAAGGCAACAGTTTATTACGCACAACACCTTCATGCATGTGAATAACATTTATTTGTGTGCCCAGTCGTCCAAAATGAAAGAAAAGTTCGAGTTTAAAGTGACATTTGGTGCCCTCAGCACTTCTCATGTTGGGGTCCCCTCGGGCGTCGGTTAATAACCCATGACCACCCGCGAAGGAAAGGTGATGCATGTAGAAGACGGTGACCTAAGGCTCAAGTTTAATATTCATTTAGCCCGCCAGCTACAGGGCTGTATGGAAATGGTGTAGAAAGACATTCAATAAAGTCAGGTAAGCTATGTAGGGCACGAAGTGATACGAATTAATGTCTAATAAAGAAAAATGAGTGATGTTTTGAAAATTTTTTTACAAGCTACTATTTAAATTAATTTAATTTGGGATTAATTCACGTGTTATCTATTTTGATTAAGGCGAGGTCATGTTTTTAACCGTTCTTTTTTAATTTTTAATATTTTTATTGCAATGTATCTTGGCTTAGGAAAATGGTAATTCTTTCAGGAATGGAGATATTGGAAAAATTTGGGGCGTAGATTTATATTTTGATAAGAGTCGATAGTGGCACTGTCGAGAATTTTTCTTCAAAGTAAGTTACTTTCTCGTTTGAAAAGTGTGTCGTTCTTAAGATGCAAGTTGTAACTGAATCTATTTCTATTAATACAACATTCTTTTTGCGTTCATAGACACATTTTTTTTAAATTTCTGCAGGCCCCCCCCCCAGTATTGTGACAAAAAGTTATATTGTTGTTTATATTCGATACGTATTTCTGTTAGCATTTTGGAGGAAATAATGATATTGGAGGTTTTTAAAGTGTTTTCTATGTATATATCTTTATTGGGATTTGCAAATTCTTAGAACTCTTAAATAATGGTGAGAATAACAACTGATCAGATCGGTCTAGATAGTAACTTTTCTGTAAACCTTAAATTGAAATTCATTATATATATATATATATATATATATATATATATATATATATATATGCGTATGTTTCGGAAACAGTGTTTTCATTGAGACATGCTTCGTTGAGTAATGAACACTACAATATTTATCTTGTAATAAACAATACCGTGATGATGACATTGCGCTATGTCGAAAGTACTCGGAAATAAAAGAAATATGTCTCAAGGGGGCAATTTTCTCTAGTCCTTCAATAATGACACCAAAGAGCTTATGTGTGAACATGAAAGGATCCTATTGAAAATAAGTAGACAGAACATGTCTAAATTATTCAACGAAACATTTCTCAATATATATATATATATATATATATATATATATATATATATATATATATATATATGTATGTATGTATGCATGTATGCATGAGAAGAATATACATATATGCGCATATACTAGCACGTACGTATAAATATCTTTTTTCCTCGGGTATTATAAATACACTGCTAAATATGGTGAGACAGAGCTATAATTATATATTAGTGAATATACATATATTAGGTTGGTGCAAAAATAATGTCGTTTTCTAACATATGTTACTATGTGAGAAAACGATATTATTTTTGCACCAACCTAATACATCGATAGCACGACACGAAATTTCATGCAGTTCTTGCAATCTACAGGTTCTGAACATAATCTGACCGTTATGGAGTTTGCGTTCTCGTGGTGATGATTCAAAATTATCTGTTAAAATTGGTTATTTAATTATTATTGAAATATTAGAATTAATTATTAATAATTTATATCATTCAAATTCTTAAGTTCGAAAGGCGAAGAATTAAAAACATTAAAAATTTTTGAAAATTATATAAATTTAAATTTGAATTCAAAAGTAAACCAGATAAAGGGGATAACTCTCTTTTTTGCATAAAATACCAGAGTTATATTAGTTAACTTAAACTAGTACTCAGAATGTAAATATAATATAAGGGTGTAAATATAAAAATAATAAGAGTGGACTATATATCTAAATTGTTTTAGACCTAACTTTATATTTATAAAACGTGTGAAAATATATATACACACGTTATAAATAAATCGTGTGCCGTAATATTGGATTATATGTGCGTATAGATATATAAGAAATGTTATTAATGACACTGAGCATTATCATATACAAAAAGGGCATAGCACTTTCAAAGTATGTTTCGCGGTTAAAAAAAAAACAACCATAAGAAGCCAACTATTAGCTGGGAGATAATGGCGAAAGCTAAGCCTACAATGGAAAAGGAAACAGATGCAACTTGTGTTTGTTGGATAAGCTTATCATATTAAAACACTTAAATAACACTAACTTGCTGAACATGAGATCTGAAGTGAAGTCTAGATGTATCCATAATTCCAAGCATATGCTAAATCACATCGCCCGCGATTAAAGGATATTACTAAGAATATAATATGCAACAACTTTTAATATTCTTAAACCCATCATTAATAACGTTTCTTTTTTATATATCTATACATATATACAATGTAATATTACGATACACGATTTATTTATAACGTGTGTATATATAATTCCACCTTTATTAGTATAAGTCATGGTTTCAAACACATTAGATATATAATCCCAAATTATTATTTTTATATTTGCATGCTTATATTATATTTAACCCTAAGTACTAGTTTAAGTTAATTTGTATAACTATGGTATTTCATATATAAAAGAGAGTTATCCTCCTTGACTTCCTTGTTTACTTTAGAATTCAAATTTAAATTTACATATAATTTTGTATAATTTAAATAATTTTTTAATTGTTTGTCTTTCGAATTTAAGAATTTAAATGTTATAAATTATTAATAATTAATTCTAATATTTAAGGCTACAATAATTAAATAAACAAGTTTTAAACACACTTTTACATCATCACCAGGAGAACGCGATTTCTATAACAGTCAGAATATGTTCCGCAAGAAGTGAACGAAACTCGTGCTAGTGACGTCTTTTAAAACCATTTATTTTACATTCAACATTATCACTTGATAAGACACCGGAGGTGTTGAAACAAAATGGCTATTTTTGTAGTGATTTTATAACATATTTATGTTACAATTTTTTTTTTAAATAAATATATATATATATATATATATACTAGCAGCATGGCCTGGCGTTGCCCGTGCTTGATTCAAAAATCGTACGCTATCACTATCACTTGACTTAAAATATTTTTGCCCTTCCTTACCTTTAAAAGAGTGCCCTTGCCGTGCTGATGTTGCTACATGCCTTACTTCTTGCCTATCTCACACTGCGATCTTTTTCTAAGCTATATAATAAACATTAAATCTGTTGCGAAAAAAGAACTAAACAAAATGAACACAAAACGATCAGCTTTAAAAAAAGGCCCCCTAACTGGAAAAACCGAATGAAAAAAGAATGTTAACAACAAATACTTTTTCACACCCAACCCAGTTCTGCGCAATAAGAATCAACGTTGAGTTTAAGCAAGCGAATGAGCCAATTGGAGTAAAGTGCCATGCAGTATTTAATTTTTTTCCACTTGTGACGAATGTAGCGATCAATTTTTTTTGCATGCTAGCATGCTAGTTAACATTCGTGTCAGTCAGCTGTTGGCTCTCACGCTGGCTAATTGAATCTTTCTGCCAATTCGTGGCAGCCAGCTATAGACTCTCACTCTGGCGAGTATAAAATGGCCGCAAACTACATGAAAGGTGTCGTAGAAGCATGAAAAAATCGATTATTTCCACTGTCGATGGGAGTTAGGAAATGCAAAGTCGGTCTTGGCTTCACCGCTAACTTGGAGCAAGTGCATGCAAATTTTGGTTCAAATCCGTCAAAAATTGCGGTCGTTCATTCGTTACACACACACACACACACACACACACATCCTGCCTTGTATATATATATATATATATATATATATATATATATATATATATATATATATACAAATATATATATATATATATATATATATATATATTGATGCATGTTTCATTAAATAATTTCGACAAGTTTTGTCTATTTATTTTAAATATCATATTATTTATCATATTTTATATATCATATTTTAAATATCATATTATTATCATATTGACTGATAAGTTTAATAACATTATCATTGAAAGAAGAAAGGAAATCACCATATTGTTTAAATCCAATCTAGGCTCTCGGCTTACATAAGCCATTATCAAAGATGACAATTACTTTTCAATATATCAACCAATACACGGAACAATAATGATTGTTGTTGCATGCAAAATTTCAAAGCAACGACTAACTCGTGTATACGAGACGCGGAAGCGAAAATCGTGTCGCAGCTCATGACGTCACACATGACCACGCGAAAGTGAAAACGAGAAGTATTAAGTATGTTAAGGCGTTCGTATAAACCAATGGCTTTTTTTTATCAATTATAGGCATTTAAGAATGTTTGTGGAAATTTCGTAGTTTCGTCCTTCAATGATAATGTTATTAAGCTTATCAGACAATATGAAAGCATGCACATGCTCCACATGAAAAAATGCTGCCTGAATATACACAATATATATATATATATATATATATATATATATATATATATATATATATATATATATATATATATATGCACATTTCATTGAATACGACAGACAACGTGATTTTATTTAGGTTTTATACAATTTCTCATGCGATCTAATATTTTTTTTTTATTTTCGGATGATAAATTATATAAAAGCTGCCCTAATTCAACTGCCCTATTTTAGCTGCCCTATTTTTTAAATAAGAAATAATTTGTTGCATGTATGTTTTATAAAATTTTATTATTTCTTCTTATTTCTTACTTAACAATTAAAATATTTCATCCTTGAAAATGGCTAAATGTATAGCCGAAAGCGCTCGCATAAAAAGAACATTCGGACAGTTTTTATATAATTTATCATCCGAAAAGAAAAAAGATTATTAGATCACATGAGAAATTGTATAAAAATGTAAATCAAAGCACCTTGTCTGTCGTATTCAATGAAATGTGCATGAAAGAAGGATTGCTACCTAAATACATAATATATATATATATATATATATATATATATATATATATATATATATAAGTTGCAATGGGTAAATTGTTGGCCTTATTTTTAATTTCGCGTATGCGCGTTTTTTTTGTTTTTTTCATTTTTGCCGACTGCAGAGTATAAAAATAGTCTGACCGGAAGCTACGAAAAAAACTTGATACCAATAATTTCAACCAGATAGATAAGATTAACTGTATCAGTAGATCAATTACTGATAAACTAGTGATTAGTGATCGGGTCAGTAAACTACAAACAAATGAAACGTTAAAGGACCATAAACCCGAATTCAGAACTAAGCCATCTACTAGGATTATAAACCCTACCAGACCAGAAATTGGTAGAATTAGTAAGACTACCTTGGAAAGAACCAACCACTCCATAAAAAACACCCTTGGACTATTACAGTGGATTAATACAGCTGATGTTATCAACTGGTTTAATAACATCCGATATAAGGGCAACTGTACTTTCATACAGTTCGACATTATCGACTATTATCAATTTATATTGAAGAATCTATTCACTTTGGCCTTGGATTTCGCTCGGGAATACTCTAATATTTATGAGAGTGAAGTGGATATTATCATGAAATGCCGAAATTCTGTTCTGATCTACAAGGATGAACAAAAAATTCTTGCAACGATAATTTTGACATTTCAATGGGTTCTTTGGATTCTGCGGGAGTTCTGACCTGATTGGATTATTTCTTTTGTACAATTTAAGTGCCTTCGATTGTCTAGATTCTGATAGTGTGGGATTGTATAGAGATGATGGCTTATTAGTTGTTAAAAACTCCACTAAAATTAGAGTAGACCATATTAGGAAAATGACCCATAGGGTATTTAAGGAATCAGGTCTTAGGACAATAGTTACAACTAATGTTAAACAAGTAGATTTTCTAGACGTCACCCTAAACCTTGCTAGCAACACTTTCCAACCATATGTGAAGGTTAATTCCAACCCGATATACGTACATCCAAATTCCAACCACCCGCTTCAGTTATCAAACACATACCCACTTCCATTGGATTTAGGATTAGCACTAACTCTTCTAACAAAGATGTTTTTAATAAACATCGGGATTTTTACAATTTTTCACTCAAAAATAGTGGATACAAAGATACCACTATTCAATATAAAAAAAAAACCTGTTAATTGCAACCATAATAAGAAAAGAAGATCTAGAAAGATCATCTGGTTCACTCCCCCTTCCAATATAATGGTTAAAACTAAATTAGGACGTATATTTCTAAACCTCATCAAGAAACATTTCCCCAACCCTGAAACTAACCCACTTAGTAAAATATGTAATCCTAATACCCTTAGATTAAGCTATAGTTGTGCAGATAACCTAGAGAAGATAATTAAAAAACATAACAATGGAGTCTTTAACGAGTATAGGGACTCAAAAAGCTTGATTACTCAACAGGTTGCAAACAGCAATACTAAGTATAACACGAATAACAACTTATTTAATTGTAGGAATCCTAATAATTGTCCACTAAAAAATAACTGTATGACTAGTTCTGTAATTTATCTTAATACAATCTCAACACTGGAAAATCCAAACATAATAAAATTTTACATTAGTAGCATATATATGTGTGTATGTATTTGTGTGTATGTATGTGTGTTTGTACTACTGGATGTGTATGTGTGTATATAAGTGTATATATATGTTAGTAGGTTTTTTCTTCCATATATATATATATATATATATATATATATATATATATATATATATATATATATATATATATATAAAGTAAGAAGGTAAAAAGGAGAAGAGGTTAAAAAATATTGGTGTATATATATATATATATATATATATACCAGGGAACCAAAACGTTCTGTCCGTTTTTTATTAGTCATTGAATGAAGTTGAAATATATACGAAATGTGTGTAGCAATTGTTTTCAAATTCGGAGAGCCGGAAGTAGGAACATCAGACGTTATAAAAAAACACGCGCACCGTACCCGGCCATCAGTTATAAGCCGGACAGCTGTGAGAAGGATGGAAGTGTCTTTAGATCTCGTTCGGGGCTGTTTGCTTTACGACTTCAAAATGGGCTTATCAGCAGCTGCATCAAGTCGCCGCATATGTCAAGCGTTTGGGGATAGTGCTGTGGATAAACGTCGGGAGATTTGTCTGTCCATCATGAGCCTTACAGTGGACGACCACAGGTTTTGAATGACGGAGTCCTGAAGTCGGCCATTGAAGAGGACATTAGTCTAACGTGTGGGGAACTTGCAAGACGTTCCAGACATTGGTTGTCTCCTCGGGATGCTGTCCCTCACACCGCAAGACCGCCTATGCACCCACGCAAGATTATGCTTTGTGTCTGGTGGACAGGTCGTCAAGTGGTTCATTATGAACTGCTACCAACGAACCAAACGGTTACTGGAGACCTATACTCGCAGCAATTGAAACGTGTGCAACAGGCATTGCGCCAGAAGGAGACAGCACTGGTGAATCGCAAAGGTTTCCTTTTCCTCCATGACAACGCCAGGCCGCATGTGGCGCGAGTGGTCAGGGACACCATACAGCAACTTGGGTGGGAGACTTTGTGCAATCCACCTTATTCACCTGACCTTGCGCCATCCGATTACCACCTCTTCCACTCCCTGGATAATCATCTACGTGGGAAATCCTTCACCAATGAAGCAGACTTGCACAAAGCCCTCACGGACTTCTTTTTATTCAATTCAACATGAAACAGACGATTGACATAAGAGCAAGACCAATCTAAACAGATAACTGAAATCTTTTATAAGATCAGCGTTCCGTTTAAATATGATTTTATTTCTTTGTTTGGATTGGTCTTGCTCTTATGTCCATCGTCTTTTTCATGTTAAATTGAATATAGTCTAATGTTAATTATGTTTTATAAATATGTCCTGAAGATGATCTATTAGACCGAAACGCCCGACGTTGACATTATATTAATATTAAAACAGCATAATTGCATATTAGGATTTTTGTTTGTTTTTTCCGTATATTTTTCTTCATACTGTCGGATCTATATCCATATATTTGCTTACACACACACACACACACACACGTATGTATATATATATATATATATATATATATATATATATATATGGATGTTTCTGTGCGTATATGTGTCTATATAGGTGAATTTACGTTTGTCTTTTGTTTTATGTATATGTGTGTGTTTGTATATGTGTTGGTATATATTTATGTTTGCGTGTTTAGTTTATATACGCATATGTATACATGCATATGTTTATATATGTATATGTATGTGTATATGTATGTATATATGTATTTGTATATATGTGCATGCATGTATATATATTTATATTTGGTTTCTTTATTTTTTACCTTTCTGTGTGGGTTGATATATTTATATTTGCTTCTGTGTGTGTATATATACATATGTGCATGAGTATATATATATATATATATATATATATATATATATGTAGGTATTTGTAGACTTATATTTGTGTGTATGTGTGTATGTGCATATATGTTTGACTGTACACTTATATCTGTATGCTGTTCTTATTGTCTTATTTTCTTTCACCTAATATATAATAAGGCATATATCGACTTTGTGTGTTTGGAATTTTCGTTTTTTATATATAAGATAATGTTATTTTTAACCATATTTATCTATGTATATTTGCTCGTATAAGTTATATTTTAATAAGTGGTTAGCTTTCGTTTAATAACACTTTCAGTCTTGAATATTTCTTGGTTGTATCAGATTTTCTAGGTCAATGTATGTGGATGTGTGTACGTTATTTATCGGTGTCTATGTGTATAGAAAATACATGCTTGGTGCCTATGTGTATAGAAATGCATGCTCGGTGTCTATGTGTATAGAAAATGCATCTATGTGTATAGAAAATGCATGCACATTTAATTGTGTATGCATGTATGTATGTATGTGTTCGGTCATTTTTTGTTTGTTTTTTTTATAAAGGGCCGAGATGTTTCCTGTCTCGTCACTTTTTTGTGTGTGTATATATCTAAATATGTCTAGGTGCTTATGTATTATAATCTGAGTGTGTTTGTATTGTTTTACGCGAGAGGTTAGCATCCCACTGACACACTTGGAATTAAAATGTATACATTTTGTCGGGAAGACCAGCTGATATTAGCGTCTATTCTAACGTAATTTCAATGAAGAAATAAATTGAACAGCATATGTATTTTTTCTTTTCTCCTCAGTAATTTTATAATAGAGATTAAATTTATATTTTAAGATTGGTAATTTTTCACTTTTAATTTTAATATTAAATTTTATCATATAATTTGATACTTATTAGTAGAATAAATTCTATTTTAATATAACCCCAACTTTAAAGCTCTTAATAGCTATTATAACCTTACTTCGTTGTCAAGTTTTTTGAATTCTCCTATACTCGTGTTTTGATTGGTCATTCTAGCTTATGTAACAGCGTTTTCCCCCTGCGAAGGATCGTTAATTAATTTGAAACTTTTAAAACCATTTATTTTACATTCAACATCATCACTTGATAAGACACCGGAGGTGTTAAAACAAAATGGCTATTTTTGTAGTGATTTTATAAAATATTTATGTTATAATTTTTAAATAAATAATTATATATATATATATATGTCTACTCTGTATTGAGTACACTTTTAAGAATAGTAATTGTTGGTTATTGGAATTTATTCCGTATACACGAATCATATACTTATATATATATATATATATATATATATATATATATATATATATATATATATATATATATATATATATATATGAATGTTACTAGAAAAATTAACAGAAAATACCATGAAGAAATGAAAGGATTCAGTTTGATAAAAATTCGGAAAGTTTCTGGGGAGAATTGGCTCTTGATAATCAGAATTGTATTTCTTTGTGTTACCATGTTTGGTGAGATTTGGAATAAATTCAGCCGCTACGAAAGTAGAAAGATCTACAGGTTGTTTGTAACGAAATCATATTCTGAAATGAGATACAATTTGTTTTGAAAGTAAAATGTCTTTCCTGTCTGTTTCAAAGCAAAGTAATATCAAAATATTGTTTTCAAAGTGTCTACGTACCTCCGAAATTGATTTTGTTATTCAAATTTAACTTTTCATAATTCATTTTGTCAACAGCGACCTTCGAAAATGAGAATTTCGTCTGTACTGCAAAATATAGACTCTTTCTTATTAGAAACGTCTGGCTTAATATATTTTCAAGTATTTTATTCTTTAAAGAAATTCAATAGATTTTATTATCATCAAAATCATTAAGATGTTCAGTATGATTGGCTGTTTATTAGTTTCGCTCAATCATTAATTCAGATAGACATATATGAAGAGATTTGACTGAACAGAGATAGATATAGAAAGAAATGGACCTGTCTGTTAGTTGAAATGATTAGCCTATTAGAGGATTAGGGTTAGGTTTATTAAACGATACATTAAACACTACCATAAGGTTTGAGACAAGATAAACTGTGAGGTTTTTTATGTAGATTAACAGAATTATTCGTTTTTACAATAAGACAATAACATGAATCTGTATTTGTTAAAAAAATGACAATTTTACGAGGTGCCAGGAATTGGTCAGAGTTGTTGATTCCAAGCAATAATACCTCATCTCAGAAATATAGACAGATACTGAAAGGCCAAAACGTTGTAATAAATATGGCGACAAAGATGATGACAATAGTCCGAATAATGTAAATAGTGTACATAATACCTCATCTCAGAAATATAGACAGATAGAAAGAATGAGTGTTAAAACTCCACAAAAAGTTGAGCATAGTTCTTGGGATAGTTTCGGGTAACAGAAAGATCGACGATATTAAATTTGATCAGCACTGCAAGGACACTATGCTTAATATCGCCAACAAATTTCCCTGGGCTTTGTTGAACATTCCACACTGCATGGAACTATAGATCATAGTTGCCGAATTGATTGAAATGAATGGCGAGGGAAGCTTGGGATGGTATTCTGAGGAAGGCTTAGAGCCTAACAATAAGGATATTCGTTACTATCTGGAACGTCTATGTGGGAAATGAAACAACAACAATAAAAATGAAGATGTTCACCATGGATTCTTAAGTTATCCAACCCTTATTTTATTCATGTTACATCAAAATAAATTGGGACACAGACGTGCACTATTTGAAAAGCAGCATATCACACAGTTCGAACTCATGATGCATTTTACTTTAAGAAAGATGGACTTGAGAATTTTGTTGTTGAATAGCAATTTGGTGATATATATTCTGATTTGAAAAGTGAATATTCATTCATATTTGCTCTAAAATATTGCCATTTTTTGACCCCCGGAAGGTCCTTCTAGTGTACACGGGTCAGCAAGGGGCTGAAATGTGTTCAAATGAGTTTTTTTTTTTTTTTTGTGCGTCTATATCATAGATATAATCAAATAAACTTCATAAAAGTCATGACTACCTTGAAAAGATCATTGATCCAAATCGGGAAATAAAATTAAAATACCGATTATTTTTAAATCGGATCCACAACTCTTTCTTTTCCCTTTTGCTTCTGTCAACTCTGTTACTGTTTCGAATTTTTTGGCACTATTTCAATTGTTGATTCATGTAGAAAATATGTTCGGGAATCAGAAAATATATACTTCCCCCATGTCTGGCGTATAATTTCTGGTGTAATTTGAGGAAGAAGTGCAATTTTCAGCCGAATTTTCCCGAAAATATTGCCATTTTTGAACCTTGAAAGGTCCTTCAAGGGTCCATTATGGGTTAGCTAGGAGTTGAAAAGATTTTTATATGTCTATAGGATAGACATGATCAAATAGTCTTAATTCACAAAATTCTCAGCAACCTTCAAAAATCAGTGATGCAGATTGGAAAAATATTTAAAATTCTGAAAATTTTGAAACCGCCGCCCCCCCCTGCTCATTCTCTTCTTTCAGCTTCCTCCAATTCTGGATTTGTTACAACTATTTCAATTGTTGATTCATATAGGAAATATTTTAGGATTCAGAAAATATATACTTCACCCATGTGTGGAGGTCATCTTTCTGGTGTAATTTAAGGAAGAATTGCAATTTTCAGCCGAATTTTCCCTAAATTATTGCCATCTTTGACCACGGGATGGTCTTTCTAGAGCTTAATATGAGTCAGTGAGTGGTTAACATGTCTTCAAATAAGGTTTTTATGTGTCTATGTGATAGATATGATACATAAAATAGGATTTAGGCACAAAGATTTGAGTAAAGATCGCATTTTACTGACCATTTCCCCAAAATACAGATTTTTTATTAAATTCTATGGAAAATGGTATATCATCTAATTTTTCGTAAATTCACGACATTGAAATTTCCGTAACTTTAGTTCCAGACAAAATATTGTGCTAAATCTTTTGCACTGATTCAGAAATTTTATCTAGTTTCCATAAAATATAACCATTTTAATCCAACTTACTACTCCTGGGCCCACAATAAAGATGATGATACCGGACAAAACGGTTGTATATTCGATCCATGCCGGAGAATGCATTTTCCGTACTAAGATTTATTGAATGCGCAGACTGATAGAGGTAATATCTTTTTAATCATTTCACCCCAACCAAAGCGGGAATGCCGCTAACACGCAGGGGCTCACAGAGAGTGAAGAGTTAATAGACTGGGTGTAGGGGAGATTGATGAAAGAATAAAATATGAACGGCGTTCAAGACAACGAAAGATGGCGAGTGACGTTGCATTCACATGTTTGAAGATTGTAGTTATCAGGGAGGAAAGTACGCGAAAGGGAGTTCCATTGTTGGGAAGTGCGAAAAAAGAAACTGTTGGAGTAGAAATCGTGGTTATACTTAACTAATTCAACATTAAAATGGTGGGACCTAAATGCCAATCTAGTAGCACCCGTAAGTTCATGTAGTCGGGGCACCAGAAAAAAAAAGCTCGTCGAAGAAGTTGCCATGAAAATATTTGTAGAAAAGAGAGAGGGAAGCCACCTCACGTCTGTAAGAAATTGACTGGAGTCGAGATGACAAGTCAGGATCTATTACATTGCAGAGCTTCCTTTGAATTTTGTCAAGTACCTCGAGACGAAGAGCAAGGACACCAGACCAGATATTACAACAATATTCAATGCACGGCTGAATGGTAGATTTGTAAATATGCAAGATGGACTCAGACGAGAAAAAAAAACTTCTGGCATGACACAGTGAACCAACTTTCCTTTCAGTAGATGCAGCTATTGATTCAATGTAGATGTTCCACATCAAGTCAGTTGAAAACACGAAGTAATGAATGCGCAGTGAGATCCTCTCCTGAAGACGAACATCCACCAAGTTGATGGCGGACAGGAAAGTTTCTCTCTGATGGTTCAATGAGAGCAGTTTAGTTTTGGAGCGCTAAAATTTACCAACCATTTCCTGTCCCAGTTAGCCACTGACCTGAGGTCCTTTTCAAGAGCAGCTCTGATCGATTTGCATTTGAGACAGGACTAAATGGCAGTGTTATCAGCATAAATGCCTACTTGGGAACTGGGGAACTTATGTATGATCGGGACGATCATAGATGAAAATCAGAAACAGCTCAGTATAGAGCCTTGGGTGACACCCACGTTCGTGTGAAATGATCTGGAAGCGAGCCCGCTGAGAACGGCCTTCACGATTTGATAGAAATGATTAGATTACATCAAACAATCGTCCTGTAATACCGTAGCTCTGAAGCTTACGTAGAAGACCAATATGCCAAACCTTGTCAAACGCCTTATCTAGAACCACAGCTCGAGTTTTTTGTGCATATTTAGTTATGGCCGCAAGCGCGTCTGTTTATCGTGAGAGATAAGATGTTTAATCACATCAGCATTGGTTAAAGCCACGAATACTTTGCCAAAAAGCGGTAGGAGACAAATAGAGCAATAGTTAGAGGGGTCAAAAGATTCTCCAGAGTTCTTAAAAACAGGAACTACAGAGGAGCACTTTCAACAAGCTGGAAAGCATGGAGTAGCGAGTTTATATTTGTAGAGTTTGTAGAGAACTGGAGCCAGCTCGGAGGTACATTTCTTACGGATGACGGCTGGTAAACCATCACCTCCAATTAGCTTATGGGAGGCTAATTTAGAAATGATGCCCGGGAACAGAGACAGGGTTATGCGAATGTCACAAAATATAGCCTCAGTTCTCGGGAGTAAGTTTTAAAATTTTTAAAGAGCTCTTAAAGTCTTTAAAAAAAAGAATGGAATCAGTTATCAAACTTACTTCGTGAAACTTTTACAACGAATGCCAAAAATCCGTGCTGCAGTAATCAAGGCTAACGGAGGGTATTTTGACGAGAGGAAAATTTAATCATATTTTTTTTTTTTTTTGTTATAATAATTTTTTTTATATATAAAAAATCATGCCTCACTTTTTAACCGTGTAAATAATTTTCTCTTATTTAAAGTACAAAGCAACTACTTTGGGGGCTAATGCAAAAAGAATTGCCAGTGGTTTCCCCCAAACTTTTAAACTGTAGTATATATATATATATATATATATATATATATATATATATATATATATATATATATATATATATATATATATATATATATATATAAACATGTTTCTTTGTTAATGAGCGATACAGTTTCTTCGTTAATGAACGTCGTTCGTACGAAAATGATCAATACTTTGCCATACAACATTTCCTGTATAAATCGATGAAAAAGGCGCGTGCATATATATATATATATATATATAGTTACTTCAGATAATACAAATATATATTTACGTTACAATTAATATACGTCTACAGGAACGTACTGAAAATGGTCTTTGCCAGACTCACTGTCAAAAATCTGGACAAATGCTATCCCTTCTTAGGAGGGTAAAGAATTGTATCCCTTTCTGTAACCCTTCTTATGTATAGAATTATGTTTAGACTGGTATAGTCATTCGTTTCTATGGCTTATAAACCCTTTGCAGATTATTTAAAGCCAGATAATATTTTTAGAGTGCAAGTATTTGTTTTGGAGATGATAATGGTTTACTAATTAATTCATAGCTGGGGGGAGAAGAGTTAGAAACTTACATAATCAGAATCTGATTAAGAAACAAGAAATTATATTGCAGATATAAAGTGGGGGATCATTTCTATATTACATTTAATATATAAACTGATCCTCCATTTTATGTCCACTGTAGTTTCTAAACATTTATATTCTAGAGAATGGAAATAAATCTAAAAGATATGCCTGTGTAGTTGATCAGTATCTCAGTGATTGATTGATTCGTTTTTTTATGGCTTATCAACCCTTTGCAGGTTATTTAAAGCCAGAAAATATTTTTTTAGTCGGGGTAGATGATGTCGATCCATACCTCATCACAATGTGATAAACAAACAAGAAATTATAATGCGGATATAAAGTGGGAGATCATTTCTATATCTCAATGAATATAGAAACTGATCCCTCACTTTACGGCCACTTTAGTTGCTATACATTTATATCCCAGAGAATGGAAATAAGTCTAATAGACATGCCTGAGTAGCTTATCAATATTTCATTGATTCATTGATTCGTTTTTTACGGTTTATCAACCCTTTGAACGTGACCCTAATAGTGATAATCGTCAGAACACGTATAATCGTGTTGATCATTAGCTTTTCCTAAACACCAGCGTATGCAGTTAGATTGATTGCAATACTTTATTTGAAAAATTGTCCGTTTCATTTTTATCGTGTTATATTAATAAAAGCCTTGATGTCGTCTACCATTTAATATGTTGTTAGAATTGCGTTAATGTCTGAATAATAACGACTTCACAAAAACAACGGGCAAAAATTGAATGCGAAGTTTTATTATATTCTCAACATCACATCATTTCCTTTTTCATCCTTATGACATGTTCAGTATCAAAGATCGTTAATTAAGGTTTTTTTTTATTTGTATGTTCAGCGATAATCGAGAACTACTATTTAGTAACGTCCCTTTCCTGAGAATTTTGCTTTGTCTTCATTTTGTCCTCCTCAGGCTCTCGCGATTAATATCCGCTTTCCCTTATTTTGTTCTTGCCTGTCGACGAAATAGCCCGCCGTTGTTCCCGCTGCTAATCATAGCAAAATTACACCAAAGGATTTACTTACAAAAAGACATTATTTCAAAAGGATTTTACAAGAATCAGCTTAAAAAAGACATCTTTCAGATTTTTTTTAAAACTTGTTAGAGAGAATTAATCCTCAATACTTTTCAGCAGAATACGTCATCCAGGAAATTATGCTTTCGCTTGTATTTTTAACATACATTTGTAAATACATGAAGGTCAATAAACTGGCTAATGTGAACGGAATGAAGTGACACACAGACAACAAAATGGACTCTCCACAATTTTCTCACTCTTTATACTTGTAGTGATTCTTTGTCAAATTTAATTAATAATAAGTCTTGGACACATACGTTTCTACTCATGCATATACATTCTCTTGCTCTTTCTCTGTCTCTTCTATCTATTTCTCTCTTTCTCATTCTCTTTCACTCTTCGTCTTTCTCTCTCTTTCTCTTTCTCCCTTTCTCTCTCTCTCTCTATTTTTTGCATATGTGCATAGGTGCGAAATTCATAGGTGTATCTCACTTGACAAGTTCATTAGAGAGGGAAGGACAAATGGTGAGTGAATAGAGAAAGGGAAGGAACGAGAAGTTGGAAAAGAAACCAAATTGTCATTGCTTCATTATAAATATTAAAATTACGTCACGATTCAGACCTCTGTCTCTAGCGATGATCATCATGACGATCATCATCGTTGATGATGATGATGATGATGATGATGATGATGGTGATGATGATGATGATGGTGGCGGTGAAAAGGAGGAGGGGGGTAAAAAAGGAAAAAAAGGAAGAAAGCTCTGATTATGAACAGGAATACGAAGAGAAAATAGAAAATAAAGAAATAAATAAATAGAAAGAAAATAGAAAATAAACAGAACAGAAGACAAAGAAAAATAAGAAGAGAAAGAAGAAAAAGAAAAGATTAAAGACAAAGAAAAAGAATAGAGAAAGAAAAATAAAAAGGTAATAAGAAGAAAAGGAATAAAAAGGATAGAGGTAAAAAAAAAATAAAAAAGAAAAAGAAAAGGTAAGGAAAGAAAAAGAAAAGAAAAAAGATGAAAAAGAAAAGAAAGAAAAGAAAAATAATACGAGAAAGTATTAGGTTGGTGCAAAAATAATGACGTAATAATGTCGTTTTTTGACGTATTTTTTAACGTCGAAAAACGACATTATTACGTCATTATTTTTGCACCAACCTAATAAAAGAAACAAAAGAAAAGACAAAGAAGTAGATGAAAAAGACAAAGAAAGAACAAAAAGAAAAGAAACAAAAATGAAAAAGGAAAGAGAAGGAAAAAGAGCAATAATTATCAACAGCAAAAAGAATTGCATTTAGCAGCTATATTTTAATTAATGAAATTGTCTTAATTAGATTTTTCATATTAATTACATGTAATTGCGTTGTGGAATATTTAAATTTATTTCTGTACTAGAAGGCAAAACATCAATTCTGATACATGCCGCCCTATTGAATCAGGTTTGGATGCACGTATTTCTCCGCGCTCCACATCTTCATTCATAAAAAAAAATAACTTTTTTTTTATGAATGAAGCTACAAATCCAACCATGTGGATACAACTGTATAAAAATTCCTTTTTCACGTCAGGTGTCCATTGGAGTTCGTAAGGCGCATTCGTTTCTTCAATCCAACAGCAAAGTAGACTTTTGAGATTTGCATGAAAGAGAAAGTTTCATTCCTCACTATGCACTAAGCCAGGTTGTTTTCTACAGTAGCATTTACTATGATAAAAACTCCGGGATCGGCTCCCGATGTTTTTGTAAAGCAAAAGTAATCCCCTTCTTAATATCCACTTGTTTCTTAATCTGATACAAATTATTCACACACATTGCAGGGCTGCAAGTATATTTTCTAAAGTAGAATTTACTATGACAAAAAGTCGCGGAACAGTTTATGATATCTTAGTATAACAAAAGGGATGCCCCACTTAATATACACGAGAAACAACTCCCCTATCTTTTTTAGTAAGTCACAGCAATTTAAACATATTAAGGAAGTCGAGGCTGTTGCGTTCACATTGCAAAAAAGGCTCTTGGTAAAGGCACATATTTCTAATTTGTGTCTCAGCTCTGGATAAATGGTAGGGAAGACTTTACTCTTTAGCCTTGATAGAGAAACCATTCTAGCTGAATTTGTAAACACTGATTTGTATGTTTCTAATGTCTACATTGATGATAAACACTGACATCTCAAGAAAAAAAACAAAAGGAAGCACAAAAAAAAAAACAACAATAATAAAACGGAAATGAAATTCTTCAGACATTTTCATTAACTCATCGGCAGATTTTTTGCCATTGTCTCTGCAGAATGTTGGATTTTCAGGAACCGGAATCTTTTATCGGAAATTCTTCTTTCCGTTGAATGACTTGAATATAGTTTACCATATCTGATTTAGAGGTTCATCCCTACTTATAACATGAGTACAAAAATTCTCAAACCGCTATTTTCTGAGTTATAAACTGGATAGGCAGACGAAATATTCATTTTTATTTAAAGGGAAACTGCTAAAGACATTTGTACACATATAATATTCACCTGAATCTGTGTATCTCAATCGTTATAGATGCGGAATCAAGTTCCAATCGTGGTTGTTTCATTTACTTTGTAATGAATTCCTTGATAAAGACATAAATTAATTTCTTCTCGCAGCCCAGGATTGGATAAATAATAAGGAGAGGGACTTGGACTCTCTAGAGAAGGAGATCCTTTAATCCAAAAGGCAATATAAAAACATTCCACTATCATTCCCAAGAATATTCATATCAAATAAAAGATATGAAAGAATGGTGATCGTTTATTTCCTGAAGGAGCATGGGAATTTAATATCTATTTAGGTACCTACTTTATATATACAAAAGAGAAATTTTTCTTTGTCCGCGCGTTTCGTCCGTGTGGACTTGTTAAAGTCTCCCTGGAGACGAAACGTGATGCTAAAGAAAAGTTTTACTTTTGACTTTATTCATAAAATAATAACGTGCCAAAAAATTAATGAAAGTTGCCTATTAACGTGTAGCTCTTCACATGTTTGAATATCGGCGGCTACGTGACGTAGTAAGGTTTCTATCAAATACTAAAGTAGCTGTGTAGATACCTCTATACAGGTATGTTTTAGTTTGAATTTAGGGTCATGTCGAAATATTTAATTGGGTTTTCGTCTGCCCAAACAAGGACCCCATTGAATAACCAGAAACGAGCAGTAATTTATCATCATGTTTGCCGCCACAAATCACAACAACTGCCACGACATTATTTGTGGACCTTGCGAAAACCAACACCTCATATTATGTTGTTATATATATATATATATATATATATATATATATATATATGTGTGTGTGTGTGTGTGTGTGTGTATGTATTTAGGAAGCAATCCTCCGTTTATGCATGTTACATTAAAAACGACAGACAAGGTACGACGGTTAAGCTTTTTATTTAATTTTTCTTGTGTTCGAACAAAAGCTTCCTTTTCTGAACAAAGAGTATGTAAAAACTGTCCAAATGTTTTATAGTTCCGAGCGCTTTCGGCTATATATATATATTAGGTTGGTGGAAAAATAATTTCGTTTCTTCACATAGTAACATATATTAGAAAACGAAATTATTTTTGCACCAACCTAATATATATCCGATCGTTTATTTTTATGATGTTCTGCGATTGATCTAGAAAAATAATCTTTCGTCGCAATTTTCTTTCTTCGTGACGCTGGTCATTCAGTGAAACTGTTGTCGAACGTTGTTAAAATTTTATTTCAGATTAGCCGCCGAATTGAGATTGAATTGCAAGTAGACAAGCAATTAAAGATATCGGTTGGGACGTTCTGCTATACCAATCGTATTCGCTTGATTTACTCTCTTCGGACGACCACTATTTTCGATCGCTTTCTATCAGTTTGAGGGGTGATTCGTTCAACAACGAAGTAGAGCTTAAAACGTCGAGGCATTTAACAGTGGATCGTTGCGCCCAGTGGTGCAAGGCATGTCAGATCTAATGACAATTTCCTCCAGGGGATTCAGGTTCGAATCCTGCCCGGGGGCGCATATTTTTCTAACAAGATTTCCCGAATATTATGGCCGGTAGATGTAAATAAATACTGTTTAATAAATAAATAAATAAATTATTAAAGAGCATCTACTCAAATATGAGTATCCATTTAAAAAATATCGTTTAAACAAATTAAAAACTTGTCGGATTTAATGTATTTCCTAATATATATATATATATATATATATATATATATATATATATATATATATATACATACATATGTAATATATATATGCAATATATATATATATATATATATATATATATATATATATGTAATATATATATATTACATATATATATATGTGTGTGTGTAATGTATATATATATATATATATATATGTAATATATATATATATGTAATATATATATATATGTAATATATATATATATGTAATATATATATATATGTGTAATATATATATATATATGTAATATATATTTCTGTAATATATATATGTAATATATATATGTAATATATATATATATATACATATTACATATATATATATATTACATATATATATGTAATATATATATTACATAAATATATATTATATATATATATGTAATATATATATATGTAATATATATATGTAATATATATATATGTAATATATATATTATATATATATATGTAATATATATATTACATATATATATATGTAATGCACATATATATATATTATATATATACTATATATATATTACATATATATATGTATTACATATATATATATTACATATATATATTACATATATTTATATATATTACACACGCACACACAAATACACACACACTCACACACACACACACACACACACATATATATATATATATATATATATATATATATATATATATATATATATATATTACAGCATTTTTTGAGTTTGTCCGCTTTAGTATTATCTTTTAAAACTTTTATTTTATTCTAGAATCATCGACGATTATCATTGCATATCCGGTGGGAATAAAACGTTTTTCTGCCTCCCAACCGCCATTGTTGATATTTTCCTTCTCGTTGTTCTCATTACGTGAGAAATTGAAGAAAACTTCTTTTTTTCGGTCATAGATCGTTTCAATGATATTTTCACAAGCAAATTACGGCATCTAAATCACAGACACTTAGAAGATCTTCATATGTTGACAGAGACAGTGGGACAGATAAATAGATTTAAACAGACTCAGACAGACATCAACAAACTAAACTCGAGACATATACAGATATCCTTATGGTAAGTGTAATATTAGCTGTTTCCTTTTTGTCAGTACATATATATATATATATATATATATATATATAGAGAGAGAGAGAGATGATATCTATCTATCTATAACTACAGCTCTTCCATCCGGTGTAATGATTAGCAAAATCAGTTACTACTGAGTAGTGAATTCGATCCTCACTGGGTTACTTAGTATCTCTCTTTCTCTCTCTCTCTCTCTCTCTCTCTCTCTCTCTATCTATCTATCTATCTCTCTCTCTCTCTCTCTCTCTCTATATATATATATATATATATATATAGAGAGAGAGAGAGAGTGTGTGTGTGTGTGTGTGTGGTGCATGTTTGTGAAAGTGAGAGTATGGAAGATATAGGAACTCTTTCTCTCTCTGTGTATATATATATACAATCTTAATATATATAAGTATATATATATATATATATATATAGAGAGAGAGAGAGAGAGAAAGAAAGAAAAAGACAGATATAAGTGATCTCTCTCTCTCTCGATATATATATATATATATATATATATATATATATATATATATATATATATATATATATATATATATATATTCCTCTTTTCATTAAAAACGACTGACAAGTTACTATGGCTATTTTTATTTAATTTTTTTCTGTGTTCCTATATTTTCCTTCTTTTTTGTACTAATTGTGCGAAAGTAACACATACACACGCTCACATGCATCTGTGTGTGTGTGTGTGTGTGTGTGTGTGTGTGTGTGTGTGTGTGTGTGTGTGTGTGTGTTTGTGTGTGTGCGTGCGAAGAGGTTCTTAACATTTCTCAGTGTCACCAAAAATGGGTTCGAAAAAAAAATTCTTATCTTTGGTCATTTGGTCAGATTATGCGAAGTGGGATCAAGTCGAGAATTTTTCAGCCTGTCATTTACTCTGTCCATGTACGTGTGTAACTTTTTAAATATATTCATATATATATATATATATATATATATATATATATATATATATGCGCCCAACTCATTATATCTATAAGACAAACCTGCACCGCGTCTATTTATCGTAGTATTTTGGTGCTTTCATTCCTCTTTCCCCCGTTCTTCTCTCCGTCGAAAGCCAGACGAGCTATCCCACCCACACCTCCATGTCAACGACGTTACAAGCCCGAATTCGCACGGGATATATTTTTCAGAGCAAGGGAATTATCTAATTTCCTGGGTTCGGTTCATGGCAGTACATTGTTGACGATACAGTTAGGCGAGGTCTTGCCTACGGGATAACGTAGCTATCGTTTTTAATACTTTTCTCACCATTACATTTTTGTTTACGTCGCAGCGAATAAAAAAAAATTAACAACCGACCAAATCTTAGTCCATACTTTAACAACAACTAAGCTGGCCATTACTAATGAATTTTAACTACGATCATCACTAGGTCCGCCACAGTTGGGCTCTATTTCTTAACTAAACCAATCTCAGAAAATCGCTTTAACAACAGACCAGTAAGAATAATGGATGACGTGATCAAAGGACCATCATCTCATATTCAAGATCATAATTATTACGTAATAAAAAATTAAGTTTAAATGGAAAATTGCAGATACGTAGTATTTTCGTTCGGTGACGTGATTTATTGTAAATTAATACAATTATGGCACAAGGCCGAAAAGGGGGAATGTGTTGAGGCTGGTCTTCATTAACTTTCTTATACCTAGCTAATCGCATTCACGAGTCATTCACTCCTTACAATTTCCTCATTCACCATAAAAACTCATCCATCGTGAATAAACCCTCCATACACCATAATACCACATCTTCTCAGTTTGTGGAGTTAAAGAACAAAACAAAAATACATTCCAATGAGATGATAAATATTATTTACAATATATATATATACAAATCGGATGAATGATCATGAAAGGGAAGGGGTGAACCCCAAAACAAACTAAATATCAAAACTCAGCAAAAATAATTTTCTTTGGGTGATATGTGTACATAGTAGCGATGTTATTTTCTTGGGTATGCCGGAGCGTACAACGGCCGAAACGTGTACGAACGCCTTTATTCCACTGGGCCATGTCCAGGAGATAAAGGCGTTGGTTAGATGCAGTGACTAGACCCAAAAGGTTGTGAGTTCAATACCAGGCTACAGCATTGGTGACTCGAAAACTTTGAGATTTGAGTTAAAGAGAAATAACTGAGACATCTGGAAGAGGCATGGCACGTGGAACTATAACAATCCACCCCGGTGGACGAAATAAAGGGTTCCATTCGAAATCCCAATCACCTGAAGAAGGCGGGAGTGCACAACGGCCGGAATGTTGTAAATATGACAATAAAGATGAGGATCGCAGTCTGAATAATGTAAATAATTCAAGTAATCATGATACAATATCTCAGATATATAGAGGCCGAAACGTTGTAGATATGTCAATGAAGATGATGAGAACAGTCCGAATAATCTAAATAATGCAAGTAACCATGACACCTCATCTTAGAGATCCAGTCACATGAAGAGGTCCGGAGCGTAAAACGGCCGAAACATTGTGAATATGGCAATGAAGATTCGGATAATAGTCCGAATAATGTAAATAATGCAAGTAATCAATATACCTCATTTCAGATATATAGAGGCCGAAACGTTGTGAATATTGCAATGAAGATATAGACAGATAAATACACTATTGTCAAAATATTGACAAATCATAAAAAAAAGAGTTTTGGAATACAGTCCCGATTGTAAACTGGTAAGCTGTTCTGCGTTGTTCGTTTTATGGGAAGATTAGTTAATGTAAACCTGAGAAACTTGATAGCGGATGATGTTGTTAAAGTCAAAGTTGCTGTGGATGATTCAACTTCTATAAAAAAAATGTATATATATATATATATATATTGTGGATGACTATAGATAACGCTGCTAAAAATAAGCCCGTGTTGAAGTCTGCTTAGAAGAATGGTACAAACATCCAGCGTTTTAGGATACCATGCTCACAATCAGATGAAAATCAACAAATTTGAGTCTAATGGTATCTAACGAATCAGATATCGACATGTCGAGGCGTTCAAGGAGAAGCGATCTTGAGTGAAACCTCCGTTTTGTGGTGTTATATGAACCCCAGTTTCACAAGTGAGGTGAGTTTCATCAGTGTAATAATAGATAATGAAGCTTATATATTGCAATATATCTTGATTGTAAATAGGTTGACGTTACTCGAGGACTTTGGCATATTTTACTATGACAAAGATCTAAAAGACGACTAAGACGACAAAAAGCTAAGACGACAATGGAAATTCTGAAAAAGCAAAAGGGTAAAAGAGTTCGTTTTGGTGAACATGTAACCGAATTTAAATCCAAACGAGTAGTTGCGGAACGAAACGAAAGCTAAAACAACGAAGACAAATTTAAAGCGATATATATTTTTGAAAATTATTTTCTGACCGTTTTTGCAAATCTAGTGAAGACAAACTCGGCAAATTACAAACATTAATAGAAAATGAAGATGGTCACACCAAATATTGATCTTTAGATATTTTCTTTTTGTTCGCGTGTATTTATTTGTATCCGGCGACATATTTTTAGCATCACAATTTAAAAGCTTGAGAGTTTGGTCTTAAATAATACCTGGCAATATCTGTTTTGACGATATAATTTAAAGTTAGAATAAATTTAGCTATGGCTTAAAAACATCTTAGGGGTGTAGTCTTTCATGGATGACAGGATAATTAACAGAGTTCTGATCTGACCAATAAGAATATGCCATCATGTAAGTATCGAACTCACATGAACGAATGTCCTAACGAGACAATCTCGCTAACTAGCCATCTGTGATAATCATCATCATCATCATCATTGTTAGGACGATCTTCAAAACAAGGGATTTAACTCGCTCCCTAGATGGGAACCAAGTTATCCCCCTTGATGAGAACTCTCTAGGACAGAGAACAAAAGGGATTTCAAGATGGCGAACACGCATTCCCGCATGTTCCAAAGAGAATTATTAATCAACCATTAATCTACAGGTCATTTTTTTACATTTATTTCTATCCAATAGTGTATAAAATGTATAAAGTTCTGAATTGTGCATTCGTTGTTATTTGGCATAAATAAGCACATCCTAATAAATAGCATCATGGAGTACCTAATGCTCGGAATCTTACGTCTTTTTCGGTTAACTACTTTACGATTATACAATCGCACCTGATAGGTCTTTAGGTTAGCATTCTGCCTCTTCATATATTTCCTGAGTATTTTTCAATGACCGACAAGAATTTTTGTGTCAAGAACAGAACGTTACCGGTTTAACTTCTCCAGAAATGTACGGAGAATGTTTTCTCCTCTTCCCAATGTTCTGTGAGATAATGAGGTATTAGGTTGGTGCTAAAATAATGTCATTTTCTCACATAGTAATATATGTCAGAAAACGACATTATTTTTGCACCAACCTAATAGATGGCTATAGAGCTGCCTATTTTTTTTTTGTTTTGTTTTGTATGGTGATGTTTCCAGAAGAGAAACCCTCCTAGTATACGCGGCACTTGCTTCTTTTCCATTCGCTTTGTTAATATCCAACTGCTGCTACCAGAGAGCAATACGTAGAGCTATGGTTTGGAAAACGTTTTCTCTCATTTTATCCGGTAAAGTAGATTTCGAGATTCTTGACTGCTGGTCCTTACACCCCAATATTTGGAAAAGGGGGATAATCACATATTTAGAGGATGTTACTTCCAAGACCAAATAACCGTTCCATTTAATGTCTTGTCTGAAAGCCAACTGAAAGAGGCTTATTGATTAAAAGACGTAAATAACAAATCTTGATGCTCTTTTCATTGGACTCTGCAATAAAGATTCAATCGAAGTGATATTTTATCTGCAAAGTATGCAACGTCATTGGCATGGTTTCTTTGTTTTTTAATCGTTATCACCTGATGCAAGGCAAGAAAGCCACTAAGACTCAAGGAGTTACAGCGTGTGGAAGATTTAGAAAACAAACATTAATAATGAACGGGAAGAGGAGAGATCAATCACGATAACAGTAGATAGCGATTGACAATGCGTTTCGGAAGGGGCTTCCACATGCAAGGCAATAAAGCCACTAAGACACAAATAGTTACAGGGTGTGGAAGATTTAGGAACAGAAACATTACTAATAAACAGGAAGATGAAAGAGTAATCTGGAGGACAATGGAGAGCGATTGACATTGCACTTAAATTTTTGCAAATTAAAGTTGGCTGGAAAGCATGGAGCCAGAAGGGAGTTACACAAGCGAGAAGTGCGAAAGAATAAACTGTTAGCATAGAACTTACGACTACATCTAGCCAGTTCAACGGTAACTTTATGAAATCTCGACGCTACGCTTAAATTTAAAATATTTATAGAAATATACAGATAGACAACATTAGGGCGTGGAGAAAGTGACTGAAGCCGAGTCGCCAGATCAGGACCAATAATATTGCTGATTCTTCTTTGGATTTTACTTAGAAGCTCAAGGGAAATAGCAGGGACACTGGACCATATGTAGCAGCAAGATTCCAAGCATGGATGAATGGTAGACTTATAGATATGTAAGATAGATTGCCTCGCACGAAGCAATGAACTGCGATATTAGCATGCGCGAGTTTGTTCTAAATTGGCTGTCCATTAATGTTAATGTGTTTCTTTGAATCAGAAATGTTTTACGGATATTCTTTTAAAAAAAAAAGAGGGAAAAAAGAAGCTTTATGATTTTAAAAAATCTAGAGAAGAAAGAATGCAAATTGCTTCAACGACAACAATAAAATTTGTGGAAGTAATTGTTATTTGTATGTAATTTTCATGCTTTTGTGTTTTATATTTTAGTCATCGTTTTTTTTCTTTATATGTTTATAATAAACATATAAAGAAAAAAACGATGACTAAAATATAACCTTTTCATTCGATTCAGTTCATTTTGAAATTTTCAACTTAAGTGATTTATAAATAAACTCCCTTTTATCATCGGGTCTTTGATGTCGACATTTTTGTACCACCTTTCAAGGAAATAGCACCTCCTACCGTCCGTCAAGCAGATTTATTTGCTTTACTTTTTAATCTTCAGTGTTTCAATTCCTGGAACCACGCCTTTCGGATGTTCACAAGATTTTTGTTATTTATTTATTATCATTCTAAACTTTCAGTTTAATTTCCACCATTCTTTTTTACTTTCCTTCCGATTAAATTCATCTTCTTCCGAATACTTTCAAAGTAATCAAACCTTAACTCAACAGATCTGTTTCTAAGTTGATCACACCGAAGCGAGAGAGTTCCGAAGATTCTCTGCTACAAGTAGACAAATGTTTCCTAATCATTTGAAACCGTGGTCACGAAGACAATTTTTTTTCTAAAGACTGTTACAATAACTTGGACCGATTTTAAATGTGAATTAAGTTTAAGCATCGTCTAATGATTATTTTCTTTTTCTTTCAAATTTGGCGGACATTTGGACGATATTATTTATCACACATAATTGCCATGACTTTAATAACATGATCCAATAGAGAAATAAATAATTTTTCATCAATGACACTGATTTATTTACTGCTGACTTTGATCCATTTTAATGAAACACCCTTTCTTATATATCCATTTTGTTTCCATTTTCTCTAGAACTTTGTCGTTGGTATTCTCACCTGAAATCAAGAGAGGTACAAGGCCAAAAATTAGGGCTAATATGATTTTGTTTATTGATTGATTTGTTATCACCCCCTTGCAGTTTGTTCAAAGATAGAAAACATTTTTTAGATTTAAAGGGTGTTCCAATAACTTGGATCGATTTTAAATATGAATTAAGTTTAAGCGTCTAAAGATTTTTTTTTTATTTTTCTTTCAGATTTAGCGGATATTTGGGCGATATTATTTTTCACACATAATTGCCATGACTTAACATGATTCAACAGAGAAATAAATAAATTTTCACCAATAACACTGATTTATTTACTGCTGACTTTCATCCGTTTTAATGAAACGCCCTTTATTTGAAAGATTGAAAATATTTATGGAAATACACAGAGAGGCAGCATTACGGCGGTGGGAAAGTGACTGAAGCCGAGTTGTCACATCATGATCAATAATATTGCTGATTCTTCTTTGGATATTATCAAGGATCCCAAGATAAATATCAGCGGCACCGAACCACATTTTTTCATTGACTTTTATCCAAATATACATTTTAATAAATTTGACATTAAAAACATGTGTGTATCACATGTCAGCAGCAACAATGACAGGAATGAAGAAGAAACGATTAGGTTGGATTGCGAATTGTTATACATTTATTAATGTTTTATTGATTATGGATATTTGCTTGTTTCACAATCTCAAAGACGAATTATATTCCGGAAATTGTGAGGTAAATATAATTACACCATAATTTTTTCCTTTGATTTCTAGTGTCTCCACATATCTTTCTGGGTCCCTCCCAGAGACCTAAAGTTAGAAATGGCTTCTTTACATTTTCCATTATCAAAAAAAAAAAAAAAACCTAAAAAACCACAAACATATTTTACATAGAAAAAGCCCTTCGTAAGGTATGGGATTTATTCGTCAGAACAATTTTTTGTATTTCTTTATGGCATGGACTTCCAGGAATCCTTTCAATTAGTCTACTGGAATATTTTTCCAACCAATCCGAGTGCTCCAACTACAACAAGGATTGTTGATGATCCCATTTGCCACATTATTCAGATTATTATTATTGTAATTATTATTATTATTATTGTTGTTGTTGTTGTGGCCTGTTTAGAGACCAGAAAGAAAGACACGGAAGACGAAGATAGGTTGAACAATTATATACAAAACAATAGTGTTAGTAATAAGTAGATTAGCACTGCGTCTACTACTCCACTTCGTCAATCCGACTCTCGCAGTTTGTATTTATGAGAGGAGGAAGAGTTCATTCTATTGTAGGAGGGTTTACCACAACAATTTCAATATATATATATATATATATATATATATATATATATATATATATATATATTGAAAAAAATTTGTGTTTATATTTCTTTTTATAGATACAAGTATTTAAGTAAATGCTCTGTTTCTAATAAACAGTAGTGAACAACATTTACCGGCCTGAATGCCCGAGAAATTTTCATAGAAAATATATATTTGTATCTATAAAAAGAATGTATAAACATAAAAATGTCTTAAAATAATTGTCGGACTTTGTCCATTTCATAATGTGTGACGTCATTTGTTTACATTTGGATACGCTTTGAGCAGATATGAATGTCCGTGAGAGATTCATGGAAGATTAAAGGCAGTACATTCGACATTGCTAAACAAACGCTCCTCTGTAGCCAAATCAGTTAAGAGCATGCCAGGCTAAATGACAGTACCGTACCCATCCATATATATATATATATATATATATATATATATATATATATATATATATATATATATATATATATATAAAGACATTTCTATGGTTATACCTTCTTTTTATAGATACAAATATTTAAGTAAATGTTCTGTTTATAATAAACATTATTAAAAATTTACCGGCCTGAATGTACGAGAATTTTTCATAGAAAATATTCGTCCTCCTACAGAAATCGAATCTGTATCTTATATGCAACCGTCACATAGCCTGACGTGCCTAAACCGATTGCGCCACAGAAGAGCATTCTGTTGGCAAGGTTAATTTTACTGTTTTTAGACACAATTCTCCATGATTTTCTTTCATTCATTCATATCTGCTCAATGCGTATCCAAATGTAAACAAATGTCGTCATACATTATGAAATGTGCAATGTCCGACATGTAGAAGATACAGGTTCGATTCCTGTAGGAGGAGGAATATTTTCTATGAAAATTTCTAGGACATTCAGGCCGGTTAATGTTGTTAATACTGTTTATTTAAAACAGATCATTTACTTATATATTTGTATCCACGAAAAGAATGTATAAGCATAAAAATATATTAAAATAATTGTCGAACTTTGTCCATTTCATAATATATATATATATATATATGTGTGTGTGTGTGTGTGTCTTCCCTTTATCTTCACTTTATAATGTCTACACTGTATCCGTGTCCTCACTCTAACTTCATTGTATAATGTCAGAATCGCCTTATACAATGCCCAGATATTATAAAATATTTCTCTACCAGTACTACTATTTGAAATATATTCGGTAAGCAATTACGAAAATGATTTTTTTTTAATCTTCCACGATTAAATTTTTAATTGCTCTATAAAGAACCCACTGACCATTAGAATTCGAGCAGAACAGACTGAGTCCTATAGCCTTGGATAAATTTATTCTGAGCACAGTTTTTTTTTTTTACCATTAGTTGGTTTTTCTGAGATTCATAATTCATGGGGTTGAAATACTATCATAATCACGAGAACTGTAACACATCTAAGGTTTTAGGGGTACCACACGTACCGCATCCGTAGAAGTGATGTCTCTTGGACAAGGTACCCTGACGAAAATCACACCTCTCCATGCTGGATTGAATTCAAAGTTTTCATTCTCCTAGACTAGTCACTGCATAAGACTCAGTCTTTTCTGATATAACTGGGAAAAGGATAGCTGGATTAATATCTTTCCCACGTGTATTTGAGCGTAAATGAAAAGTAATATACTTGACTAGAATTTGATCTTGTCTCACCGATTTCTCAACCCAAGACGATATCCATTGACCCATCGTATCTCCAGAAGTACTTTATTGCCTCTCCCCAAAACTAATATTATTTACAATTAACTCTTGTCTGCAGTCCGTTAAATTCTCCTCTAAAACTCATAGCGTTATTCGCTGTTCATCGTCCGAGGAATAAGGCTTCTGTCTTTGAAGTGAAATTCGCTTTCTTTCCCGCCTAATTCATCGAGTGATCATCTGACCATAGCTTTTTAGGAATGAAAGCGACTGTATTGTTCTTTCGTTTTCCAAAAGCTTGGTCATTCATCTTGAAGATGCCAACGACTAGCTTCCAGGTAAAGAAATAAATAGATAAAAAAAATCACTACGCAAAATGTCAAATGTCAATGGCAAATATGAAAGGCTAAATTCTATTAGATGTAAGAATTATTGATTGCAACAATATCAATATTCGCCTATTATTTCTTCATTAATATAGATATAATCTCTTCGTGTGTGGGCGTGTATGTAAAAGTCTATAGAGGTAGGTAGGTAGATAGACACTTGACTGTCTATTGCCTAACATGTATTCTTCCTAGACATTCCTCATCTATTCATTCGCAGGAGGTTTAGACATGCTGCTATGGAATTGTGGCTTCGTTGGGTGTGTGCGCATGGGTGCGCGTGTATGTGTGTACAGTAAAGGTCAGACTGAAAAAAAAACAAAGTAAAACACGCTGAGATAAATAAGAGTCGAGACGGATTGTTTGATAAATTTATAGACATGAATATCAAAATATAGACTTTCAAACACACAATTATGATTATCTATCTATCTATCTATCTATCTATCTATCTATCTCCAGTATGTTTATATCTATCCATCCGTCTACAATTGTTCATATCTATCTATCTATCTATCTATCTATCTATCTATCTATAGTCCGTTCATATCTATCTATCTATCTATCTATCTATCTATCTATCTATCTCTAGTATGTTCATATCTGTCTATTGAGTGGTAGTACCTGTTACTGTCCCATCTATGAGCAAATTGTCCCCCCCACGAAAAAAACAAGTCCTATAAACGTATAAAAAGATTTCTATAATGAAAATAACAGAAATATATATATATATATATATATATATATATATATATATATATATATATATATATGTGTGTGTGTGTGTGTGTGTGTGAAGTTACCAACAGTTTCTATTTATAGTAAAGTTACCAACAATTCATCAATCAACGGGAAACAACTTTTTCATGACATTAATCCATATAATATCCTACTACTTTCTTAAATCAAACTCTATTCCAAAGTATAACTTCAACAAAATCTCAACATAAAACGCGCATATTTTAGCGCCTCTAGTAATCATGTCCGCACAAACATGTAAAATGTCCTAAGCAAAGTTTTGCTGATGTCAGTGAGTTGCAGGCTTCATGCAATTATTGCAAGTAAGGGTTATGCAATCAAATATTAAATGTTATTTACTTTAAGATGTTCTGTTTCTTTGCTTTTTGCTCACCTACAAATGGGCTGATCTGAGACAAATGGTGGTATGTACGAAATTGTTTAAGTGATGGGATGGCCGAAATGTGGAATTCTGCTGATGATACAAAGCAAAGAAGTTCATCTGTGAAGCATGGAAAAGGCAATACCTTATGTTGAGATTTCATGGCTGTTACTGAAACATTTCCATTTACATTTACTCGTGATGGTAATAGAAGAAGGGTTTCAGAAATCTACATTTTGTTGGTCAATTTATAGAGAAATGCATCGAAACTAATCGGATGGAAGTTTATCATGAAGCAGGGCAATAATCTAAGACATGCAGTGGCCTAAGAAAAGTTTTTAGCCAGGAGAAATAAACTACAACCAATTTCAAAATTTAATTACGTAATCCCAACTCAACATAAATAAAAAGTATTTGGAACTAGTATAGAGTAGGTCCTCCATTTGCAAGTTTCTATTTTTCATGGATTTAATCGAGATATCATCAACCGTCTGATCCATGTTTTGCCATTCCTTTAGCAATGTTTCTTTAAGTGTTGCCACTGATGTGATTTTGGTTGCACGCTCTCAAAGTTTTTGGTGAAGGTGCTCTCAAATGTGCTATATTGGATCCATGTCACGACTTTGGGTTACCCATCTCAGTGACTTGATTTCTTGCGATTCCTTCAAGGCCTTCGCGCTCCATTTTCTTGAAAAATCTACACATTCTTGTCAATCTGATTCGTTTCAAATAGTGGGACTAGTCCGTTCTCTAATATTTGACAGTATCTTGGACCATTCAACCGCTCGTCAATAAGAATCAGCTCAGATTTCCCTCCAAGCCAGACAGCGCCTCACACCATTACTCCAATCCCTCCATGTTTCACGGTTTCCTGCTGACATTCAGTGTTCCAAGTCTCATTCTGATTTCTCCAAATATAAACTTGTCTTGAATTCGAATATTGGCAGAATTTACTTTCATCTGATCAAATTACAGGCTGCCAAAATTCATAATCTTTGCCCTCGAATCCTCTCGTTCACTCCATACGCCTGTTCCTGTTAACCTCTGAAATCAAAGGATTCTTTCCTAAATCTCTTCTTTGATAGCCCAACTCTTTCAGAGTATTTCTCACCAATTATGGCGACATTTCCATGTTGGTGGCGACATATTTGATGCTCTGACGACGGTTTCTGAGGACTTCCCTCTTCGGTGACCTTTTCTTTCACTAACATACGATTCTTGGTCATCCTGACCGTTGTTCAACATGACAATGGCTTTCTTCATTAAATTTCTTGACAATATTCTTAACCGTTTGATGATTAACCTGAAAAAACCTAGCTATTTCTCTATTTTTTTGTCCACATTAATGCCATCCAATTATTTGCCCTTTTTGAAAATCACCAATTTTCATACTTCCGCGAACTTTCATTGCAAAATATAAGTCAACTATTGTTCATAGATGAGGGTAGCTTGATACTAACACGGTATTATCTAAAAGAAGAAACGTTATTAAACAAGCCAAAATTGTTGTAATCAAGGGTGGCAAAAAACAGCCTACTGTAATGCAGAAAAGCTGAGTATTCAACTATGAAAGTTGAATAATGAGTATATCATCAAAACTCCCAAGAAAATTTCGGCATTAAATGACCCATTAAGAATTGATATTCCATCAAACAGATCAAATCAAACAGATCTATATACAGTCTGTTTATATCTATCTATCTATCTATCTATCTATCTATCTATCTATAATCCAGTCTGTTCATATCTATCTTAATTTTTTAAATACTGATGTTCACCGAATACATCGTTTTACTTGTCTATATTTCGGAGATGAAGTATTATATAAACTATTTACATTATTCGGACTATTGTCCTCATCTTTGACGCCGTATTTATTACAACGTTAGGCCATTGTGCGCTCCGGCCTTTTTCAGGTTTTTGGAATGTCGAACTGAACCCGTTATTTCGCTCACTGGGGTACACTGTTCTAGTTCCACGTGCCATGCCTAAACACCTCCTTAAGAGAAGACCCATCTCTCATAATAGGAAAGTTTTGGGTCTGTTCGATGATGGTGGAACGTTACTAATTTGGTTTTGGCCATTTTGGATTTTACAAACCAGTCCTTTTCTCCATTGATCCCCCTGGACTAAATCAGATAAGCTGCTATATTCTGGACTCCCAGATTGTTTAGAGGTGCACCAATAAACTGCTGTATCATCCCCATAGAAGCTCACTATTGATTGGAATCTGTTCTTAAGCAGTAGACAGAGGGTAGGAAAAAACAGAGAACCCTGTTGAAAATGGACATTGATCTTATGGTTTTCCTATGACTGCCTTCAGGGACCTACCTTCTAGGAAGGATTTGATAATTGAGAGATCTCTTCCAGAGATTCAATAACACGAGGGTTTACGTTGTAGGCCCCATTTCTACACCTTGTAAATTGCTGATATATCTAGGGCAATGGTCACATGATTAATTTATTGTTTAGTGGCTCACTGATTATGTGAGTAATGGCAGCTAATGCACCGGCTGTAAATCTAGCAGGGGGATATTCATACTGCTTATCAGTCAATTGTTACTGCTCACGTGCAGTCCTGGGTATGACGATAAACTACACCCGGCAGCAATCGGGAGATTTTGAGGAGCATGCAATCCCTCTTAATTGCTTTTGTTTCCAGGTTCACCCTGACCCGGAGTGGTAGCACCTATTAGGGCCCTAGTTATGGTCAAATAGTGAAACCCCAAACAAAAACAAAGCACTATGAAAGTATAAAAATACATTTTATAGTAAAAATACTTTTTAGAATAAAAATTACCAGTAATACCTTGTTATATTAAAAACATTATCAACAATACCTATACATATTAAAATTATCAACGAAACCTATACATATTAAAATTATCAACGAAACCTACATATATTAAAATTATCAACAATACCTATACATATTAAAATTATCAACAATATATTGCTAAAGGAAAATGACAAACAATACATTTTATCTGTTGTTGAGGCCATTGCGTTCAAAATATTTCGATTTCGTTATTAAATGACCCATAGAGGTGTTGATATGCCGCTGAACAAAATTAACCAACCTGCCTACTTGATGATTATAGTTTCGATGAGTAAGTTGCTGAGACAAAGCAGGCTAATGGGTTGATATTTTGGCAGGCATGGACGCACACTCCTTTTTTTAAAAACAGGACATGCACTTGACACCTTCCATAAACTTGGAAAGTATCACTACTTCAGGTATGGGTTAAACAGTTTTGCCAGTATTGGAGATACTGATATTCTTAAGAAATACAATATGAATTGTACTGACCGATGCCTTTCTTACGTGTTACGTGTTTTGGCAAGTCAGGAAAATTGGCGCGCTGTGTTAGAGATATTACAAGTTTTACGCTCTGTGAGGAGGGGCTAGTCAGGTAAGGATGTTCTTTATAGTCTAATGCAGAGTTAAACATATATTTCATTGCAATGAACCTTGCTTCGTCATATGAGGATGTAATAATTTCGGGGTCATTTGTGATAGCAGGGACAGACGGTTTGACGTCGACTGTGAATTTTATTCGAGATTTTCCTGAACTCGAAGGAATCAAATCTTTTGCTTTCAAGCTTAATTTGGACTGGCTGCACATAGCTGGGGTTAATAGAACTCACTTGTAATGATTGCAATTCAGAATGCTGCAAGACTCTCGCTAAACAATTATCATATTCTATCTATCTATATATCTATCTCATTCTATTCCTTATCTATCTACCGATCGATCTATCTGTCTGTCTATCTTAGTTATATTCATTATCTATCTATCTATCGATCTATCTATCTCAGTCTGTTTATTATCTTTCTATCTTATTCTATTCATTATCTATCTATCCATCTAACTCAGACTCTTCTTTAGCTATCTATCTATCTATCTATCTATCTATCTATATATATATATATATATATATATATATATATATATATATATCAGTCTATTCATTATGTATCTATCCATCTATCTCAGACACTTCATTATCTATCTATCTATCTATCTCGGACTTCTTTATCTATATATCGATCTATTTCAGTGTGTTCATATCTATATAAATATCTATTTCATTATCTATTTCATTATCTACATATTCATCGACCTCAGTCTCTTCATTATCTATCTATCAATATAGCTGTCTATCAAACTCATCCTGTTCATATCTGTCTATCTCTTCATTATCTATCTATCTATCTATCTATCTATCTATCTATCTATCTATCTCAGTCTATTCATTATCTACCTATCTATCGACGTCAGTTTCGCCATTATCTATCTATCTATCTATCTATCTATCTATCTATCTATCTATCTATCTATCTATCTATCTATGTCAGTCTGTTTCTATCTATCTATCTCAGTCTGTTCATTTCTGTCTATCTATCTATCTATCTATCTATCTATCTCAGTCTGTTCATTTCTATCTATCTATCTATCTATCTATCTATCTCTAATATGTTCATATCTGTCTCCAATTGTTCATATCTATCTATCTATCTATGTCAGTCTGTTTCTATCTATCTATCTATCTCAGTCTGTTCATATCTATCTATCTATCTATCTATCTATCTATCTATCTCTAATATGTTCATATCTGTCTCCAATTGTTCATATCTATCTATCTATCTATCTATCTATCTATCTATCTATCTATCTATCTATCTCAGTCTATTCATTATCTACCTATCTATCGACCTCAGTTTCGCCATTATCTATCTATCTATCTATCTATCTCAATATTTTTCTAATTTTTCTAGGTTGTCATGAAAGCATTTTATATCAGATACGTCTTCATCCATAAAGACATCTTAGTAACAAAACAATACCGCAAATATTTTCATGCTTTTGCGTATGTGAACCGGTTTCTTTTTCACTCGATATATATATATATATATATATATATGTGTGTGTGTGTGTGTGTTCATTCTCTTCTTTCAATCGTTTATCGTTCAGTTCTCGCCTTTTCCCTGGCGTGTCCTGCAGCAAATATGGCGGACTAACATAGCGACAGTCAATTAAATCAGTGGAGGCAGGGGGAAACATTTCGCTGCCGGTTGTTTAATTATCAGAGCTAATCACCATTCTGCTCGGGACGCAAAACACTCGCATATTTTTAGTCACACTTTCATTCAGACACATATTTGTCCTGATATGCCCGCACGCACGCACACACACACACACACACACACACACACACAGACATATATATATATATATATATATATATATATATATATATATATATATATATACATACATATATATATATATACACACATATATACATACATACATACTTACATACATACATACATACATACATACATACATATATATATATATATATGCATACATACATAAATATATATATATATATATATATATATATATATATATATATATATATATATATATGCGGGTGTTTATGAAAATATGATGATAGTAGAACTTCGCCTAGAACTCTGGAACTATGTTTTTGTGTTCATATTGTTTCTGTTCAAACGTGTTGATGCGTAAGTGCATAACCACGAAACGTTTTTCATGTTACACTCACATATTCTCTACTTTAAATATGCGGGGGAAATATGCGGGTGTCTGCAAATGAGTGCGTTGTCTTTGTATATAAAGAGACGTGGTTAGCCTACAAAAATTTCGCGCGATTGCAAGAAACGGCGTTTTATATGTGATTCCAGACAAATTGTTAGAATCGCGGAAAAAATGCAGTAAGAATTTGCTAAACAAAAACTTTCGCTGATCGTCATGAAAACATGAATAATTAAAGAAATCTGCCCCAACAGGCCTAACACATACACAGTGAAAACGCTCTTTTTGTTTCATGGAACTATATATATATATATATATATATATATATATATATATATATATATATATATATATATATATATATATATATATATATTCCGTTTATGCGTTATTTTTATAGATATAATTTATTTATTTTTTCCCGCAGTAGCTTGCTATCTTTTTCTGCGGTAGACCACTTGCCATCCAAGGCTATAGAACCCGGTCTGTCCTGCTATTTGCCTATAGCTGGTGGGGGGGGGGGGAGAAGAGGATTCGACTGGAATTCGAACTCGGCTCTCCGATTCCTCAATCCGAGCGCATGAAATAAATACGTACTTAAAAAAATCACTCATTAGTGACTTCATACGTCATGTGTGTGTCTGTTTTTTTGTTGTCGAACTCCTCCTAGGGTTTTGAAGCATATATATAGTCCATAAGCATATATATTCTGAAACTACATTACCTAGGGTACTTGGATAAGTATATTTCATTTTGATCAAAGGGGTCCCCGGGGGTCACAATCTTCCCACCCAATGAATTTTTTTTTATCTTTGATTTAAATTATATTTAAATTTAAACAAGGGAATGACTCCTATCCCAAATATAAAAGGAGAAAGCCAGAAGATGGAGGTCACATCGGCAAGTGTGTGTGTGTATATATATATATATATATATATATATATATATATATATATATATATATATATATATATATATATATATTCCGTTTATGCGTTATTTTTATAGATATAATTTATTTAAGCAAATACTGTTTTTTTTTAATTAAACAGTATTAATTGCATTATTTATAAATTATATTTAAATTTATTTAATTTACATTTTAAAAAACAGCATTTACTTCAATGAATTATATCTATAAAAATAAAGTATAAACGGAAAATATATTAAAATAATTGTCGAACTTAATCCACTTCATTATATATATATATATATATATATATATATATATAACCAAAAACCAATGCGCCAGAATTACAAAATGATGAAAGAGTAATAAAAAAATATCATACACTGATATGTAAAACCAATCGATAAAGATATATACATTAAATGTATTATTTACTACAAAAATTA
>OZ010588.1:8075462-8100462 GCA_963932145.1 Acanthosepion lycidas
CATCATTCTCCCACCACCGTTACTAATCGTTTCTACCAATTTACAATTTCTACCAATTTACAATAACTATTAGCTAATTATATTATCATTGCCTCCAATCCCTTGCAACATTACTATCACATCATATCATATAGACCCGTTATTAAATCAAACTACCCTCTCATCCAGCATATTAAATATTAAACATCACCATATAAATAACCAATAAGGATTACAAATTCCTACCTGTTACATATACACAGTCAAAAACAAACAAATAACCAGCTTTAAATATAACAAATAAACCGCCATTTTCTTCAAAATTTAAAAATAAATATAAATAATAATAATTTTTACCTATCATAATTTCACACAAACCCCACCACACGTATATACATACATGGGAGGAAATATTATTAAGCGGAAGAAAAAAAAATATGACATGTATACATTCACGAGACATTCACGAGACATTTCCGCCACACTTCCAATCTTTAAATTTCAACATACAAATGCGTATGTATAGACACAACACCACCCGTATACATACATATGTCATATCCGAAACTGCCCACATATGTTTATATATGTATGAGTCCCGACGGACGACCAAGTATGTATATGTGTTTGCATACATCGATGTTTGCGTTAGTACGATGAAAAAACGACGAAGTTTCCCCCATCACTTCCACAATAACATCAATACATGCAATCTACATAAACCCAAATTTAAAAAAAAATTAATCAGTTTGTCTGACGATCGCTAAAGCGTGAAACCCAGGGTCACAAGCTCACATCTATCCAACCATATATATATATATATATATATATATATATATATGATTATGGAAGAATCTGCATTATTATCGGTCACAACCTGTCATCTCGTCTTTCCCATCACTGTAACTTATATTCTCTCTGACGTCCATGAATTTTACTATACCACTAGATTGGTATTAGGTTGGTGCAAAAATAATGACGTAATAATGTCGTTTTTTGACGTATTTTTAACGTCAAAAAACGAAATTATTACGTCAATATTTTTGCACCAACCTAATACTTTGATTTTATTATTTTTCTATTTCGTAAATTCTATTCTAATAATTTCTTCTATTGCACATCTCGCTTATTGCACTTTCTTACAGTTACTTGCTTTCCTGTCAAGTACAATCTGCAGAAATTTACTGCAATGTAAATGGTCATCTTTTCTCTCAAAGATTACATAAATTAGAATGGAAAGCACAAAATCTATTGGCCAATGTTAAAAAAAAAACCGTCAACTTTCCTGGTTTATCTAGATCAAGGTTTTTTTTCTCAACCTGGGCGACATCGTCCACCGGTGGGCAATTTCAACTGTTGGGTGGTCGATGAACAACTGAACAGAAAATGGTGGGCGATTGGAAATACTGTTGGGCGATATAGGATTTTAAATATTAATAATTGAATTCAACACATGCTACTCGAAAAAAATGAATGAATTTTTTTTTCTATAAATCACTTTTGAAATATCTCTCTTGAATATTTCAAAAGTGATTTATAAAAAAAAAAACAGTAATAACTGGGTCACATTCCTAGATAAGATATAAATATCTCCACGGACAACGAATATTTTAGTATAAAATTTTCTATTTTTATCGTTTCGAGAAGGGTCATTACCATTCAAATACTTCTTCAGACGAAATAACAACTCTTTCGAATATAAATCTGACTAGGGAAGACCAAGAACAACAAAAATATTCATAGGATGCATATTAGTTACTAGTAATATATATTGGTTTCCATTTTATAATTATGAACAAAAATCGTTCAATTTTTTGTCAACACTAGCCGTAATCATAAAACTAAATTATATATATATATATATATATATATATATATTCTTCCATGGGCAAGTTTGCTTTCGTTTGTTCTTTAGTACGGTAGTAGCAGCAGCAGCAACTTAAGATGGTGTTATTTGTTACCTCCCTTTGGTATTTTTTAACCCTAGAATACTAACCATGGGTATATAGTACCCAGCGCAAATTTTCCTATCTTTAATTACAATTTTCAGTACCTGATTTTCTTACCTAAATAATACGTTTTTCAGTTCCTATTAATGTTAACTCAAAGTAAAAAGTTTGAAGTGACTGCATGTAAAATATTTCAAATAAAGTTTTATATTTAATATTATTTTGATATTTTCAAAATCGGGTAAGATATAGCATGGTTAGTAATGGTGTAACTTTAATTGATGGTTAGTGTTCTAGGGTCAATACTCTATAAAGTCAGTTTACGAACCAGTAACAAACATTTACCAAACAATTTTGGCATGCTTTTGAATATTCACTATATATGTGGGCAATGTGAAAGTGTGCGATGACGCAGAAAAGGTTGGGAACCGTTAATCTAGATCAACTGTGAAAATGTTTGCAACTATCTTATCGTACCGAAATTATGCAGAGTAGTCGTTAAGAAAAATTCTAGTGCTTGTTGAAAGAGAGTTACAGAGTTACAGTTTTCTATTTTTCTGTTGGACGTAAATAAAGTCCAATGATATAAAGAAAGCCCGGTGTTTGCTGAAAGAGATTGAAGCGTTAATTTTAATTTTATTCAATTTGTCTTAATTATTTATTGTTTGCCCGTAAGTTGGGTTTTTACCAAATACCAAAATTTGTTGCGTTTTGTTGCATTGCGTTCCAATTGAAAATCATCCCAAAGAATCACGTTAGTTTCACAGACATATCTTCAAGATGAAAACTTATGCTATGTGTGATGGCCCTGACATGGGCAATCATGGCCCTCCAAAACATCCTATGTCTTGTAGATCCTAATAGTTCTTTTCGAAGGCTCTTGACATCCATTTAAACACGATCGCCATTTAAGTGATTCGTTGTCTCCTCCTATCGCTTTTACTCTCAATATGTCCTGTCAGTGGCTAACTTTTCCAATCTTTCCCTCTTCACTATATTTCCAATGAAATTTCACCTGTCTCTTGCTGATTCTCTTTATAAGGATTCTTCCTGTATCTGTCTATATTTCTGAGATGAGGTATTATGTACATTATTTACATTATTCGGACTATTGTCCTCATCTTTGTCGCCATGTTTATTACAACGTTTCGGACGTTGTACGCTCCGGCCTTCTTCAGATGGTTGGAATGTCGAACTGAACACTTTATTTCGCTCACTGGGGTAGACTGTTCTAGTTCCACGTGTGTAATGGATGCCAGTTATCAGTTATCTCTTGTTAATTCATCTCTCCCTGTTCTCCACCGCCCTTAACCAGGTATTGAACTCACAACTCTTTGGATCCTGTCACCGGATCTAACTAATGCCTTTATCCACTGTACCATGTGTCATAAGACTTCCTCATTTTTGTTTTATTTTTTGATTTCCTCTTATTTTTAAGGCGCCCTCGTGTTTTTAAGACCACCTCATTTTTTTAACACTTCCTCATTTTTTAAAAAAATTCCTCCTATTTTTAAGACTCCCTCGTGTTTTTTAAAACTCCCTTGATTTTTTAAGACTCTCTCGTTTTTAAAAACTTACTCGTTTTTTTTTTTGTTGTTTTTTTAAAAACATATATATATATATATATATATATATATATATATATATAACAGAAAATTAATAATTTAAAAAAAATAGATTATCCAGATTTACTGGCTGGTCGCTGAAACGTTCTTGCGCTCTGAAAGTACCAAATTTTTAGAATTGGGGCGGTTAGTGTTTGACAGTTGGGCAAAAAACTTTTTCGCTACTCACGGACAATATAAAATTCTATATAAATACCTGCAAACTTGTATCATTTCCGATACTAGTGAAAAATGAATTATAATAAATCATAGACTTTATATTGTATAACCGAATGCTTTTTTCCTGTAAACGTCGGAAGTGTTCTTAATATATGTGCGCATGCGCGTACGGGAAATCTAGATCAAGTGAGAGTGTTTATGAGTATACGCCTGTGTATGCGTGTGTATGATATCGATTTGAACCATATCGAGTGTTTCTCCTTGTCTTTTATTAATAACCTATGTATATCTGTATTGTCTTCAGTCATATCAGAAGCAGCTGTGTGTTGGGCCGTTGACTTAGCTAAGACCAAACGACAGAATATTTTCATTTTTTTCTAGATCTTTAAAGTCCATACATTAAGCAATAGGCGAACACAATTTTGACTCGTTTTTCTTCATTCTCGTAATGAACACCGGGAGACGGTTTCAAATCGTCTATTAAATGATATTGAATTCTCCCTTGCCTTTGTAAATCTAGTGGTGACAATAATCGTGTATCGCCATTGCTGTAGCATAATTGTTCGCATTCTGGGTTTCATAAGTAATTTTTCCTTCATTAAGGTAAGCGTTAGTGACACTTCAGAACAAAATATCCGAACACCCGTCTACCGGGGAACCATTTTAATGAGCGGTATTTTCCACCAATTTTGATAAGTTTCATAATTTTTCCTCGCCTTTTACATAATTTTACAGTAGCAGGATTGAGTTTGACCTACTGACCAAGATCAAAAATACAGCCAATCAATTTTAAGGTTAGCAGGATTTGTTGTAATTCCTCTTTAGGGATCGATTGACTAATTAATGTTTTGACTACTTACATTTTGGGGTTATTAAGAGCCGAAAAAACATTTTTGATTGTAAGAATTTTTTTTTTTTTTGCAAAGCAATATTCCATTAACTATGTATTAGAATAACAATTCTTTTTCCAGATACCAAGTCCTATTTAATCCATAGCTGTAAGTGAATGTAACTAACCCGACTCTCCAGTATTTCATTCCGAGTCGATATCCATCCGACTACCAGCACCTCCCTTCTCCAGGGAAGGGGAAGAAAACTCGACGTCTCCCACCATCACGAGAGGGTCAAAATTTACTTCGCGACAATGTTTCGGTTTCTTTCTTTTTTTTCTTTTTTTTTTTTTTTTTTGGTAATTTTATAAGAATAAATTTGGCAAATTAAGGAAATCAGACGCCCTTAAAATGGTTGCCCTCACATCTGTGAACATGATACAGATCTAATGATAATGTTTTGAAATACTCGTCACCTTTGATGAAAGGTGATTGCAGCTTTATGAACCGGAGACCAATCAACAATCCACGACATTGTAGACCTCGAATTTCCTTTGGCTAAAAAAATAGAGTTGAATGCCCTTACCATTAGTGATGCCCTCGTAACGTGCCGGCACCATACACTCAGCATGTGGTGGACACTTTTTTCTTCCTTGAGTCTCAGATCCCGAGTTTAGAGGAATGATATGTATTATATAATTACATCGTTACCACGTTTACCATATAAAGCTTTTCATATAAAGTACAGTGTATGTGGGTGTGTGTCCAAGCCACGCGAAAAGTTAGGCTCAGGGAACGATTTTTGTTGAGCTCAGATTCAGGGTGGCGAGATTATGCGAGGTTAAAAATATATATTAATATATTATACTAGCCATTATCGTTGCTTTCATGGCTCAAGGATAGTGACTCTTATTTTCTTTTTGTATCCAAAATTGCAGCTAGCTTAATATTTTAAGCTAGCTCCTCTGGAGGACTCTTAGTTTGGCCATCATCACAATAGCTTGGGAGGAGTAGATGTGATAGGCAACAATAAACTACAGAAGAACTCAAAATTGATCACTGCATTTAAGTATTGAATTAATGTTTAAGATTACCTTTTCAAAGTTCAACCATAATCCTTCTGCTGCCACTTATTTTAAAAACAATTTGATGTACGTAGATCCTTATTTTCCGTACAAAAAATTATTTTTATTTCATGGGTGACTGAACAGAAGACAATTTCTAAGATAAAATTAATATAGTGTAAAAATAGAAATTAGAATTAGTTATAAATTCAACATTTGAAGAATTACAGAAACATAATAGCTAATTAAGTAAAGCCTATATTATGGAATCTATATGAATAAAGGCAAAATTGGAGCTCAATTCTCTCACGAATTCTGAGATTAAAATGTCCCAGCTCTACTTCATAATAATTTACACGCAAAAATAATATCTGTAATATATATAATCTACTTCTAGGCAATATCACTCTTCATGTTTAACTAATTTCATATTGATTTTTAAAAAATTTATTGCCTTAATTAACTAATTAATTTTTTCCTAACAAATCAGCTTATTTAAATTTCCTCGCTTGGTTTGCGAAACTTTGTAGAGCTCGACAAAAATGCTAACGATAACACTACTAAATATTGTGAGGATTTTTAAAAAATTCTGCTTTTGGGGTGAAGTAGAGACCCAGTAGAACCTCACTGAGAATGTAACCGTTCACAGTAACCGAGAAAACTGTCTGTTTAGCGAGGATGAAATTATGGCTGTCGTAATACTGAAAGTGACAATCCAGATATTTCCTCATTGAGTTGTTAGGTCAGAGGAGAGATTGACATACAAGGCTTCAATCATCTTCATTTTGGGGAAGCGCTGTTGTCTGCATAGGCTTTTTTCAGAATGATCTGAGAATGCTCGTAGGTAGATCGTTAATATAAAGCAGAAAGAGGGTAAGACCGCAGAAGGAACTTTAGAAAACGCCTATCGCAGTAACTTCAGAAAACAGGCATCAATCTTCAGGGCCTATCTGAGTTAAAGGACCCATTTCATGTCTTCCAAATCATTATCTGGAACTTTCCTGCCGAATTTGGGGTCTTAAATTTTTTTAGCCAAACGGAATTCGAGGTCTACAATGGCGTGGATTGTTGATTGGCTGCAATCAGCTTTCATCAAAGGTGACAGGTATTTCAAAAACATTATCATTAGATCTATGAAAATGCTGCAAATTTAAGAGATATTTAATTGCTATCATTCCTGATTGGTATGTTTTTTTCTTTTTGGCCGAGATTCGTAGACTGGACAAAATTAAGTCATGCTTGATTGATGTGTTTTTTTACGGCTTATCAACCTGTTTTCAATTTATTTGAAGCTTAAAACATTTTTATATTGTAAAGAATTTCGTTTGGAGATAATAAAGATGTACCTATAAAAGTCCTACTAATTAACACATAGCTTGGAGGAGAAGAGGTGGATCGATACCTTTCCCAAGCGTACTTGCATATTTGCGCGCAAATGAATATAACGAACCTGACTCGAATAGGAACTTGATTCTCCGATTTCAACTTCCGAGACATGATCCATTAAACTATTCGCACAGCCAAGCTTTACAGCACGTGGCATTCCCAAGCGGTCACCCATCCACGTACTGACTAGGCATAACATTGCTTAACAATTTCAGAACTTGTCACAATTAAAGGCTTCTTTCTTCATATCTTTATCCTGACAATGTTAAATGATGTAAAGCAAATTAAAAAGATGCGAAAATATTCTCTAAATGGGTAATTTACAATAAAAAAGAACACTTTTTGCAACTATATTAATCATTTTTAATAACAGACCCAAATTAGTTGAAACAAAATAAATAATTCCGTTATTTTTTCCGCATTTTTCCAATGAAACATGACAGTGTACATGTTAGTACTTCGTATGCCTATTCCACGAAGTCGTTCCTTGCAGATTGACCACAACTTCTCGATTGGATTTAAATCAGGAGAGATTCCGGTCCAGTCTATAGAACTTTGATGTGCTCACTGGTAAGGCTTGCCACTATGTCCGTACAGCGTTAAAAATTTCGTACTCCTCCTTGGAGTAACGTCCATCGAAGACAATGGTCGAAGGACAACTAATCGACAATCAAGACAATAGTATCTGGCCGTGATAGAAAATTGATGCAATCGCGGATGTCGCAATATTTTTCAAGCCCCAAAAATCTAATCATACATCCCGAAAATAGATTCATATTACTGCACTCCACTGAAAATGAACTAATCTGGGGGAAATATAGAAATCGCTTACACCCTGTTACTCCAGTGAGTCCGAAACAGACCGTATAGTGAATGAAAGGAAACTAAAGCGGCTGTTTCAATTAATTTGCACAAGGGTGTATACAGTGATGAGGCTTAGTATTTAAAATGAACGGCTGATTTACCCATGATAGAAAGATCATTTAAGCATGGTAATAATGAGGAAACATATGGGTAATTTTAACAAAACAAGATAAAGAATTTATACACGAATTTACACGGTTGAAGAAGTGTTAGTAGCTCGTCTCGGGAAAATAAATCAAATTTTTTCAAAGTCCATAGGTTTAACGAAATGTCATGAGGAGGAAATATTCATACAACAGATTAAATGATCTGACACGAAATAATATTTCAAAAGGTTTAAAACTAATGTAAGAAAGTTTGTTGCTCCCGGAAGAGATATACGCTTTCATACTTTCAAAAGTAGACGAAAAGAGATAGTTTGAAATACTTAGCTCTCTTGGATTGTTCAGAGAAAATTCTTTGATAATATAATTGGCGAATAATTTAACACTGGCAAGAATTACAATGCAGGTCAGGAGAAACTGAAACAAAGACGTTCATCTGACTCCAGACAATCTTCTCTTATTAATTTAATTTCTCTCCTCGTTTTATATCAAAAGGAATTTTGCATGGGCTCACTACATTCTTTTCTTTCTTTTTCTAGATTCAACGGCTAATTTCATGATTTCATTAGTCCAAAAACAATTTCACATAGGCTCACGAATTTATTTCCACCTTTTTTTCACTGGTCAATTTATGTGAAAGCAAGATTTTCATTGGTCAAAAAAAAAAATTCACATAGTCTCGCGAATTGCTTTTCTTTGAAGGGACTGAAGTCATTATTATTTTGCACTCACTACAAGTTGATCCGGATGCAGAAATACATTGAAAATCAAGAAGAAACAATAAAGAATTAAGGCAGACATTACAGTTTTATTGCCAATAGTCAGGAAATATTCACTATTTAGATTGTTCGGACTATCATCTTCATCTTTGTTGCCATATTTATTACAACGTTTCGGCCGTTGTATGCGCCAGCTTTCTTCAGGAAATGTTATATGGAATTTTGAGTTGTTAATTAATATATTTTGTGTAAGCGACATTTAAATTTATTAAGTTACTTTTTAAAGATAAAAACTCAAAAAGCGAGTAAAAAGGCTAAAACGGTTATGTTTCCTTTTTGATTAACGGTGGTTGTTGGGTTAAAATTTAATTTTTCGAAGCCTTTTCTGACTTTTGGAACACGAGACCATTGGTTTCAAAGTTTTCTCATTAGGAGAAAATATCAAAAAATGTCGAAAAAGTTTTCTTGCGCATGATGGGAAGATGAAGTATAGGAGAAAAGAGAGAGAAGTGAAAGTGAGGAAGACAGAAGTAAGTGATGTGAAAGAGGGGCATTAGAATGAGAAGAGGAATACAGCAAGATGAAAAGAAAGAAAGAAAGAAAGAAAGAAAGAAAGAAAGAAAGAAAGAAATACTAAGATGAGATAGAAAGAAAAAAGGTAAAAAAAAGCACAGGAAGGAAAGTTGCCGAGAGAGAAAATAAAGGAAAGAAAGAAGCAACAAAAGAGAAAAAAGAGCGAGATAGAGAAAAAGAAAGAGAGAAGGGGTTAAAAGAAAAAAGAAAGAAAGACAAAGATTTTGGAAGGAGAAGTCGGAAGAGAAATTAAGGACGAGGAACTAAAAGGAAAGGAGAAATAGAAAGAAGAAAAGAGGAGTAAAAGAAAGAAAGAATGAAAGAAACATGCTAAGATGAGAGAGAAGCAAAGAAGGTAGAAAGAAGCACAGGAAAGAAAGAAAGAAAGAAAGAAAGAAAGAAGAACTAAGGAAAATAAAGAAAAAGAGAGAACGAGACAGAAATAGAGAGAGAGAAGAAGATAAAAGAAAACAAAAACGTACCAAAAGGAGGAGGTGAAGATAAAAATAAAGAAAGAATAAAAAAAAAGAGAGAAAGGACTGATATATTAAATTTGCCGTTTTTTCTTATTCCCAAATTTAATTCGACCAACGTTGTTTTTATTGATTTGGTTTTTTTTTCTTGTTTTCTTTTTACATATTGAATGAACGTGTGGGCTTTTATTATTATTATTTTTTTTTTTTTTTTTGCCTTTTACTTCAAAAATCGATGTATTTAATTCTTGTGGGATTTCCAGGCGAATGACCCAGATTTTGAGGCGGTTTTTAGCTGTGAAAAGGAAAAGATGAAATAGACACGAAGTTGATTAGTAGATTTCAATGGAGATGTAGGAGATGGTGGAGATGGAGACAAGGGAACCAGAAGGTGCGTGTATATATATATATATATATATATATATATATATATATATATATATATATATATATATATATCAGAAAATGAAATAACAAAATTAGGAAGAGATGAGAAAAAACACGAGAGTAGGGAAAGAGTATTTCTGTCGAAGGAAATAAGGAAGGAACAAAAAGAAAAACGAATGATGAAAATAATAGGAACGGAGAAGTGTAAGACAGAAAGAAAGAAACCCAAACGGAGGAGAGGAAGAAAAGAGAGAGAGAGAGAGATGCAAGAGGCACAGAAAGGAGAGTTGGGGAGAGAAAGAAAGAAAGTAGCAGAACAATAGAGAAAGAAAGAAAAAAGAAGATAAAGAACTAAAATGGGAGAGAAGGGGAAGGAGAGAGAGGGAAAGATAAAGAGATGTAAAGAGACACAGGAGGGAGAGTTGGAGAGAGAAAGAAAAGATTGTCATAAAAATACCGAATAGAAAGAAAGAAAGAAAGAAAGAAGGAAAGAAAGAAAGAAAGAAAGAAATGCCAGAAGGAGAGAGATAACGAGAGAGAGAGAGAGTAAGAAGAGCAACGAAGGAGAGTTGGAGAGAGAAAGAAAAAGTGATACCAAAAGAAGAGAGAAAATAGAGAATAAAAGAAAGGAGAAAAAATGAATTAATGATAGGTAAAGATATCAAGATAGATAGATAGATAGATAGATAGATAGATAGATAGATAGATAGATAGATAGATAGATAGATATGAACAGGATGAGATAGATAGATAGATAGATAGATAGATAGATAGATAGATAGATAGATATGAACAGGATGAAATAGATAGATAGATAGATAGATAGATAGATAGATAGATAGATAGATAGATAGATATGTACAGACTAAGATAGATATACACAGACTGACATAGATAGATAGATAGATAGATAGATAGATAGATAGATAGATATGAACAGGATGAGATAGATAGATAGATAGATAGATAGATAGATAGATATGAACAGGATGAAATAGATAGATAGATAGATAGATAGATAGATAGATAGATAGATAGATAGATAGATAGATATGAACAGGATGAAATAGATAGATAGATAGATAGATAGATAGATAGATAGATAGATAGATAGATAGATAGATAGATATGAACAGACTGAAATAGATAGATAGATAGATAGATAGATAGATAGATAGATATGAACAGGATGAGATAGATAGATAGATAGATAGATAGATAGATAGATAGATAGATAGATAGATAGATATGTACAGACTGAGATAGATATTGACAGACTGACATAGATAGATAGATAGATAGATAGATAGATAGATAGATAGATAGATAGATAGATAGATATGAATAAAATGAGATCTAGATAGATTGATATATGCAAAGAAAGAAAGAAAGAAAGAAAGAAAGAAAGAAAGAAAGAACCAACAAAGAAAGAGAGAGAGAGAGAGAGAGTCTGTGTGTGAAAGTGAGAGACACAAAGTAAAAGAGAAATAAAAGCTGTAAAACTAACCAAGAGCGGGAAAGAGAAAGAAAATATATCACCAAAAGAACAGAAGAAAGAAAGAAAGAAAGAAAGAAAGACAGAAAGAAGTAAAGAAAGAAAGAAAGAAGTAAAGAAAGAAAGAAAGAAAGAAAGAAGGAAAGAAAGAAGGAAAGAAAGAACTAAGTGTGATCAGAAAATTAATTGAAGCAAAAAATGAAAACCAGTCAAGAAAAAATAGAATGAAAGCAAAAGATTAGAAATGCTAATAAATAAAAGAAATATTTTTTTAAAAACTAATTAAAAATTATAAGAAAAAAAAACAAATATAGAGAAGAATAAGTAATAAAAATCAAATAAAAAACAAAACAAAGAATCCACTAAAAGAAACGCCTACATTTAGTTTCCAAAGACGAGTGGCAACTGCTGCAATTTTAAGAATTAAAATGGTTTCTTAAAATTTGCTGACATTAGAATAGCGGAAAAATCGAACAGATTGTTTAACAAAAGAAACAATTTTTTCTTCTTAAATCTGCTACTTAGTTTAAGGTAATAAGGCCTAACTTTACACTTATTCGAACTTTTACTGATCTACAAGGAAATGGGACACGTTTCTCCATGTGCAATTATGCAAAAAAAATCCTCCCTAAAATCTGACATATTCTTCTTAAAAAATGCTTTCATTTAAAAACAGGGTGAAAGAGAGAAAAAGAGGAGACAACTTTTGTGTTTCTTAAAGTGGCGCTTCAAAAAGATACTTTCAAATCAGGTTTATTTGAGGAATTGCTATAATTCTTCATGAGAACGGCAAAATCAAGCTGAATCGTCATGGTGTAATGGTAAACAAACCTGTACTTCAAGCCATTAATACGGCGCTGTCTTAACCTCAAAATACTATCCATTGAACGAAGCTTAGTTAAGCTTAATAAGCAGGAACAAAAATTAATCGTGAAAACATATTAAGAATTATACGTAATTCCGTAGCATATCCTACTTAGTTGAATTTTGATTTAAATTTTTCCCTGTATAACCTGTTTGGTTTGGTTTGCTTAACGGCATCTCAACACCTGAATGGGTTATGTAATGCCGACAAAATTTTTATTGTTAGTAATATATATTTTTTTAAATGTTTTGCTGGTAATATTTTATTTTTTTTCCAAAAAATGTATTGCTATTATTTTTTTTTTTTTCAAAAATGTATCCCTGTTAAATTTTATTCAAAAATGTACTGCTATTTTTACACTTTCATAGAGTTTTAACCTCAGTTTGGAGGTCAACTATTTACCCAAGCTGGCAACATAACAGGTGCTACTGCCTCGGGTCAAGGTGAACCAATTAAGAGGTGGTTCCACGATCCTCAAAATTTGATCAGAGTCCTTGCTGTTAGATGTAGTTTATCGTCTTATCCATGATGCCTCTTGGGGGAGAAGGGGGTCTTACACTTCTGCAAAGGTGTTATCGTTGTATTCTGCGATGTATAATCTGTAATCTATGCAAATGATACTGGCAAACTGAATTACGTGCATTGACAAGGAAGAGAAATATGTTGAAGGAGGTAAGAAATAGCTTGATAATTTTAACGCCTCAAAAACCAAACTACTCTATTACTATAAGAGAACCTATGTTGAGTTCCATCTGCATATGGCTGATGCTAACCTCCAGAAGTTTACTTCACTGTGCCACCTCGGTTTTTTATTGAAACTAAGGGCAATGATTACAGTGCTGTTTGATAAAAGTGACTCAACTGATTTTTTTTTTTTTACTAAAAATACATTTTGTCTATTGTTTTGGGGGTTAAAATAATTTTAAAGCTTACTAATACAAAGACCCCTTCCCGACCACCTAGGAAAAAAGGGGACGAAAGAAAAAGATTGATGATAGAATTGGCAGGGTAATCAAGAAAAAAGTTGCGAAGAATAGGACTATAACTAGCCAAGACATTTCAGCCAGTCTAAGCGAAGAGCAAGGTGTTAGTCTTGCCTCTTCAACAGTCCATCGGTGGCTGTTAGAACAAGGCTACAAATCTTGTACACTAAGGTTTAAGCCGCTAATAAGCAAAGCCAAAAAAGCCAAGAGATTTGAATGGGTTCACTTTACAAAAATGTTCTCTTCTCCGATGAAACGAATGTTGAGCTAAATTCAAAGGATAAGCATTCTAAAATCCGAAGAAGAGGCTTTGAAGGCTCATTGAATTTAGCAGTAATTGTTGTCAAGCATCCGTTCTGTATAATGTTCTGGGGATGCTTTTCTTTTCATGGAACTGGTTTCTTAAAACCTATTGAAAAGACCCTCAGGAGCGAGCAGTACAAGAGAATTTTAGAGTCTTGTCTGCTTCCTTCTGCTGAAAGGGTGCAAATCGACCCCACCAAGTTCATTTTTATGCCGGATAATGCTCCCTGTCACAAATCAAAATTGATGAAGGGATACTTTGATGAGAAGCAGGTGAGTGTTATGACATGGCCGCCCCAAACCCCTGACCTCAACCCCATAGAAAACTTATGGGGCATTATAAAGTACAGGCTCTCGAGAAAGCAGTTGAGCAACAAAGAAGATTTGATTGTGAATTTCATATCCGAATGGAATTCAATGCTTGGAGATGAGATTTGCCAGAACCTAATCAAGTCAATGCCAAAAAGGGTTGAAAAGGTTATTCAAAATAAAGGAGGACCCATAGATTATTAAATATTTCAAACTATATTACCTATTATAAATAAATTATACCTCTATTATTCTTTATTTAAAGCTGTTCGGTTATGTTTCTATTGATTACTAGTTGCAGGAAATAAGTGAATCACTTTTTTTGCACAGAGATTTTTCCCGAATCTCATTTATATCCAAATTTATAATTATCAATAGAATACCTTAGGGTGAATAAACTTTTTTTCCTAGGTGGTCGGCAAGTCTAATGCCTAATCTCAGAGCTATAGAGGCCGAAACGTTGTGAATATGGCAATAAAGATGAGGATTACATCCCGAATAATGTAAATAATGCAAGTAATCATAATACCTCATCTCAGAGATATAGAGGCCGAAACGTTGTGAATATGGCAATAAAAATGAGGATTACATCCCGAATAATGTAAATAATGCAAGTAATCATAATACCTCATCTCAGAGATTCAATCACCTGAAGAAAGCCGGAGTGTACAATGGTCGAAACGTTGTGAATATGGCAATGAAGATAAGGATAACAGTCCGAATAATGTAAATAATGCAAATAATCATAATGCCTGATCTCAGTCATAATGCCTCATCTAAGAGCTATGGAGACCCAAACCTCGTGAATATAGCAATAAAGACGAGCATTACAGACCGAATAATGTAAATAATGCCATTAATCATGAAACTTCATCTCAGAGGTATAGACAGATATCTTAGAACAATTAAATAATAAAAAAGAAATTCTGTTGGTCTTCAAGAAAAATATCATAAATGAAAATTATGTTGTTTTAATACACTGAACGTATTTTCAAATCAAAAAATAAAATATTAAAAAAAAATATTTATTGTGTCAAAAACCTGGCCTTCACGACTTACTCTGTGCAATGTACAACTGCACTGATTAACATCTAAGTTCTTTCCTCTTTTGACAGAATTTGACGCGTCCCTATTATAATCTATTTAACTGTCAGGTTGACCACTGAAGGTCATACTAGTGCGTTCAAAAAGGACACATCATTTTCAACATGTGGACAACAAATGACAAAAGACGAAACCTATTTATGTAATATAAAGATTTAACCATAAGAAATGTTTTGTAATGTCATCAAGTCGACCATTGGCCAGTTAGAAAGATAAGAAAAAGTAAAGAGTAAGAGAAAATATCGTATTTAGTTCATACAGCCCTATGTGACCGAGATTGGTAAAATGGAATAGCATCTTTCGTTCAACCTCAATTTTTTTTTCTCTGACAGTCTTCAGCCTAAGAAAATAACCTAATTAAATATTTCATTAGACTGGAATTGCCAAGCATGTTTCAATGCATTACAATTGAAACATTAATAAATGAATTTATTTTATGACTATTTTATAATGAATTAATAAATCTGCTACGATGAAAATTGGTTCAAGGTGGAGTGCTAGACATTTCTTAGACATTTCTTAGACATTTATAAATTTACCATTCGTCTATGCATGGAATCTTGCTGCCATATCTGCTCTGGTGATTCTGTATAGAGAAGGGGTCGTAACCTACGGCACGCGTGCCACGCTAAGCAATTTCCAGTGACACGCAGCCGTAAATGACATCACAAAGTCCGAACGAATAACTACTACAACGCAAAGATGATATCTGTTTCAATTTTAAAATATACTAAAGTATATGTACACTATATATTACTATATAAAATATATTGCAGAACAGGTATATTGACCTTGATTTGTATAAAAATGCGTATGCTGTTGGCACACTGAATGACTTTAAAACCCTAAGTCGGCACATAGCAACATGTTGCCGACTCCTGATGTATAGTATTTAAAATTTATTGATGAAATACGTAGACGAACCAGTCTCTATTTCTGAGATGAGGCATTATGCACACTATTTACATTATTCTGACTTTTATCCTCATCTTCACTGTCATATTTACAACATTTCGGCTGTTGTACGCTCTGCCGTTCTTCAGTCAAATCACTGAGACATCAAACGGAGGCATGGATTGTGGAACTAGAACAATCTATCCTGGTGGACGAAATAAAGGGTTCGGTTCTGAATTGCAGTCACCTGAAGAAGGCCGGAGCATACAACAGCCGAAACATTGTGAATATGGCAATGAGTCTAACAGTCCGAATAATTTGAATAATACAAATAATATATATATATATATATATATATATATATATATATATATATATATACCGATTATAAAGAAAATAAACGCTTAAAAGAGTTCGTTTTCTTTATTATTGCATTGTTTTTGAACATTGAGCTCTCCTTGGGTCTATACCCTTTTGAAATTATCCCACGGATTACCAAATATTATCATTATTCATATATATATATATATATATATATATATATATATATATATGTGTGTGTGTGTGTGTGTGTGTGTGTGTGTGTGTGTGTGTGTGTGTGTGTGTGTTTAATTGTGAAAATACCAATCATAGTGACTGTCAATTTACGTCTGAAGCGATTACCATACCAATTAATTACTCCTCTTTTTGTGGGTTCTATATGTATATGAGTATGCGCCTGTATGACTTTATAGATAGAACACACGCGTAGTCACATTAGAAAGTGAGGGTTTAATTATCTCTAAAGGTCTGAAGATGATTGTCATCATGCAATGTCGATTTCTAATTCCATGTATCTTTTGTAACGCCTCATGCCAGATCTTGAGTATCCCCCTTTAAACAATCTAACGGCGTATCTCTTGTGCTGTTTTGATCATCTCCATCCACGTACATCTTCTATTTACCACAGAACGTGGCTGATCATGGCACTCCACAGCATCTGATCTCTTGCAGCTCTTAGTAACTTTTGTCCATAAGCCTCCTAACACCCGTTCACCCATCTAGTCACACGTTCATCAGACAAGTGTTTACTTTCAGTATGCCTTGTGAATGTCAAGTTCTCCAAGCCTTCTTTCCTCATTATGTGCCCTAGAAACTTCAAAATGTCTCTTTCTGATTCTCAGTATGATAGTCTTTCCGTTTCCATTTTTCTTAAGATTTTTTCTTTTTCACGCGCTCTGTTTATAGCAAATAATTAACTCAGTAGGAAAATCATCGAGGCTGCCGCCATTGAATATTATGCAAATATTAATCTACGACATGGTTTTCTCCCAGTTTCACCTTTCCTAACAGAATCACTACTCTCCCAAGCCAACATACACAACAACTATCTCAAGAAATCAAAAGAAAAAGGTTGAATCAGTCGACATAACAATACAAACAATATTTCTACATGTGAAAATATTCTCTTCAAACATAAAAAGTAAATGACGTCATTTTTCAGTTGACCCAATGAATATATATATGAGCGTTTCTAAATTCTTCTGATAACTAAAAACATTTCGTTTTTTTTTTTTATTACAGATACTTTGTTCAAATAAATTCATTTCGTTTTTCGCTTTGAAAAAGTCCACAGTGGACGAAACGCGTCGGCTGAAACTACATACAATTTTAATATTGTTTCTTTTTTCCTTTATACATGTCTCTTTCTGAGGCTTAATTATGAGAATTTTGCACACAAACATACACACACGCGCGCACACACACACACACACATATATACACACACGCGCGCACACACACACACACACACACACATACACACACATATATATATATATATATATATATATATATATATATATATATATATATATATATATATGTTTCATTACAGACAACAGACAAGGTACTGCGATTAAACTTTTTCTAACAAGTGTTTTCTTTTCTGGACACAAAAACTGCCCAAATGTTCTGTAATTCCGAACGCTTTCGGCTATACTTTTAGCCATTATCAAGGATGATTTTATTGTTGCTTTTTAATTGGTTGTATGGGTTGTGTGTATGTTTGTAGAGTTATAGGAATGTTTTATTTTCCGAACACAGTCAGCACATTGTGGCCGTTTTCGTAGTTAATACTACTGAGTGCTGGCTTTTCCTTTTTAATTATTAAGGCTTCCATTATTTTTAACCTTTTTTTTTTGCATGTGGATGACGTCATTATGTTTGTATCTTACTACTGGCATGTTTCTATGTGTATTTAAATAAGTTCTAATATAGGTCTGGTCAGATAAGTGTAATGTAAGACGTCTGGATAGGCATGTAGCCGTGTGACCCATGTAATTATTTATAAATTCGGTTTGATCAGGAACACATTCCCTTAAGGGGCATTTGAACTCATAAATAATGTTCGTTCGTTGTTATATTGATCTTGTTAATATGTTGTTATTTTTTAGGATAAGATTTGCTGTTTTAAATTTTTTTGTAGTAGATAATTCTTTTTTCATTTTTTTATTCGGATCAGTTGGGGTAGAGTATTTCTTTATAATCTTTCTAAGTGAAGATTCATCTTGTTTGTAGTTGATGAAATTTGGTTTTTGTAGAAAATATTTATGTTATCTTTTACTATTGGCTCAGTATCCTTATTATTTACTTTGGAAATAAATAGTCTAACCTGTACGAACACAATAAAATTTATATAATTATCTTAATCGCAATACCTTGTCTGTCGTCTTTAATGAAACATGTATAAATGAAGGATTGCTGCCTAAATACTATATATATATATATATATATATATATATTGATAAAATTAGTGGTCAATATATATATATATATATATATATATATATATATAAAATTTCCAACAGGATAGAATCCAGGTAGAACTCAATGTCCATGACAGAGTAAGAATGTAATATAAAAGGCTCAAACACTAATACCCCATGGTTACAATTTATTACATTCGAATCTTAATCACGATCCAAATCATCAAAACTACAAATTCAAATATATATATATACACACTCTCATACTTACACTCTCTCTAAATTTTATTTTTTATTTCCAGAGTTGTTTTTTTCTGTTTACTTTTTGAATTTGTAGGTCTGATGAATTTAATCGTATTTACGATTCCAATGGAATAAATTACGACCAAAAATATTAGTGTTTATGTCTTTTTATTATATCCTTACTCTGTCCTGGATTCTATCCTCTTGGAATTTTTTTATACAAGATATATATGTATGTGTATGCGTGTATGTATATATATTTATATATATTACATATGTATGTGTATATATACCACTAATATTATTTATATATATATATATATATATATATATAGGGTGATTGAAACGTAACTCCTTGTCTTATTTATGAGTGACCAGCAAAAGCGTCCTGACCTTTTATCTTTGGGGTTGCTTAACGGAGCAAGTCTACTATACCAAATCAAGACTTTGGAAGAATTTAAAGGGCGAATACAAGAACTTTTCTCTTCCATTCCACAAGAATTCCCAGTAAAATCAATTCACGATTTTTGGTCGGCTAGAGAAGGTGATAGCGAAATCTAGTGACTATATCGAATTTTAAATAAAATCTCATGCTAAACGTTTTGCTCTCATATCCATTGCTTGTAAATATTATAGTTAATGAATAAATTATAAGCATTTTAAAGTTTGAATAATAATATATATATACGTATATATATATATATATATATATATATATATATATATATAGCTGCAGTTGAAATTAGAACACAGTCAGTTTTCTATTATTATTTTTCCTAATCTGAGCGTTCCTTTCACTGCAAAAAAGAAAAGTCTCTCGCTCTCTATCCCACATACACATGCAAACACACAGCAATATTATTGATCCTGATCTGACAGCTTGGCTTCAGTTAACTTCCCACTGGCGAAAGGTTGCCTTCTTGTGTATTTTCTATACCTACTTTCATGGTAAGCTCTTCACTATGGTACCTAGATTTTATGAATTTAAACGGAGTCCTAGACTGGCGACGAGGGTGCATTAATTTACAGTTGAATCGGTTAGATGCAACCATAAGTTCTATGCTAACAGTTTCTTTTCTTCACGATTATGGAACTCCCTCCCTACTCAATGATTTCCAGCCAACTTTAATATTCAAAAATTTTAATACAATGTCAATCGCTATCTGCTGTCAACCTGATTAATCTTCCTTTCTTCCCGCTCCTTGGTAATGTTTTTGTCTTCTAATTCTTCCACACTCAGTAACACTTTGCGTGCGTCTTTGTTGTTTTACTGCCTTGATTGGGCAAAACTTGATTAAATACATACATACATACATATACATACATACATATATATATATATATATATATATATATATATATATATATATATATATATATATATTTAAACAAGTTCTGTTTATGTTGTATGCCGTTGTGTGTATTCAGGCTTAGACATATATACATATATAAACCCAACTTGAAAATCTAGTCGGATATACTAGATTTTCAAGCTTGGTTTTTAGCTGTGCATTTCCAAGCCTGAATACACACATGCACACACCCATACATCTCAACACGTATATCTGTATTTATAGTCAGACTTGAATGGATTTATATACTAATTGCTAAAAGGGAAAGAATGGTAGTTGACCCGAGGTTTGTATCACGTTCCGTTTATCAATTGGCCGAACCTGACTGCTCTCTTATTACTCCGTAGCTTAAAGGCAACTTTTGAATTGGCTTAGTGTCTTAGACACCGACTGCTGGTTAACAGGTTTGAAGCTCAAATCGATTCTATTTGTAGGTGATTCCTTCGATTATTATATTTATACAAATAGTCACGAACCAGTGTCAATATAAACTGGGTTTTGTAATAACTCCTGATCATGTGTCAAAAGGTAAGAATAGAAAATAAAATGTAATTTGATGTTCTGTAACTTGATAATCCGCCATTCATTCGGACGTGTAATTGAAAGGGAAAGAGAAGTCGAAAAATGGTTTCTCGTCTCAAATTACGTGGGTGGAAACATGGACACATTTTCCTTAGCCCAGATCAAAACGATTTCGACAAAAAAGAGCCTTTTGGTGAATATTCACTACTTGCTTTATATCGATAATCGCTGAAAATACTCATCATGGGATTATATACCGTTTAACAATATGTTGATCAACTTATCAAGTTTGAATCGTTGTCCTTTGATCACGACAGCCATGACTCTTCGCTCAAACCACGTTTTTGAAATTTATGCTGTTATCCATAAAAAGCTAGTTTTCCTTAATAAAGAATAAAGAAATATGAACAATATCAATTTGGTTTTAAACATTATGCATCATTTACATTATTTACATGCTGACTATTATCCCCACCTATTATTACTATTATATTATTGTTGCTATTATAATATATTATGGTTGCTATTATCCCAACGTTTAGGCCGTTGTGCCTTATGAACTTCCTCAGGTGTATACTGATCTGGGTAGCCTAGACAAATGTCTGAAATGAACCCTTTATTTAATCTGCGGAGGTAGACTGTTCTCCTCCCACTTTCCAATGTCTACAGAAATCACGTGTTCTTCTTATTTTTTGATCGGGTATTGCGCACCCTGTTTCTACGGTTTCCAAGCAGAGACCGCCTTACCCAAGGATTGAACTCACAATTACTATGTCATCCAGTTCACTAACTAGCGCCTTAATCAACTAGGTTGTTGTCGCATTCTAGAAATCCTAGAAATTCTAGAAATCCAGACAGTAACATGTCTTTTATGCAGTCATCTTTTTCATTTAATAAAGTCCACCCCCTTAAATATATTTTCATAATATAGGCACCATATTCTTGGAAATAATCTTTTTCGTGTCCGAATCTTAAGTTTTATATATTTATTGTCAAGGTGCAAAGGAATTTTAAGATACTAAAAGAGAGGGAAATATTTCGAGACAGTCACGCCAGAAGGTTTTTTTTTTTCTCCCCTGAGTCCATCCTTCAAATCTACAAATCGTCCTTGCATTGAATACTGTTGCCATATATGGTCTTGTACCGCCGCTGTTTATCTCGAGGTATTGTGGGGCTCGCTCCTTGTACACAAAATGGACTCGTCCAAGTATACTTATACTACGGAGAGATAGCGTGACAAAACTTCGATCTTCTAAAATGGACATGCAATGTCAATCATTATCTTCTGTCTTCTTAATTCTTGTTCTTTTATTGTTCTCCCTCCATTTAATAATTTTTCCCATACTCAGTAAACCTCTTGGATATTATTGACTTTACTTCCTTGCTTGGGGTAAAATGAATAAACAATGTTTTCAGTAACATTGTTGAAAGTTGTTTTTAGCGCTTCATTTCGTATAAGAAGACAAAGACAAATATCTCTTTTTCTAAATTCATAAAGACGCCATTTTCTTAGATTCTGATTTTTCTCCTAAGGTTTGTAAATTTTGACTGCTTTCAGAAGCAATATAGAGTAAAATTGGAAATGTAGGACTCAGAGTTCACTGACGGAGTGCACGGAGGAACTTTTGCATCATCTTCATTGAAAGACGCCGGTCAGTTTTTTGTCATTGTCCATTTCTGGTCTAGAATGTCATGCCCTTCAGTTCCATTGAGGTTTCGGCTTTTGAAACCCGATGTTCAAGTGAAACTTTGAATATTCACACAACCGTAAACATGCTGAGACAAATATAGGTAGAGTCGATAGCTCGTTTACGTTTTATTTGATCAGCTCAGGTTAATATGGCACAAGGTCAAAGGTGAGTCAGGAAAACTGTGTTGGATCAATCTTCCAAGGGGAAAGGTCACTTTACCTTGAAAAACAGTGATTCAAATTTTGTCTTTTGTTTGTAATTGAACTCTGACCTCTGGCGTCAATAGAAAATACACGACTATCTCCGCACAAAGATTTGGACTATGTTCTTCTGTACTCTTTTAGAAAAAGCAGACCAGAAAAAAATAATGACAAAGGGATCGATGAAAATCAAAACGGACAAAAATTAAATAAAATAGTGAAAGAAAGAAAAAGACAAAAAGAAAAGGAAAATGATGAAACAGAGAGAAAAGATAAAAGAGAAGATATAAACAAAAGAGGAACCAAATTTGAAAGAATGAAAAAAGAAAAGAATAAAAGACAAGAAAGACGCCAAGATAGAGAAAAAGATACAAGAAAGAAAAGGCAGAAAAATAGAAAGAAAAAATCGAAGAAGATAAGGTTGAAATGAGGAAAGAAAAAAAAGAAATGATAATAAAGAAAAAAAGAAAGAAAGAAAAGGCGAATAAATAGAAATAACTAAGGAAGAATAGACGAAAAAGAAAAAAAAGATAGCGAGAAACAGAACTTTTTTTCAGGCTAAATTAAAAATATTGGTAAGAAAAAAAAGGTTAAAAAAATTCATAAAAAGGAAGAATGAAAATGAAAATTATAAGTGCAAATGAACGGGAGCAAACATAAAAGAGACGACAAATAATAAAAAAATGTCATTTGAAAAGCACAAAGGTCTCGGAAGAAAAAATTTTAAAAAAGACGAAAGGATAAAAAAAAAAATCAATAAAATGACGTCAAATAATTGGACGAACGAAATGTTTAAGAGAAAGAAATAAGAAAGACAGAATGAAAAAAAAAAAAATGGGGACCAAAACAGAAAGCACAAAAAAAAGTAAAGAAATGAACAAAGAAAGATTTGAAAGGTTAAAAAAAAAACGGATAGTGGAGACGAAAAACGGAAAGGACATTATAAAGAAAAATTGGAAAATGGTTTTCAAAGAAAAAAAAAAAAGGAAAAAGAGAGAGAGGATAAAATTCGAAAGAAGAAGAAAAGAAGATAAGAAAATCTATAGATGAGAGTAAAACGCGACCGCTTCTCAATATAACGTCTTAGATCGAACTTGCGATGTAAACGCAGCCACTCGCTCTGCCACAGAGCTATAATCACGTATACCAATTGAATTATCTCGAGATGAGATAAAGTAATGTACTTACAACTTGTCTGGTGACCGAAGGGGTTCATTGCTTGTCCTCCCCCCCGCGTTTTGTCGATTTGATCTCAACAGAATTCTACTCAGTCGTGTCATGGATTTCATCATACGTTTGGCTCAAAGCACAGTTTCTTTATCAACGCATTGAAATTCTTTTCCGTAATTTTCGGCTAAAAGAAAAAAAAATAAAGAGATAGACTGTGTTTGAAAGCACAGAGGAAGAAATAGGTTGTTGAAAATATTGAATGAAAGACGAAAGACGAGGGAAAGTCAGTAAGCAGCTCAGGAAAAAGGAGGTAAAAGCAGAAAGAAGTATGAGTAGGAAAAAGTAAATAAGAGGAAGAAGAAGAAAGGAAAAAGAAAAATGAAAAAGAAGAAAAGAGAAAGTAACGAAAAAGAAAAGGTCACCGAAAAAAGTAGAAGCAGAAATTAAAAAAGATAGCGATGACGAAGAAGAAGAAGAAGAAGAAGAAGAAGAAGAAGAAGAAGAAGAAGAAGAAGAAGAAATATTTCGGGAAATAAAGATGATAAAATAAACACAAAGAAGAACAAGAACAAGAACAAGAACAAGAAAATAAAGATGACAAAAAAACACGTAGAAGAAGAAGAAGAAGAAGAAGAAGAAGAAGAAGAAGAAAGAAGAAGAAGAAGAAATATTTCGGGAAATAAAGATGATAAAATAAACACGCCAGAAGCAGAAGAAGAAGAAGAAGAAGAAGAAGAAGAAGGAGAAGAAGAAGAAGAAGAAGAAGAAGAAGAAGAAGAAGAAATATTTCGGGAAATAAAGATGATAAAATAAACGCATTAGAAGAAGAAGAAGAAGAAGAAGAAGAAGAAATATTTCGGAAAATAAAAATGATAAAATAAACACGTCAGAAGCAGAAGCAGAAGAAGAAGAAGAAGAAGAAGAAGAAGAAGAAGAAATATTTCGGGAAATAAAGATGATAAAGTAAACACAAAGAAGAAGAAGAAGAAGAAAAACAATAACAAGAACAA
>OZ010588.1:8105462-8127962 GCA_963932145.1 Acanthosepion lycidas
TCAACAAATTTTTGATATCTTGATCTCATTTTTGGCCAATGAGTATAATACCTCATTTTGAATTTCATTCTAGAAATTCCTGGATGTTCTATGTGAAATTCCTTTAGCAGACGTCTTTGTAACGATACTGGTATCACCATTGTCTACGTACATAAGTACATTATTACATAATGAAAAAACATTATTTCCAATAATATTTTTTTCCTTTAAATCTTAATTGCTTCTTCATTTTCATTATAAAATCGTCTTTTCCCGACTTGATTCTTATTTCCTCCAAAGTTACGGCCATTTCTCTTACAGTATTTATAATTATACTTTATTAATTTCAATTTCGGACCTTATCGCGGCAATTACTGTGTCTTCAAGTGGTTCGCAGAATCTTGGTATTAGTCTAGACAGTCCGTCTGCATGACTTAATTCTTTGGATGGTAGAAGCTCAATTTTATAATTATAATTCAATATCATAGTCCCCCAGCGCTGCAGTCAAGTCGCTGTATGTAGGGAAACACTTTCTCTTTTAATTCACATATGGACAAAAATGTACGATGGTCTGTCTCTAATATGAAGTATGAATTTCCTTTACTATCAGGTGATATACAAAATGGAACCACCTTTTTTTTCTCTTTGGCGATCTATCTTCAAACTAGAGTGTCGGCAGCGACATTTTATTCCTATATAACACTTGTCGACATCACCCTGCATGCAGATTGTAAAGTATTTTGAAAATGTTCAAAAAACTATCAAAATACAAGGATCTTGAAGAGGAAATTTGAGGTATATCAGTAATTCCAGTTGTAGCTGGAGCACTCGGATTGATTGGAAATCGTTTCGATATACTCATTGAAGGGATTCCTGGGAGCCTATACCTTAAAGAAAAACAAAAAATTGTACTCTGAAATACATCTAACACCTTACAAAGAGCTTTATCTATGTAACATTGGGTTGTTTTTTTAACAAAAATGACCACTCGAAAATGTCAAGAAGCCATTTTTGACCCTGGGTTTCTGGTGTGGACCCGGAAGGAAATGTTTATACAACAGAAATAAAAGGTAGACAAAAACTAAAGGAAAGCTAGCAAGTAACTATCGACCAATGACATGTCCATTAGTTTAGAATTTAATGACGAAATTGATATCATAGCAGATGGGATTTATGTACATTTGGAGTTTCAATCATAAATTGCTGAAGAGCAAGAGATACCAATGATCTTTTTTTTAATTAATTCGCCTCAAGCAAGTTGATAATACCACCAAGACGCAAGCGGTCACCAAAAGTGAAAGAGAAGACTTTAGGAGGAACAGGCAACCCAATCCTAAGCAAGAAGAAAAGGATAAGCCTCTACTCCTGTTCAAAAGACTGGGTAGGAGTTTGAACCGAGTGATAGATGAAATTGTATATTGCATGAGGTGAAAATATCAAGGAAAAATTTATCTATGGCTTGGATAGGCTACAAGAAAGCGTATGACATGGTGCCAGATTTTTTTTTATTTATTTTAAAGCAGCTTCATATTCCAGGCATTTCAAATCAAATTATGTCGTTATTGTAAGACAGTATGCGATGGAGAATGAAATTGTCAATTGGTAAGAGGTCTGTCTATATTTCTGAGATGAGGTATTGTAATTATTTACACTATTTACATTTTTCGGGTAGTTGTTCTCATCTTTATTGCCATATTCACAACGTTTCGACCGTTATACGCTCCGTCCTTCATCAGGATCTGTTTATATTTCTGAGATGAAGTATTGAAACTATTTACGCTATTTACATTGTTCGGACTGTTTTCCTCATCTTTATTGCCATATTCACGACGTTTCGGCCATTCTAAACTCCGGCTTTCATCAGGATGCGTCTATATTTCAGAGATGAGGTATTGTAATTAATGACACTATTTACATTGGTCAGACTGTTGCTCTCATCTTTATTGCCATATTCTCGACGTTTCGGTCGTTGTACACTCGGTACTTCATCAGAATTTGTCTATATTTCTGAGATGAGGTATTGTAATTATTTACACTATTTACATTGTACGGACTGCTGTCCTTGTCTTTATTGCCATATAGTCGACGTTTCGGCCGTTGTAAACTCCGGACTTCTTCAAGATCTGTCTATATTTCTGAGATGAGGTATTGTAACTATTTACACTACTTACATTGTTCGGACTGTTCTCCACATCTTTATTGCTATATTCACGACGTTTCGGCCGATGTACGCTGCAGCCTTCTTTAGAATTTCGAACTGAAATCTTTATTTTGTCCAACGGAGTAGATTATTCTAGTTCTCCTAGAGATGGTCGGAACGTACAACGGCCGAAATGTCACGAAAATGACAATAAAGATGAGGAAAATAGTCCGAACAATGTAAATAGTGTAAATAGTTAGAGTACCTCATCTCAGAAATATAGACGCATCCTGATGAAATTGTATATCAGGAATGAAAAGGCTTTAGATTCTTGGATTCAGAAGGGTTATGTTGTTCAGTTAGTGCAATGAAATAGACTTTGGGATTGAGAAATATGTCAGCTTAAGTATAAATATTGGAAAATAATTCAAGGATAAAAATTACTGGGTAGGGAGGTCATGAAATCTTTAAAAGAGGAAGAGAACCATAATTTATCTTAGGATCTTTCACCTTAGAGAGGTGTGAAATTCACCGAAATGAAAGAAAAGAAATTAATCGATTGTATTTCAGTAACGAGTAAGGTAAATTCTTCAGTATCTGTCTATATATCTGAGATGAGGTATTATGTACACTATTTACATTATTCGGACTATCGTCCTCATCTTTGTTACTATATTTATTACAACGTTTCGGCCATTCAGTATCTGTCTATATTTCTGAGATGAGGTATTATGTACACTATTTACATTATTCGGACTATTGTCCTCATCTTTGTCGCCATATTTATTACAACGTTTCGGCCTTTCATTATCTGTCTATATATCTGAGATGAGGTATTATGTACACTATTTACATTATTCGGACTATTGTCCTCATCTTTGTCGCCATATTTATTACAACGTTTCGGCCTTTCATTATCTGTCTATATATCTGAGATGAGGTATTATGTACACTATTTACATTATTCGGACTATTGTCCTCATCTTTGTCGCCATATTTATTACAATTTTTCGGCCGTTGTACGCTCCGGCCTTCTTCAAGTGGTTGGAATGTCGAACTTAACCCTTTATTTCGTTCACTGGGGTAGACTATATGATACATGACACAGTGGATAAAGGCGTTGATTAGATCCAGTGACAGGACCCAAAGAGTGTGAGTTCAATACCTTGTTAAAGCAGTGGAGAACTTTCAGAGGGAAATTAACAGCAGATAACTGATAACTGACATCCATTAAACGTGGCACTAGAACGGCCTTCTTCAGATGGTTGGAACGTCGAACTGAACCTTTTATTTTGCTCACTGGAGTAGACAGTTCTAATTCCACGTGCAATGTTTACGTAAATTCTTGAAACTAATCCAAATTGTAGAAATATTCCCAAAGGGATTAATACTTGGATAATCTCTCCGCTACTCTACTTTGCAGCATTCTTAGACTGGAATAATTCGGAATGAAAGGAAATGGATAGAAGAACGCGTAAGTTGAAGAATAAGCATAAGGCGATGAATCCAAACAGTTTGCCTATTCCAAGAAAGGAAGCAGACCGAATGTTAATGAATATTGAAGAAGTTTGTTCATATTCTATTTTAGGACATGCACAGTGAGTGGGTGCGGATTCCAGCAAACAGAGACACAGTTGCTGGACCTGAGAGGAGGCTTTAGGGATCATTTTATTAAGAGAGAAACATTTGCAGCCCAGGAACAGGCTATCAGAATGAAAGCGCTCGATGACAGGTTAGATAGATCCCAAGAAGAAAGCAAATGCAGGATGTGGGGACAAGCTGATGGGACAGTTAACTCGCTGAATGTTCCAATTTGACACAAAGAAGTATAATCGGCGGCATGATTGGATTGGTAAGAATATCCATTGGTCAGTGGTAGGAACATTAGTCAGATGACAAGACAGTTCACTGAAGCAGGAAGACTCAACCTTGTTTTTATGCTTAATGAGAACAGCAACTGTCAAATTATTGACTTTGCTGTTCAATATGATAACAGAGTGAACTCGAAAGAAACTGAAACGACAGACAAATACCAGGATTTGCCTACGAAAAAGCTATGGAACATGAATGTAGAATTAATTCCTGTAGTAATGGGTGTGCTGGGAACACCACTTCGAAAATTTAAAAAGCGCTTAGGGAAAATTGAAACTGAAATCAACATTGTAGAATTCCAGAAAACTGTCATAATTTACTCTGCAAAGATTCTCCAAAACGTTCTTGTCTTGTGAGGAGTCTTGTTGACACCATGTCTCAAGAACAGAATTTTCACTGTCCCCGACAATCTGCGACGGCAACATAATACTTATAATAATAATAATAATAATAATAATAATAATAATAATAATAATAATACCACCCAGACTCGGTTACGGAGATAGGACCTGAAACAATTTTATGGGACGACACAATACACACAGACTGAAGTATCAAAGCTAATCGCCGTGACATCGTTATTAGAACCCACAAACAAAAAAAGTTCCTCCTTATTGACATGACAGTCCCTGCAGACTGCAATGTATCTTTGAAGATATTCAAAAAGCTGTCAAAATGCAACTGGGCCTTGAAATCGAAATCTCAAAAATGCGACACATGAAAACACCAACAATCCCTATTGTAGTTGGAGCCCTCGGATTGATTGAAAAATATTCCAATAGACTCATTGAAGGGATTCTTCGTAGCCCATGATTTAAAGAAATACAAAAAAAATTATTCTCACAATTACAGCCCACACCTTATGAAGGGCTTTATCTATGTAAAATATATGTGATGGCATTTTTTTTTTTTTTAAATTGCTCGGTAGAAAATGTCATGATGCCATTTGTGACCTTAGGTCTCTGGTTGGGACCCGGAAAGAAATGATTACACACCAGAAACAAAAGGAAATATAATAATATTAGTAATAAAGGAGGTAATGGTAAGTAAAAATATGCTTTGTCGTGTGTTATGAGCATATTTTTTGGTTTACATAAGGGGGATCACTTTACAATGAATTTATATCGTAAACTGAACCCACTCTTAAAATTAAAAAAATGATAATCGCAATTTGGAGGGCGCGTCCTGGGTAAGATGATAAACTGCATCCACGTCCTGGGTAAGACGATAAACTACATCCAACAGCAAGGCCTCTGATCAGGAGGTTTTGGGGAGCGTGGAACCACCTCTTAATTGCTGGTGTTCCCAGGTCCATCCTGACCCGGGGCGGTAGCACCTGTTAGGGTCCCAGCTATGGGTAAATAGTTAATCCCCCAAATTGAGGTCAAAACACTATGAATGTGTAAAAATAGGTTTTAATACCAGAAATACTTGATAAAAACATTATTACCAGGAATACATTTTTGAAAAATTACCAGCAAAATTGGAGAAAAAAAAATTACCAGCAATAAAAATCTTGTCGGCATTAAATAACCCACTGAGGTTGATATGCTGTAAACGAGACGAAACGATAAAAGAAGTTGAAAAAGAATGAGACGCGTTTTTGTAGAATCTGTTTATTTTTCCGACTAAGACAAACTTAGAAAATAAATAAAAAAGCCGAAAAGGAGACATAATGTCTTGATAACAAATTTCTTTCACAATTCGCTAGAGTGAATTTATGTTATACTTAAAAAGTTGGCGCTTAGAAGAGCCGTGATAAATAATGTAGCATATTTATTTGAAAAACAAATGAACTCTGCGTAAAGAAATAAAAAAAAATCAATTTTTACTAATATTTTAAAGTAAAAACTTCAAATAAAACACATCTAAAGTAACTAAAATTTAAAGAAAAAATTAATTTAGATTTTAAAGGAGAAACTTTACATGAAAAAGATTTGTTTGAAAACAAATTAATTCAGTTTAAAGAAAAAAATATTTCATTGATATTTTGAAGTAGTAAGTTCACATGAAACAGATTTCTTTGAAAAATAACACAGCAAGAGAAAGATCTCAATGTATCTGAATGCAGAAATTTACCAATTTGTTAAAATTAGGCGTCAAATTTGCTTGTAACAATTATTTGGCGCTGCTTGATAAATTTCTCTTTCAAATTTACTAACATTTAGCGGGCTGCGTGAATTATTTTGGCGGGCCGCATATGGCCCGCAGGCCGTAATTTGCCCACCTCTTCCCTATACCATACGAAGATAAATTTAAATATGAAGAAAAATGTCTATTTGAAGTGTTGCAATAAGAATTATCATTAATAGAGACAGGTTTATTCGAACTGCTATACTCATTTTGATTGTTATAGTCTCAATCGTTCAACAGTTAAACGATGGATTAGGATGATCGCCATATTCAATTAAGCGGCGCCCGGCATTGATATTCATATTGTCTGTTTCAGTGGAGGCAACGGAAATAGGCTCACAAGGATGACTTATTAAATAAGAATTGTCTAATGCGAGTAATCTCCCTTTGCGTGGAGTGCAAAAATGGAACAGCCAAGCCATATTTATTTAATGAATGTTTCGGGTCTAGATACCGCGAATATTATTAGGTTGGTGCAAAAATAACAACGTTAAAAATACGTCGAAAAACGACATTATTGCGTCATTATTTTCGCACCAACCTAATACAAAATACGGCAGGTTTCTGAAGAAGGCCGGTTGGTAAAATGGCCCAAACACCATGACTATAACAATTAAGATGAAGAGAAAAGTTCAAATGATTCAGGGTATAAAATCTATAATTTAGGTGTTTAACATTAGTGGTTAGAATGATGGGTGAATGGCTAAAGGATTAGTATTCAATGTTTCGAGCATGAGACTCGATTCGATTCTTACCATTTCTGCTTGTAAGGGTGGCGACTTCCTTGGTTGAATATCGGACTGAGTTTAATATCCTATCGTTCGGCACTTTTGGAAAGTGCCCGAAAACCATACTACGGACTGACACACAATTTGTGTAGGAAATTGAGTTGACGGACTTAGTCATCGTGACCGAGTGTTTGATCGTAATCGCCATGTCCAGATAATAGTATTATGTTTTATGAGTGTGACTGAGTAGCCTCTGGAACAAGGAGTAGCTTGCCAACCTTGGAAACAGGGAAGTCACAATTTATTAGTTGAATTGGTTAATATACAGTATAAATGGTGCGATGGATACATTGCCGCCATTTTATATTTTTAATTTAGCGCATGCGCTTTGTTTGTTTTTGAATTTGCCGAATGCATAGTATAGTAGGGTCTGTTGGGCACCGCCTGTCATAAAAAGAGCACCATGACGCGATTCACACTGCCAGAAAATTGGAAACGGTATACTGTACGGCTTGGATTTCGCACCGGAAGCTCTAATATGAACATTTCAGAAGACCTGGGTGTAAATCTGAGGACAGTGCAGGGGATTCAGAAAGAGTTGGATGAGTCTAATTGAGATTACGTGGTACGGCAGCTCGGGAAACCCACTCTGATCGTTCTGATAAGAAAAGAACTCTTGAATTTGTTGGTAAGGGCCTCAAAATCCACACGGGGGTTCACATCAAGTACCTTGAGGAAGTAACACTAATCTAGTCCAAGAGAGCGGCTGCTGGAATCATATTGTCTGGCAACACCATGCCAAATAAACAGGAGAACCCAGTTATGGCTGCCAGACAATTTCTGCGACGACATCACTCCTTATGTCTAACCACCTAACACTCCACGCTGCAACCGCACTTTACTATTTTATGCGGGGCGCAGTTGAGCAAGAGACCAACAAAAGTCCTTGTAATACCAACGATGAACTGAAGGCACGGATTATAGTAGCATTCACCAAATTAGACAAAGTGGAATGTTCAGAAGATTTACAGGAGATCCAGAAGTCGTCTGCAGGCCGTGCTCAAAGGCAATGGCGATTTTATTGAATAAATTTATTCGGTTCTAGGAACATTTGCCGTAAACTTTTTTCCCGTTGGAAAAGTCCCCACAGGAATTTCGCCGTAGAAAACTTTGCCGTATAAGATTTTTTTTTAATAAGTGGAAGTTGTAGGATCAAAATCTTAACATCATTCATCCTCGTTAGTAAGGAGCGCAAAAATTTCAAATTGACCCGACAACTTACGTCATGCAATTTCATATTTCTACGGCGAAAATTTCCGTGTTTTCATACCGCAAAAATGATTACGGCGAATGTTCCTGACACGAATTTAGTCTTTAGTATCTCAAGATATTTTTGAGTAATTTTGGTAAATATATCTGTTAAAATGTAATGTTAGCGTTATTTTAATTTTTTGCGTCATTTAGATGAAAATTCATCTGTCGCTGTATTTGATGCTACTACCAACTATCGTATAAGTAGGCAATTGTGGCAAACTAATCTAAGCTTAGATTGATTTGCTGCTGATTTTGAGGTCTGAGATGATGAAGAGTTTTGCTTCCATATCAATTAATACAGAAGACATAGAAATAGTGTTTGACGAGAAAAACAATCAGGCGTTGATCTTTGTCGCTTCAAATAACAAAAGTTACATCATAAAGAAGACTGAGCAAATGGAAATTAATTAGTATCTGTCTATATTTCTGAGATTTATTACAACGTTTCGGCCTTTCAGTATCTGTCTATATTTCTGAGATGAGGTATTATGTACACTATTTACATTATTCGGACTATTGTCCTCATCAACGTTTCGGACCTTCAGTATCTGTCTATATTTTTGATATGAGGTATTATGTAAACTATTTACATTATATGGACTATTGTCCTCATTTTTGCCGCCATATTTATTATAATGTTTCGGCCTTTCAGTATCTGTCTATATTTCTGAGATGAGGTATTATGTAAACTATTTACATTATACGGACTATTTTCCTCATCTTTGTCGCCATATTTATTACAACGTTTCGGCCTTTCAATATCTGTCTATATTTCTGAGATGAGGTATTATGTACACTATTAACATTATTCGGACTATTGTCCTCATCAACGTTTCGGCCCTTCAGTATCTGTCTATATTTCTGAGATGAGGTATTATGTACACTATTTGCATTATTCGGATTATTGTCCTAATTTTTGTCGCCATATTTATTACAACGTTTCGGCGCTTCAGTATCTGTCTATATTTCTGAGATGAGGTATTATGTAAACTATTTACATTATACGGACTATTGTCTTCATCTTTCTCGCCATATTTATTACGACGTTTCAGCCGTTGTACGCTCCGTTGGAATGTCGAACTTAACCCTTTATTTCGCTCACTGGGGTAGACTGTTCTAGTTCCACATGCCATGCTTAATGGATGTAATTTATCAGTTATCTCCTGTTCTTCACTGCATTAACCGGGTATTGAACTTACACTCTTTGTGAGCGAAATGTCGTTTTCTCTCTCTATTCTGAACAGTATTGATGGTCCAGTAGTAGCTGGGGTTCTTCCTGTTGTGGTTAGAGTATGAAAAATCTCCTGAGCTGGTCAAGCATAGAAATGAATACAATATGGGAACCAGTAATAAAGAGTGCCAGAGAAAAGCAATGAATAACAACAAAAAATTCAATTATAACAGAAAAATTGCAATATGAGCACTGGTAAAAAAATTAAGATGAGACATTAGATTTATAAGTCCCAAAATTTCATAAACAGACGTCCTCAAAGAGACATGCCTTAATGGATAAAGTCGTTGGTTACACCCAGTGACTAGACCCAAAGTGTTGTGAGTTCAATACCAGAAGCAAAATAGGAGATTTGAATTAAAGGGAAATAACTTAAACATTCGGAAGAGGTATGGCACGTGGAATTAGAACAATCTACGAAATAAAGTTTTCGTTTCGAAATTCCACTCACCTGAAAAAGCCGGAACGTTGTGAATATAGCAATGAAGATGAGGAAAATAGTCCGAATAATGTAAATAATGCAAGTAATCATAATACCTCATCTCAGAGATATAGACAGATATGTAGAGAAACATAGATATAAAAATTGTGAATATGGCAATGAAGATGAGGATAACAGTCCGAATAATGTAAGATCAGGTGTGTATGGAATGTGTAGTAGGACACTCCAGTTCTACCACATCTGGAAAGAGGTGTGAGGACTGGACATCTTTCTGATTGGCCAATTCGGACACCTTTCATTGATTAACTACTTGTAATTGTCGCAGATTTTGACAAATTCATAGTAGTGGAAATTTGGATTCGCAGACGGGCTTGTAAAGACTTTAGAATAGTGCGATCAGAGCATTTCCAGGCTGGTTTGAATTCAAGGTTTTTCTTCATCTAATCTAAAGCGCTCAGAAACTTCTGCGGTCTATTAGATTTTTACAGCAAAACCAGGACTTATCCAAGTATATTAGCGATTAACGTATGCAAGTGTTTACAACGTTCAGATGTGAAACATGGTGTTTCTCTCGGATGTCCTGCTTCATGCGAGTTGAATTATTTTTCATCCACATTTCCATTTGGTCATCCTTAATTGATTGCAAGACAATTGGAACGTCCTCGCTATTTCGGACTAAAATGTCCAGTTTGGAATTTAGCGAATCAATTTCAAACAAGAACCTCTCAGTAATGGATACCAACTCGTGTTTGCTGTTTGGTTTTTAGGCGTTTTTATTTCCCGGAAATAAAAGAGCACAAAATAACGAAATTGCATCTAATTTTCCACCATTTCATTGTTGAAATTCACAACCCACACATAAACTGTACAGAAAGAAACAAAGAAACATTGAAATCACGCAGAGCACACACACACATATATATATTTTCCAGTAATTACCTTATATATATATATATATATATATATATATATATATATATATATATATATATAATCTGCCTCGTCAGTCATGTATCGAAAAGTACATGATCACCTAAGCGTGTATCACGGATGACACATAACTGAATCGGAGAGCTGAGTTCGAATTCCAGTCAAATCGATTACATTGACTTACGTGCTAATACCCGTCGGAAAGGTGGGAATCTTCTTCTGTTCCCTCCAGCTATGGGTAAATAGCAAGACAGACTGGGCTCTATAGCCTTTGATGGCAACTGGTCTAGGAGAAGGACAACTCTGAATTCAAAACATGTGGAGGGTCGTTTGGGGACCTTGTGGTACGTAGTGCACCAAGTCTCTGTATTCAGCCCTTCAAAAAGTGTGGATGATCTTGCACAAAACCTTCACCATTATAATCAAATCTCATGTGCTGTTGTCGGGCTGTCGGTTTCCTGCGAACTGATCTGCTTGACCATAATACGTCGAATTCTATGGGAGAGTCGAGTATATATATATATATATATATATATATATATATATATATATATATATAAAGAAATATAGTCTTAAGGTTTGCTATATTTATGGAATAAAGTGCTCAATATCAGAGATAGAGCGTGTGTAAATATAAAAGTGAACATAGAAGTCAACACTTGGCCTGACGATTGCATATAGCATGAAACAGACTGTCGCCTCTAAGTGTTGACTTCTATGTTCACTTTTATATATATATATATATATATGTTGGGCTGGTGCAGTTATCAGGTGTTTTTAAACAACATTTATTATGAAAAAAGAAACATAACGATTCATAACAATTTTAAATGATTATTCCGGAATGTAGTCACCATCTACTTCAGTAACTGCTTCCCATTTGCTTGGAAGACGGCTGATTCTGCGGGCAAATATGTCACGGTTCTTGAAGGCAATCCAATGGGCCACCAAGTTATGCAAATCGGCATAATTTTTGCCAATTTTTTCAGCACTCAATTGACGTGACAGTACGCTGGCGCTTTCGTTCCCAGGTCTTATTGGCGACACATTCGACAACACGACGCTCAACGTGGACGCGCATTATCGTGGTGGAAGACGATATAGTTCTGCGCCGATTACAGCGTAAAGGCGGTCAATTTGAGCCAGATTTGTTGGTGTTCAATTGCCGCTTGCCGTTTTTGTCAGTCGTCATTCCACTGATAACGAATCCCGTTTGAGATGATTTCCCAATGTATTATTCCCCTTCTGCCCCGCCAAACAGACCACATAGCCTTCATACAGTGCACGTTTTTCGGTATTCTATTTAGTGAAACTCCTAGCGAAACGCAGACCTTTCTTTTAACGTCTTTCAAGAGAAGCCATGACTTATCCCAAGTTTCTTCAGAAACGGAGCTTGCTCGTTTCGCTGTAGCAAATTAGTGAGGATTTTTATTGTTGTCGGAAAGTTCGTGAGGGACACATCCAGCCAATTTCCATACGTTTCCAGAGCTTTTTGAGACGACGAACGATGTTCGAATGGTCCACATTGAAGTCTTCGGCCAGGATTCGAGTAGTGAACCTTTCATCCTCTTATACGGCTGCCAAAAGATGGTTGACCTCTTCCTAGCTTATCTTCCAAGCTAGTATCGCCAGATTTGAAACGGTCAAACCAATTCCCTGCATCGACTTTCGCTGATTGTTCATTCGCCAAAAAGTTTAAGATAGTGAAATCACTGCGCTGCTTTCCATCTATATTCGAAGTCAGTTATTTGCCATGCGTGATACACGCTTAGGCAATCATCTATCTTTCGATACATGACAAACGAGGCAGATTTCTTTTTAACACAGTAGGCTGCCATTTCTTTTTTTTCTTTTTTTTGTGGTTCCAGGCTATAGAAACGGTCTGTCTTGCTATTTACCCATAGCTGGAGGAAGAGGATTCATACCTTTCCCAAGGGTATTAGCCCCAAAGTGAATGTAATGGATTTGACTGCAATTCGAACTCTGCTCTCCGTGTCATGCGTGATACACGCTTCGGTGATTATGTACCTTTCGATACATAACTGACGAGGCAGATATTTCCCATAGTAGGTTGCCATTTCTTTCTGCGTTAGATCAGTTGTCATCCAAGGCTATAGAACCCAGTCTCTCCTGCTATTTACCCATAGGTGGGGGGAGAAGAAGAGGATTAATACCTTTCCCAAGTGTGAATGTAATGGATTCGACTGTAATTCGAACTCGCCTCTCCGTTTCCTCAATCCAAGATGTATATCCATTACTCCACCGTGTTCAATTATCGAAATAGTAAAGAATAATATGGTGAATATAGACATGATTATCGAAACGCATTTTAAAAACCTGAAAATGAAAAAAATATTTTATTAAAAAAATTAAACAAAACAGCAATTTTTATTAACAAACAATTCTCTAACTTTAAATATTTCATTTTTATGTGATAAAATTGCTGTTCTCAAATTAGTGTGTTAAAATAAATTTGTCGGTGTTTTCAACTTTACTCCTTGAAACGTAACCCAACATATCATACCATTTTGAAATCAGGCCGACCCAGTGAGCAAATTAAAAACATTCCGGGACGGATCCGGGCCCACAATCCTTATATTCTGGATTCCTAAGTTTTTATTAATGCAAATTGGGGCAATTTTTTTTACGTGATTTATTGCGAGGAATTTTTTTTAACTTGGAAATAAATTTAGGAATGATCGAAATTAATCGCGAAATCCAGTGAAAGTCATCACTCCCCCACCTAAAAAAAAAATAAAATAAAATAAAATAACTGTTTGTACTGAAATTAAGGACCCTACGTAAATCAGATTGTCTTTAAATTAAATGGCGGCAGAAGAATTATCGTAAGGTAAACTTAAGTATTAATGCAACAATCAATTTTGAGTTCTTTTGTAGTTTATTGTTGCCTACCGCATTTACTCTTCCCTACCTGTTGTGATAAAAGTTCAATCAAGAGCCTTCTTAAGTCTTTTTATTTTATGTAACGTGTCATATCAGCTTCTGCTGATGAAAACAATTAAAGGGACACAACTCATTAAGTCATGTTAAAAAAAATACTGTTCTCAAATTACAGTGTTTCAAAATAAAATTAGCCGTGTTTTCAACTTTATTCCTAGAGGCCGTAGTCCAACATTTCATATTATTTTGGAATCAGGCCGACTCTGTGAGTAAATTAAAAGCATTCCAGGTCAGATCTGGACCCGCAATCCTGAAATTTTGAATTTCCAAGTTTTCATTACGGCAATTGTTTACGGTGATTTTTTACGTGATTTTTTCCGACTATTTTTTTTTTTTTTTTTTGTACGAAAACAATTTTTATAAACTGGGAATAAATATGAGAATAATCGAAATTAATTGCGAAATCAAGCAAAAGTCATCCTTGAAATAAAAATAATTGTTTGTACAGAATGTACAAAAATTGTACATCAAATAGTCTTTAAATTAAGTGGCGTCTGAAAAATTATCGTTGAACTTTTAAAAGTTAAACTTAAATATTAATGTACTGCTTAAATGAAGCGATCAATTTTGAGGTCTTCTGTAGTTTATTGTTGACTATCGCATCTACTCATTCCTATCTATTGTGATGAAGGGCCAATCATAAGCCATCCACTGGAGTTAGCTTAAAAGCCACCTTACCGCCTTACCGGCTATATATATATATATATATATATATATATATATATATATATATATATATATATATATATATAATCCTAATCGGGGAAAACATCTAGCCAAAACTATCTGATCTCTTCAGTAATATAACACATGGTGGAAAAAATAACTAAAAGAAAAAAACCTCGAGAAAAAAGTTAGACTTCATTTTTTCTTTCGTGTCTCATTGTCATGGACACGGACGGATATTCCTACTTTTACCATCATATCCCATGACCTATTAATCTACAATATATATTATTAGACTTATTATCAATATTAGTATTTGTTTTATATTCATCTTTCAAATGTCATATATATCAGACTATTTATATCTACCCAGTCTCTTTATATTTATTTCTGTCTCTTTATATCTAGCTACCTCAATCTCTTTATATCTACCTATCTATCCCTCTCTCTCTCTCTCTCTCTCTCTCTCTCTCTCTATATATATATATATATATATATATATATATATATATATATATATATATATATCAGTTTATATCTATCTGTCTGTCAGTTTCTGTCTATCTCAGTGCGTTCATAACTGTCTATTTATCTATCAGTCAGTTTCTATCTATCTCAGTCTCTATATCTATCTATCTATCTATGTTTGTCTTTTTCTATCTAAGCCTCTATATCTATCTATCTATCTATCTAACTAACTAACTAACTAACTAGCTATCTCAATCTTGCTCTCTCTCTCCCCCCTCTTTCTCTCTATCTTTCTATCTCATTCTCTATTATATCAACATCAGGTGGTGAACCATTCTAATTGGCCTATATCTTCGTCCAATTAGACTGCTACGTTTTCGCTTGGGTAAACTCATTTTTCTCCCTCAATAAACCTACAGGTAGTGATCAAGAAAGCACAGACGTGGAGTAGAGAAATGGAATATAACACTATATGGGGTAAATAAAAGTTTTACGTATTCAAACAAGTGCATATATAACATCCCTATAAATCTAGATACATACACACAACCCATACATTTAGTTAAAAAGCAAAAATAAATCATCCTTGATAATGCCTAAAAGTATAGCCGAAAGTGCTCGGAAATGCTGAACATTTGGACAATTTTAACAGATTTTGAGTCTTGAAAACAAAATACTTTTACAAACACAAGAAAATTAGAAAAAAAGCTTAATCGCAGCCACTTTTCAGTCGTATTTAACGAAGCATATGCACATATATATATATATATATATATATATATATATATATATATATATATATATATGTGTGTGTGTGTGTGTGTGTGTGTGTGTGTGTATGTATGTATATAAACTGCGTCTGTATGTATATAAACTGCGTCTAGAGATTATATCCAAGTTATAAATTGGTATAAAGACTTGCGTCTTTAATGTTAAAAGTCCTATTATGATGTTGTTTAGATTCTACTCAATATTATTAACTTAGATATATAGTGATAGAGAAAACTATTGATTTTGGTTGGAAAAAAAATTACTAAGTTAACAAAGCAGACTAATTTGACTGTCAATAGTTTATTTGCAACTATTTTTTTTGATATTTTTACATTATTATACCTTGTAAAACTAATGTAAAAAAATATGAAAAGATTTTAGAACAAATTCGTCAATTACTTAAAGGAAAAAGAAAAAAAAACATTTTATTTTAAAAATAAAAGATATATGAACAAAAAATAATAAGAATCTCCTAAAATTTATTGCACAAATGCTCCTTTCTTTTCAATAACTCTTAGCAACCTATTGTCAACATCTAATGATAGATTTGCAATTTTAGCTGCTGGTAAGTTGTTTGCAGCAACTTTAACTGACTCCCAGAGGTCACACTTACTGTTGAATTGCCTTCCATTAGAATAAATATCTCTCTTGAGGATGCTCCACAGGTTCTTAATGGGATTAAAGTCACAGCTATTTGAGGGCCAGTCCATAAGAGAATCTTCAACAAATCCCTTTTCTTTCAACCAGTATTTAGTAAACTTTGATGCATGACTTAGTGCGTTGTCTTGCATAAAGATCATAGATCTACGCTTGGCTAAAGACTGGTTATGAAGCCATTCAAAGAAATATTGTTATAGAAAATTACAGTAACTTTTGGAATTCATTTTAACCCCGTCTTTCAGTTTAAATGGACCCACGAGCTCATTACCAATAATCCCAGCCCATATCATGATCTCACCGCCGCTATGTTGGCGTTTAAAAATTTTTCTTGGGTCATGTTTCTTGCAAACCCATCATCGAGTCCATCCATCGGGCCCATCAAGGGTGATCCTTGATTTGTCTGTAAAAAACACTTTACTTAAATCAGTTTTAATGTATTTTTTTGCCCACTGCAATCTTCTTTCCTTATGTTTTTTTGTTAAAATGGGTTTCTTTATTTAATTTTTTACATCAGCAAACTTCCTTAATGCTTTACACCTTGTTTCCCTTGACACCATAGGAGCTCCAGCGGCCTCAAATATGAACGTACTTGACGCATTTGGGTTTCTTATTAATTCTCTTCGGATATGTAATAGATTTCGCTTTGTTAAATTCCTGAATTCAGCCTGAGACTTTTTTTCCTTGGTTGAATTCCCATTTGACATATTTTCTTGATTGTTTGATGATCCCTTTTCAAATCTTTAGAAATTTGAAGCGAAGACTTTCCTTTGCTAATTTCTTCGATTATATAGTTCTTTTCATTGATTGTTAGTTCTTTTTACGAGATTATTTGCAAGAACTAGAATTTAGTATTATACTAAATTCTAGTTCTTGCAAATAATCTCTTGACACTGCAAATTGCTATAATTACTGAAAAAATACTAAATATCAATCTGAAATTGAAAAATGGGACTTAATTGCTTTCATGTTTACTCACTATACATAATAGTACAAATTATTTCATTGGATAACACATATCTATGAATTTTACATAAAATATTTGACAATACCTCTTTTGCATATAATATCTCGACGCAATTTAGAGAGATAGATAGATAGATAGATAGAAGGATAGATAGATAGATAGATAGATAGATAGATAGATATTAGAATTTTTAACCAACAGAAAATTTCTTTTTCAGAAATGGGTAATTTTTATTGTTTTCCTTTAAGTTTTTCCCTATCGCAATATATATATATATATATATATATATATATATATATATATATATATATATATATATATATATATATATATATATATTATTTACATTATTCGGAATATTGCCTCATCTTTGTCGCCATATTATTACAACGTTTCGGCCGTTGTATGCTCCGGCCTTCTTCAGGTGCTTGGGATGTTGAACTGAACCCTTTATTTCGCTCACTGGGGTAGACTTTATGCACTGTGCCAGTGGATAAAGGCGTTAGTTAGATCCAGTGACAGAACCCAAAGAATGTGAGTTCAATACATGGTCAAGGCAGTGGAGAACTTTCAGAGGGGAATTAACAAGAGATAACTGATAACTGACATCCATTAAACATGGCATGTGGAAATAGAACAGTCTACCCCAGTGAGCGAAATAAAGGGTTCTGTTCGACATTCCAACCACTTGAAGAAGGCCGGAGGGTACAACGGCCGAAACGTTGTAATAAATATAAAGATGAGAACAATAGTCCGAATAATGTAAATAGTGTACATAATACCTCATCTCAGAAATATAGACAGATACTGAAAGGCCGAAACGTTGTAATAAATATGGAAAGAAAGATGAGGAAAATAGTCCGAATAATGTATATAATGTACATAATACCTCATCTCAGAAATATAGACAGATACTGAAAAGCCAAAACGTTGTGATAAATATGGCTACAAAGATGTGGACAATAGTCCGAATAATGTAAATAATGTACATAATACCTCATCTCAGAAATATAGACATATGTACATATATATATGTGTGTGTGTGTGAGAGCAAAATAGATAGGTTAATTAATAAAACGAAGACAAACGAAAAGGTACCAATATTATCAGTACGATAAACATTTATTAAATATTAATTATTGACCATATGACGGAGACGAAGCATGGAAAGAAAAGTTTTTAGTCCGGAATAATTCTCGGGCACGCCTCTATTCAATAACATTAAAAGTGAACGAAATGAACCCATGTGCAATTGTAGAATGAAAGGCGTCTGTCCTATCGAAGTTAACTGTATAGCTGGAAATATGGTTGATTTATCAAAAACGGAAGTAGAAAATAGGAAAAGTGCTAAAGAAGGGAGGCTCTCCATTAGAATGAATGAAAAGTTATAACTGTAAGTTGTTTCAAGAATAGAAAATATGAAATTCCGACGGCACTGTCTGCCTGTTAATGGAAAAGTGCGTAGGTCCCAAAAATTACTAGGAAAAGCGAAGTGTGTAAAGATACCAGTAATCGCTGTAGGCGATGCCTAGAGGAAAACTTTGCTGTATTATGTTCGAAAAGCGATACAAGAGTTTAAAAAAAAAACTATCAATTAATCAGTAGGTGTAGGCATAGTTTTGTTTGTTTGTTTTTGCTTACTAAATTTTTTCCCGTGAGGGCGAATGAGATACAAGGGATATTTCTCTTTTTTTTCCCGTGATGCAACAGGTTAGATCGCGTGTGTGTGAAACGTAAGTAGCGATACGAACTGGGCAACGTTGTCGGTTGACGCTTTAAAAAAAACTAAATGAAATCAGCTGATTAAATAAAAATTTAGAATTCCAGGCGTCTCTCATTCGTGCGCATGTGTAGATGCAGCAACTTAAACAAATTCAGTCCGATGACGTCCTAAAGAGCAAAACGAGTCACACGAACACTTTTTGCCTCTTTATGATTTTTCCTTCTCTCTCTCTCTCTCTCTCTGTGTCTCTATATATCTCTGTCTCCTTGTCTCTCTCTCCCTCTCTCTGTATATATATATATATATATATATATAATATATGCACACACACAGATGCGGCCAAAATGTCAGAACGGCATTGTTTTCATCAGAAAAGTAGGTATAAGTTGTTTTTTATTCTATAATTTTCACAGAGAATAAATACGATATTAATAGTTATCGTCTGAGATTTTGGTGTAATTTGAGAGGATAATACAAAAGTTATGGATGATTTAGTGATTTACTGCAAAACCCATGGCGGCCAAAATAATCAGAACGGTTGCTTTTACTCCGTGTTTTAGTATATTTAACCGGCGAACTGTAATTTTTTTAATTTGTTTACATGACGGTTCGTTTACTAAACATTAGTAAGAATATCTGCAGTGTACTTTGTTAATATAATGCCACTTACTCCGTTACCAATTCGCCAACAGATTATTAAGCTTCGAAAGAAGGATAAATTAAGTATTGGGTCTATTGAAAAGATTGTTAACAAGTCAAAAAGTGTTGTTCACAGTATTCTTAAGGTCTACGATGATTGTGGTTTGTGTGAAGCAAGAAAGTCTACAGGTAGGCCAAGAAAAACGACCAAGAGAGAAGATCGTGCAATGGTAAAGTTGGTTAAAAAGGACAGATTTAAAACTGCTGCTGCTGTTTCTCGGGAAACGAGCATTGTACTGAAGGAAACTTTATCTCGAAAAACTGTGTCTCGTCGTTTAGTTGAACATGACCTACAAGCAAGAGCACCTGTAGTGAAGCCACTGATCAGCTTCAAGAATAAAAAGTGTCGTTTTACCTTTGCAACCGAACATGTGTTGTGGTCTCGAGAAAAATGGCAAACAGTGCATTTCAGTGATGAATCTAAGTTTATGTTATTTGGCTGAGATGGGAAAAGGTACGTTCGTCGAAAAGTAGGTGAAAAATTGTCGCCTAAATGCCTTAAGACTAGTGTTAAATGCGGTGGAGGAAGAGTCATGGTTTGGGGGATGATATCTGGAGATGGTGTCGGCCCTTTGGTGCGATTACATGCAAAGGTAAATGCAGAAGTTTATAAACAACTTGTAAAAGATCATGTCTTTCCTGTGCTGAGAAAGCGACCACCCAGATTCATGCAGGACAATGCCCCATGTCACAAGGCTAAGGTGGTCATGAACTTCCTCAAGGCTGAAAAGGTTATTGTTATGAATTGGCCTGCTTCAAAGCCCAGATCTCAATCTTATTGAAAATGTGTGTAATATTCTAGGAGAACGTTCGAAAGCCAGAAATCCTAAAAGAACCGAGCCATTATGGATTGCCCTTCAGGAAGAATGGGATAAGATCAGCCAGTAAGAAATTGAAAATTTAATTTCCTCATGCAGTCGAAGATGTCAAAGTGTGATTGAAGCTAAAGGGCTTCACACTAAATATTAAATAATTCCAGTATTCTCTGTCATTTTTGATTATTTTGTTATTTTTTCAACTGTTCTGATCATTTTGGCCGCCATGGGTTTTGCAGTAAATCACTAAATCATCCATAACGTTTGTATTATCCTCTCAAATTACACCAAAATCTCAGAAAATAACAATTACTATCGTATTTATTGTCTGTTAAAATTATAGAATATAAAACAACTTTGATAAAAACTTATACCTACTTTTCTGACCCAAACAATGCCGTTCTGAACATTTTGGCCGCAACTGTGTGTGCATATATATATATATATATAACAATGAGAAAACTAGTTATTGCCGACGCGTTTCGTCCAATGTGGACGAAAGTTTTCAGCAATAACTACAGTTTTCTTATTGTCATTTATAATTATATTGTCTTTTATACAAGTTAACTCTGAGAAATTTTCATATAGATAGATAGATAGATAGATAGATAGATAGATAGATAGATAGATAGATAGATAGATAGATAGATAGATGCATACTTACATGCATTCATGCAAGCACGGTGGAGTCGTTGATAGCGCCTCGGATTGAGGAATCGGATATCCGAGTTCAAATTCCAGTCGAATCCATTACATTCACTTACGTGGAAAATATATGAATCCTCTTCTCCCTCCAACTATGGGTAAATAACAGGACAGACTAGGTTCTATAGCCCTGGTTAGGACAACTCTGAATTCAAAACCTACGGAGAGTCTTTTAAGGACCTCGTGGCACATACTGCCCCAGATCTCTGTATTCGGCCCTCCAAAAAGTGTGGTTGATTCTGCACAAAACATTTACCACTATATATAAAATAATCAAATCATATGTGCTCGAGCCTGGCTGTCGGTTCCTAAAAACTGAGCTGCTTGACCCTCATACGCCGAATACGCTGGTAGAGTCCACCATATATATATATATATATATATATATATATATATATATATATATATATATGACTTCAGTTCATCTTTGGTATTGGAGTTTTCTTGGTCTCTCGCACAAATGCGCACCCCACATTATAATCAAGGGGCTTTCAATCTAGGGAGTTAGGCGGATGGATATAAGGAGTAGTGTGATCGCAGAAATTGAATGACCGCCATGGCTAGGTTCTTCTGTTTGTGTGCATGGCGCAGAGTCCTGTTGTCATCAGTCACCCTCTTGACCCAGCACTACCTCCTCAAGGTACTTGATGTAGGCCTCAATGTCGAATCTGGGCTCTTCTAAGATGAATGAAGGCATAACGTCGACATCTCTAGTGATACGCCAAACACCTTTGTAATCACCATTAGACTCATCCAACTCTTTCCGAATCCTCTCCGCCATCCTCAGATTGACACCCAAACACTCTGAAATGTTCGTATTGTAACTTCTGGCGCGAATGACAAGCACTACTGCATGTCGTTTCCAAATTTCTGGAGAAGCGAATTGCCCCATCGTGCTCTTTTTCGCAATGTGCCAACTGGCCCCACTATACTGTGCAGTCAATAAAATCAAAAACAATGTGCATACTCGAAATGAAAAATATAAAATGACTAAAATTTACCCATAGCACCCTGTACATATATATATATATATATATATATATATATATATATATATATATATATATATATATATATATATATATATATATATCAGTTTATATCTATCTATGTCAGTCAGTTTCTGTCTATCTCTGTGCGTTCATAACTATCTATTTATCTATCAGTCAGTTTCTATCTATCTCAGTCTCTATATCTATCTATCTATCTATCTCAGTCTTGCTCTCTCTCTCTCCCCTCTTTCTCTCTATCTAACAACCCTTTTACAAAAAATCTTTCTGTATACAAGTACACATTTAA
>OZ010588.1:8132962-8180462 GCA_963932145.1 Acanthosepion lycidas
TACTAAAGCGTGAAACTCACAGTAACCATTCATCCCTTTGACGACATTATCTATCTATCTATCTATCTAGCTAGCTAGCTAGCTAGCTCAGAACTAGAACATTCTAGCCCGGTGGACGAAATAAAGGGTTCAGTTCGAAAATCTAGTCATCCGAAGAAAGCTGGAGCTTACAATGGCCGAAAAGACTGGAATATGACAACAATGATGTAAATACTGTAATGCCTCATTGCCTCATCTTGGGTATATTGACACACATATATATATATATATATATATATATATATATATATATATATATATATATATATATAAGTGTGTGTGGGGGGTATTTATAGTATGGATTCAGCATTGCACAGTGACTGTCGGCTTCATAGCTAAATGTGGCTTTAACCTGAAGATCGTATCAGTGAAGTTTAAAATTGATTTTTGGGTCCATTATACATATATATATATATATATATATATATATATATATTTGTGTGTGTGCTTGTAATAGCTTAAAAAACCCGATTGGGCGGCATTGAAGTTAGCTCATACGTTGTGCTTTTGATTGGCGCTCATCAAAATAGGTAGGTAGGAGTAGATGCGATAGGCAATAATAAACTAGAGAAGATCTAAACGGAGTCGGTTTGATTCCGAAATGGTATATGTTGAAGTGGAAAAAGTGTAACACGGTGATACACTGACATTCGCATTTATTATATAGAAGTAGGAGATGAGCTACTGAGTGTTGTGTCCTTTTAATTGAAAAAGTGTGACACACTGACATTGGCATTTATTATATAGATAAATAGTATGGAAAATATATATGAAATTCTGGATTCCTTCGGCTGAATTACCTTATATATATATATATATATATATATATATATATGGAGGTAGCATTGAAAGTGTCTAAGACCAGCCCATATGAACATATGAAGTGAGGACGACTGATTAGGTTAGTGATCATCCGATTGCTCACGCGGTAGTTTAAATAGAACTATAAAATTTTAAAGTAGAAGAGTTTTTCTTTTTAAAATGTAAGCAGAATATGATATTTGAGTGTGTCTCGCTGTATGCGCGTGTATGCGTATAATTCTCAGTGGGGAGGGGATCAAATCTGTACTTAGCACTTCAAACCATGCACGACGCCATATTCCTGATCTGATAGATGTTTGGTTTGGTTTGTTTTTCGGCATATCAACATCAATGAGTCATTTAATGACATCTTTTTTTTTTCCTGGTGATATTTTTGTTTTTCAAAAATTTATTTCTGCAAATATTTTTTCCTCAAAATTGTATAGTTGGTAATATTATTTTCAAAAACCTTTTTGCTGGTAATAATTTCTTTTCTTCAAAAATTTATTTCTGGTAGTAATTTTTTACAAAGTATTTCTGGTATTAAAATCTATTTTTGCACTTTCTAAATGCTTTTTAACCTCAGTTCCGAGGTTAACAATTTGCCGATAGCTGGGACCCTAACAGGTGCTACCACCCCGAGTCAGGGGTGATCTGGGACTACCAGCAATTAAAAGGGGGTTCCACTCTCCTCAAAATCTCCTGATCATAGACCTTGCTGTTGGACGTAGTTTATTGTCTTACCCTGGACGGCTGATCAGATAGAAATCGTGGCTATTTCTTTCCATTTTTATGGAATAACGTACACTGCTGGTGAACCGGAAGTTATCCGGGATTGGACAATAAATTGCCAGGTAGAGTCGTATGGTATGCATTTCGGAAGATGATATAGCTGACGGAAGGTACACAAGTCGATAACCAATCAATATCTGCTGGTTCAGAGGGGGTATGGTGTTAAAGTATTCGCATTTGATGCAACTTTGATTATATGAAAGTATTTTTGTCATTATCTGTGGTGAATATTATTTCGAAACCGGATTTTTTGTCAAGACTAAATTTCGATAATAGACTGCCGCCATGTTTCAGTTCTTTCAAATATCACATATTGTCTCTTCGTATAATGTTTCTGTTTACTTTTTGCCACAGTAGCAATGGTGTAACGGACCCTGGCACTCACGATTCAATGGCAGGATACAATGGTGCATCGTGAGGACGGCGTTAAAAGATGTGACATTGGATCTCTCAGTTTAAAGATATTGTACGTTCTTTTTGTTTTATATGTGATTATGTGGTCAATCTTGCATTCGTCTTCTCAAAGTATGGTATATATATAAAAAAAAAAGCCTACGGATAATTGTAGAATCAATAGGGTACCAATCCTTCAATATAGAGCTACAGTTCCCAACCAGAGGACCGCGAACCGGTATTAGGTCGTGGACCATTCTGTACCGAACAGCAAAGAAAAAAAATGTCTTTCACATTTTATTGACAATAGCGGTAGATTTCATTGTGCTTCGTTATGCGCGTGACCGATCCCCTCACCCACCCAGTAAGTGGAAAATTTGTCTTGCATGACAAATCCGACCGTGGCGCAAAAAGATCGGTGACGCTGATATACAGTATGGCCACGTGTCTGTGAAATAAGCGGGAAACGGGTTGATGACTGTCGAACTATGTCCAGCTACAGTTGTCGCGAATACTTCAGACCAGTATTAGTGATGGTATCCAATCTAAGCATTAAAGTTGGCAAGCGAACAAAGCCTCTCATTCTTCAATAAGTTTGAGACAGGTACGCTGCTATTAATAATTACACAGTGTAGACAGCTTGTAACATTTATGTAGTAAATCTACAAAAGAAATAAAATGTTTTGCATTTTATGCATAATATTAAGAGTAACCTTTATAATTTTGTTAGATTAGATGCATATTGTACTGCAGAAACGAAAATGTAGCTACTGATTTATTTTATTCAGGGTAGGCACTGCCTATCTTGCCTACATAGACGGCACGTCTCTGATTTGAGAGTACCTCGCCAAACTGATGGTAGAAAGTTAGAATTGGTATATGAACGCAATTCAGAGTCATAATGTTGTCCTTCAAGAGATGAGCGAGGTGGGGGGGGGGAAATGCATTAAACATTCATTTATGGTCTTTGAGATGAGCGTGATGTTGACACAAGGTTGGTGTTGATTGTGAAATCAATCCATGATGTAGGCTTCTGTAACTAGATTTCCTTTACAAAGTAGGTATCCGATACCCGCATAATCGAGACAATACACGTTAGACAATATCTTTTTTTATCACCGCATTATCAACGACAACATCTTGCAGTTATTTCGTTACAAATGAGCGGTCTTGTGATGCGGATACTCAGCAACTGGTTTTCCGCCGGAGGCTTTTAAGATTCCTGTCATCGACCACAAAAATCTGGATGATAAAATTTGCAATGTCGTAATCGAAGGGTGATCGTTGGCCGCAGTAAATCAAGTCAATCAGATTGGCGATACTTCATGCTTAACTAAGAATTCCTCTTTTAATTCCAGTGAATAGCAGCGATTAGAAACAGCATTTGATAAGAAGGCAGTTCTATTTGGCCAACATCTTTTCAAGAACCAGTGTATTCTGAAACAGACTACAATATTAAACTCTCCAAGTCTAGAATGAACTATTATCTTTCCTAGATATCCTTATTAAGTGATTCATTGATCTGTTTCTTTTTTGGGGGGCGGGGAAACAAATTATCAACCTTTTGTAGGCTGTTTAAAGCCGAAACATTTTTTTGATTGCAATAATGATTTTTTGCGAGTGAATGTTGCATTAACAATGGTTTTGGAGATCACAGTGAGTGTCACAGATATAAGTTCAGCTATTTAACCCATAGCTTTGGGACATAAGTGATGGATTCATACCTTTCTCAAGTATATTTGTGAATAATTGAATGAATTCGACAGGTATTCCAATAGAACCCTCCGATTTTTCAAGTGCCATATTAGGATGTATGGATCCATTACACATCCTAATATAAATGTTGGGCCTCATATTGGGCAAATAATTATATTAAAAAAAACATGATATCGAAACTTCTTTTCAAAATATTTTAGAATATCTGGCCCAGGTTTTATTTATTAAAAACTGTTGAATCAGGGGAATAACATATTTCAAATAATAGAAATGAGTGTTTTGGATTTTATTTATAATTCGTCCTGTTAGTTCTATTTCAATGCGTACTTGGTTGGTAGCCAGTCTAAGCGAAGAACAGAGAATTATTTTTTTTTTAAATCATATGTATGAAGCTATCGCCAGTTATGTACCCCAATCTAGCCAATGGGTTTCTGGTAGTTGATGTTCAAAGAGCGTTATTCATGTTGTACTGGAGTCTTACACTGTATCATCCCTGACGTTCAGGTACCTTGTTTTGTTGCATGAAAGAACCAAGAAAGAATGTAGTTGAAATTGGTGGAGAATATAATGAAAATGTTATGGATTATTCTAATATCTGTACCAAATAAATCAAGTTTCCCTAGCTGTGTCAAATAGGTCTTTGTGTCATACGTTATTACATGTTCTCGTTTACGGCATATCAACGTCAAGTGTATCCTTAAATATAATACGCCACAGAATATATATATATATATATATATATATATATATATATATATATATATATATATGTGTGTGTGTGTGTGTGTGCGCGCGCGCGCAAGTATGTAGAAAAATAGGAAGGAACACGTCAGGTAAATAATCCGGAGTTCTTTAGTATTTTTGTTTTTATTTTTAAGAAGACAGTACTCCTTAAAGAAGTAGAGCTTATATTATAATATTTTTTTTAAATATGATTCCTTCGCAACATAAGAGTTCTCATGTTTCAAAAACGAGAGCCGAAACCATAAATATAATTATTAAAATTAAGTTGAATTAAGGTGTTGAGTCCCGTTTCCTCCTCAAGCGAAAATTTAGGAATAAGCTATTTTGTGGTTTGCGCGTGTTTATAAGTATGGTCCATTGCAGCATTAATTACTATGGAAACGGCTGGACCGGTCATCTTAGTTAGGTGGTCAGACAGTTATATATATATATATATATATATATATATATATATATATATATATATATATATATTACATAAAATGAAAATCTAAAATTACCTCATTCGAATAGCTATTTTGACCCACAAAACTACCTTGTAGGCCTTGTCAACTGAGAAATAAGAGGTTAAAAATTTAAACATTTAAAGAAGAAATGAAGAAGAAGAGAGAAAGAAAGAAAAAGGTAGAAAAAAAGGGAAAACGAAAAAAGAAATGGAGAAGATCACAAAGGAAGTCGCCCATGAGAATTTAAAGAAATTCCCAATATTATGAGAGTAGAGGTCGTAGTGTCTGGTCTAAGACAAGAAGAAAGTTAAAATAACCTTGACCTCTAATTAAAATATTAACATCTAATTTATAAATAAAATTACTTAAAAGGATTTAAAAATTTGAGATTTTTAAAAGATTTTTTAAGAAAGTAAAAAGATAACATTTAAAATTAAAAATTGCATTAAAACAATATATGATATACAAATAATAATACATTTAATATAATAAATAATATAATTATAGAATTAATTAAATAATTATTGAAAAAATTATATATAATAATAACATTAATAATATATATATATATATATATATATATATATATATATATATATATTGTGGGTAACAATTGAGGGGCAGTGTGTAACATTTTGACATGAGACACACAGAATCAAAACCCCCATTCACGTCCACACGCAAAAAGCTACTGCGCTGAAAACTACAGAGACACCTCGAAGAACCGCGACATGGTTTTCAGTAAGGAGTAAATTCTATCTCTAACTATATCCCCGTTACAACTATAGAGCGCGCACACATGTACTGACTCTTTCACACAAACTATGACCCACTTGCCCAAATTCAAGTTATGTTTTTTTTTTTAAGAAAAAAACAACATATTTCACAGTTTCACACATACGTACATAAATTATATTTATTTATTTCTTCTTAATTGGCCCTAACAAGGAAATGAAATACGGTTAAATTGCCCGTAACTCATGTCTGTCTCTTATAATTTTTCTGTAACTAAAGTTCTTTTTTTTTCTTTTCACATACAAATACAACTGGAATTAGGAAGGGTGGGTCATCGTTATTTTACACTTTTCCTCTCAACTGTTACTCAGAAAAAAATGTGTATATGTGTCTGTGTGTATGTGTGTATTTGTTGCATACACATATCTCCAAACAAAAAACACATATTAGAGGCTAATCAACGTCTCCATCTTGAGAAGAGATGCAGTTTTTAATTTAATATTGATTCGAAATTTTTATTGATCTACTTTATCAATATTCACAATTCAATCAAGTGCATTGACAAAAGAGACTATGTTAGAAAAATAATTTTCATGTGAACTAAGATATTTTCTCTTTCAGCAGTCCGTGGAAACTTAGAAAAATACATTTGATCGCTGTATGTATGTCAACTACTTCAGGGGAGACAGTAAGGGCTGTCACTTGAGGTAATTTCTTTCTTCTGGTTAAATTTCTGGAATGCCTGTGTAGCTTCTGAACACTTCTAGGTCTCCTTTGGGCAAGAAAAAATGTGAAAGAAACAACTATTTGAGTTTTTAAGGAATAAGAAGAATATTTGGATATTAAAGTGTGAGACCATAAAAACGAAAGTGGATATTTGACCTTAATATTAGAATCGATGCCCTCTGATGTATGCATATATCAGGTCATCCCATAAGTTTTACCTTTTTTTAAAATGAACGAAATTTAAAGAGTATTTCATAATGTCTAATGGAGCTGAACATTATTTTTATGTTTAGATGCATTTAAACTGATCAAATTTTATTTCAGAGAACAATAAAATTAAATTTACCCAAGAATCATTTGAGGCACATAATGCTTTATGAGTTCAAGAAATGAAACTCAGCAGCCGAAGCGGCTAGAAACATTCACTCAGTCTATGGGGAGGAATGTGTGAATGAAAGAACTTGCAGAAGATGGTTTGCAAAATTCAGAGGTGGAGATTTCACCCTTGAATATGAAGATCGAATCGGACGTCCAGTTGAGTTTGATGAAAAGCTTCTTGAAGCAGTCCTTGAAGAAAATCCAGCTTTATCAGTTGAGGAATTGGCAGTGGTTCACAATTCAAACCATACAACTGTTCATCGTCATCTTCAACAACTTGGAAAAGTTTCTAAACTTGGAAAATGGGTGCCTCATGAATTGTCTGAAAACAACCTCAAATCTCGAGTTGACATCTGCTCTTCTCTCCATTCTCGCCAACTTGTGACTGGCGACGAAAAATGGATCTTTTATCAAAATGTTAATTTTCGAAGACAGTGGCTTGGTAAAGAGGAAGGACCCCAGCCACAGCCGAGAAGGGAACTTCATGCACAAAAGGTTCTTCTTTCAATCTGGTGCCATCGCCAAGAAATAATCCACTTTGAATTCTTACCACCTAATGCAACAATTAATGCTCAAATATACTGTCAGCAATTAGAGCGTTTGAACCAAGCGTTGAGGCAAAAAGACCTGCTCTAGTGAATCGAAAAGAGGTGATGTTTCATCAGGACAATGCACGACCCCACACAGCAAGAATCACGATCAAAGAACTTGGTTGGGAGAAAATTCCTCATCCACCTTATTCTCACGATCTTGCTCCTTTAGACTATCATTCGTTTCGTAGCTTACAGAATCATTTGGAAGAAACAGCTTTTGTAACACAGGAAGAGGTTAAAACTGACATTTGTGAGTTCTTTGAATCAAAGCCAAAAGAATTTTACAGTAATGGAATTAGTAAGCTTGTTAATAGATGGAAGGAAGTCATAGATAATCAGGGAAAATACATTGTTGATTGAATCTGTAATTAAATGTAATATTTGGTCACTTGTTTTCTTTATTCAAAATTCGGACAGAACTTATGGGATGACCTGATATAAATTCTGCTAGTTCCTGTTAGACTAGATTGAAGCAGTCTTTGCTGGTATCCCACGGCTTACGTACCAAACGACAGCACAAATTTTGAAACAGCTTCGTAGAAGAAATAATAAACTTTATGAAGTTTGGATATTAAATAATTTGATTTAAATGTTTAGAGTTATATCATTAATGTTTTGATCATGTAAAATGTTATTTTCCATTCGACTTAGTCACAGAAATATGAAAACAAATGTTGAATGTTACTTGGCAAACCACAAACATCATATGAATTGTTAGGTATTTAATTGCTCTTGGGGGGCAACTTTACCTACTGGTCTATTTACATCTTTTGACAACCATTGAAAAACAGTCAGAAAAACAGAGTAGGTGAGATTGTCTTCGAATCATAGGTCTTCCAAAGTCTGAAATTACTTCCAATACATAATTATACATATATATATATATACATATATATATATATATATATATATATATATATATATATATATATATATATATATATATATATATATGTATGTATGTATGTATGTATTGAAGAAGGCTTTGTGAGATTTCATGGCCCACTGTGCACAATTTCTATGTTATCAGTTATTCCGAAAATGGTGGCTGGTTCCACACAGCCTTACGGAAATATGATCAAATCATATTTGTAGTGGTCCAGTGGTTCTTTTCTAAAGAAAACTGAATTGTTAAGACCTCGTACGTCGACATCGATGGGTGTACCCATCATACAAATATATATATATATATATATATATATATAGATAGATAGATAGATAGATAGATAGATAGATGTACTACGGTTCAAAAGTTGGAGGCCACCACTGTTAATAATATAATTGACTCAAAAAGTAGTTTTTGTACTGTAAATAAGAGAAAATTATTATGCATAGTTAAAAAATAATTACACGTGATTTTTTATTAGAAAGTCCAATTTTCACCAAAAGAAAAAATGGTTTTGATGATTAAATTTTGCTCACTTCAAAATAGCCTCCGTCAGCTTTGCTTACTGTAGCACAAATTTTTGTGATTCGTAGCAAAATTTTCTCAAAGTATAAATTTGATAATTGATTCTATTCTTTTTTCAAAGACTATAAGTGTTCTCCTTCATAAATTTTTCACTCTTCTGTCAAGTTTATCCCATTTTAATCTGGGGGTTGCTTCAAATCTTTGAATTGTAGTGGATATATTAGGTTGGTGCAAAAATAATGTCGTTTTCTCACATATGTTACTATGTGAGAAAACATTATTTTTGCACCAAAGTTATATATATATATATATATATATATATATATATATATATATATATATATATATATATATATATATATATATATATATATATATATATATATATATATATATATATATATATATATATGTGTATGTATGTGTGTGTGTCTTCTGTTTATCCATTATTTTTATTACTCTTCTTTTTAATACACACTTTTCTCTCGTTGGAACTACTATAACCTCTTCCATTTATATATATATATATATATATATATATATATATATATATATATATATATAGATAGATAGATAGATAGATAGATAGATAGATATACGATAACCTCTTCCCTTTTTATATATGGAAGAGGTTATAGTAGTTCCAACGAGAGAAGAGTGTTTATATTAACAAAAGTATATATATATATATATATATATATATATACATATATATATATATATATATATATATATATATATATATACATACATACAGATATATATATATATATATATATATATATATATATATATATATATATATTCAAAAGTTATAACATAAATATTTTATAAAATCACTACAGAAATAGCCATTTTGTTTCAACACTTCTGGTGTCTTATCAAGTGATGGTGTTGAATGTTTAAAAGGTTCAAATCAATCAAACACACCTCGCTAAGGGAAACGCTGTTACATAAGCTGGAATAACCAATCAAAATACAAGGATATGAGAATTCGAAAAACTTGACAACGAACCTTGGTTATACTAATTAATTAATACTTTAATATTAGGGTTAGACTAAAATAGAATTCCTTCTAACTAATTAATATTAAATTTTACTATAAAATTCAGAATTGAAAATTACCAATTTTAAATTTAATCTGTATTAAGTTTAAAAAATTATAAAATTATTCAAAGAAGAAACTGAGGAAAAAATATGTTTTGCGATTAATTTTGTTTTTATTGAAAGGCCAAAAATTCACTTATAATAAACGTTAAAATCTAATGTTGCTCTGAGCTTCGTTACAACTTTGATACATTTGAAGTGAAGATATGGGCAGGGGAGGGTGAAATCTTGCAAAAGACAATACATGCACAATCAGATTATAATACACAAACACGTAAACATATTTAGATATATAAACTTGCAAATAAGCGACGAAATAGGAAATATGTGTCCACGGTCCTTAAAAAAGTCAACATATAGATACAATGAAAGGCACATATAAGCGATTATACACACATACATTGATAAAGGCTGTTATATATACACACCAAGAAATATTCAAATCTGAAAGTGTTAGTAAACGAATTCAAACATACTATTAAAATATAAATTATACGGGCAAAGGTATATAGATAAAAATGGTTGAATAGATAAAATTTAATATGGATAGAATAGAAAAAACAAATATTCGTTAATGAACAATATGAGGAAAAAGGAGACTAAAATATATAGAAATGTATAGAAAAATAAATATATACGCATAGAGAAATAAGAAAAAGACAAATTCAAATATCCAGGCAAAATGTAAGACTTAAAAATAACACTAATATAAAAAAAACCTCCTAAACACACAAATATATATAAATATCTCATATATACTTATATACGCATTAGTACACATACACGAGTACAAATATATAACAATATATAAAAAAAATGAAAAAATACATACGTACGTATGTGCACACACAAACACACACAGATATATATATATATATATATATATATATATATATATATATATATATATATATATATATATATAAAATATGTGGAGCATATTTCGATTCGCATTTAATTTTTTGTTTCGGACGCTACCTGGACTTTACTAAAAACAAAATAATTTCCATGCCTGAGGATGACTGAATGTATAGTTGAAAGTACTTGCGTATTAAAAAAAGACCTTATGCAGCTTATAATTATTAAAAACAACGAACATAATATTCATCGAGTGATTCGTAGGTTAATGCAACTTTAAAATTTTGTTTGCGAAAGGATTTCGCCAATTTATATCATTAAATTTACTAATCTACTTTTTGTATGAATGATTCATTGTAATATATATATATAAATATATATATATATATATATATATATATATATATATATATACATATATATATATATATATATATATATATATATATATATATATATATATATATATTCTTGTTCTCCCTTTCTTGTTCTCGTTCGCTAAGACCGTACACCAGTAACATTATGTAAAACAAAGCATAATATTTTTTTCTAAATAAATCCACATTACAACCAAAAACGTTTACGGCACCTCTCTTCTCTTCTTTTTAATATACATACTTTTCTCTCGTTGGAACCACTACAACCTCTTTCTTTATATATATATATATATATATATATATATATATATATATATATATATATATATATATATATATATATATCAATACCAAGTAACGACAGTCTGTTTCATGCTGGAACGCGATCTTCAGGCCATGTGTGTTGTGTTTTGATACGACTAGTTATATATTCTGTTCAATGATGTATTATGGGTAATAAAGTCTATTGTATTCTCCAAAAGGTTATTGTCTGTATGTGGTTGGGAGTAAAGACTGTTTCAAATTATTCTTTATGCTTTTGAGTCGCCATAACTGTGGATTTTAATGCGAATATTTGTAGATATTATTTTGTGTTATTATCTTTGTATTCATTATTTATTATTTATTACTGATTTGTCGTTGATTATTATTATTATTACATTTACTTTTGTGTGTATTCGGAGTTTGTTAATTTCTGTAATAAATCTATAATTTGTTAATTCTATAATATTTCCTTAGTTTGTTTATTGTTAATTTCTATAATATTTCCTTAAATCTATAATAGTTCTATAATATACTATAATATTCTACAATATTCTTAATTTCTATAATATATCCTTAATTCTATAATATTCTTTAATTTGTTTATTGTTAATTGCTATATTTCCTTAATTTGTTAATTCTATAATAAACCTTTAATTTGTTTATTGTTAATATCTATAATATTTCCTTAATCCTATAATATCCTATAATATTCTATACTATTGTCATTTTTTATAATATTTTCTAAATCTATAATAATATGTTAATTTTTTTACTGTTAATTTCTATAATATTTTCTTTATTTATTAATTCTATAATATGTTTTTAATTTTTTTATTGTTAATTTCTATGATATTTCCTTAATTCTGTAATATATCTATAATATTCCATAATATCCTACAATATTGTTAATTTCGATAATATTTTCTTAATCCTATAATATTCTATAATATTGTTACTCTCCATAATATTCCACAAATTCTATAATATTTCCTTAATTTGTTTATTGTTAATTTCTATATTTACTTAATTCTATAATATTCTTATATCCTATAATATTCTACAATAACGTTAATTCTATAATATTTCCTTAATGCTATAATATTTCCTTAATTTGTTTATTGTTAATTTCTATAATATTACCTTAATATTACCTTAAACCTATAATATTCTATAATAGACTATAATATACTACAATATTGTTAATTTCTATTGTATTTCCTTAAATCTATAAAAAAAACCTTAATTTGTTTATTGTTAATTTTTATATTTCCTTAATTTGTCCATTTAGAGTTTTGGTGATTCTAGGTTTTTTTTTTTTTTTCTCTGATATTAATTATCTTACGTGTTTATTTTAAGGTATTGTCTTTCCCTAAAGTATTTTGCATTACATGCGTTGTATATAGTGTATAAATGTACGCTTTATATAGTGTATCTGCGTAGAATATAGTGTATATTTTTGCATTTATCATTCCTTGTCATGGTAGAAGGCTTATTTGTTCCATTGATCCCAAGAGCAAGGCCGCCTGAGAGTTCTAGTTCCTGTAGGGCACCCGTGGCGATAAGATGGAAGAAAGAAGACCAGATTGAATGTGACTCTTCCCGCTGCCCTCAGCAGAAGAATAGAAAACGATCTACACGATCTCATACCAGCACCGGTCGGGCTGGAATAACTAAGGCGGACTTTGACAGACCAAACATCTGAGGGCTTGATGCAACTAAATTTATCAAATTTCGCCTGTCTCAATCCCATTTGAGCCGCGAGGGAGGAGCTTCTGACCAAGTGTATGGGCTTCTCCTTTGCGCAGATTTTTCCACCCAAATCAAATCCACGCAAATGGCCTCGTCAAATTCTCTTTGACTACGCTTCAGTTTTAGGCTGGACCTTCATAGCCATTTCCATCATCGTCACGAGAAAGGGGAAAGGGAAAAATGAGAGATGTTGAAGATCCCAGTGATCGGATACGAACAAGTACTGACAACATTCGCTTTTAATTTTCTAGTTTCTGAAGTAACGGAGAAAAAAATTCGTGTCTGAAATTTTAGATAAGTTCTGCTCACCCCGGAGAATAACCTAGTGGATTAAAGCTCTGGGTCCTGAATTATGAGTTCAATCCTTGGGTCGGGCAGTGTTTACTTGAACAGAGTGAAAACGGGCCAGCCATAACCGAGCAGTACTAAAAATAGGTTATCTATACGAGATATCTCTAGACATGGACAGTGGTAATAGAAGTCTACTCCAGCGCCCCACCCCCCGTAGATTAAATAAAGGATTCAGTTAAGAATATTCTGTACGTTTCCTGCATCCATAGACACCTGATGAAGGCCACCGGGAACAACGGTCGAAACGTTGTGATAAATATAACAAAGATGAGGAAGATAGTCCTAAGATAAATAGTGTAAATAATAATATTTTTTTATCCCAGAAATTCAGCTAGAAATTGTCCTTTGCACCTTTTTTTAACAGATTGATCGAACTATTTTTCGATAGTTCAATCTTTCCGTGATCACCCATTTACAGAGTTGTTTACGTCGTTTTAGAGGAGATAGATTTTTCTGTTTCATTTTTTTTTTTTTTTTTTTTATGCAGTGGGTTCATGTCTTTTGCTAGTGGGAGCGAGGATAGATATCTCTGAAACAAAACATTTCCGAAAATGTGTCATTGCATATGAAGTATTTATTTTCACCTTCAAATCGATACGTATTTTATGTTTTTCAAATTACTTACATCCACAATAAAGGTCTTTGAATGAAAGCAACTTGTCTTTCAATAAACTTAGTTACATTTCGGAAATTATATATATATATATATATATATATATCTGTGTGTGTGGATAGATGTCCATAGGTTTTGAATAAAGATACTGATGTTTTGAACAAAAGTATTTATAAGCATGAATAAGCGTGTACTAAGTCAGATTCTTGAATAGTTGACTTGGCTTCGAGCCAAAGGAACTAGTTGTTGATCTTGAAGTCAAGCGTGACTGCTATCGGCCTTCTGATAATGGTTTTGATGGATGACGTATTTAACTCAGCGCCGATGATAGGAATAATTTCTCTCTTCGTTTCGTGGTGATCATGTCACGATTTTATTTCTGGTAATGCTTATTCCGACGATCAGTATGTTCTGATGTATTTAAGCCAAAGAATACATAATTCTTGTAATGAATAAACGGTGCCAATGGTCGATCTGAGAACACAGGTAAAAACCAGCATTACACTCCCTATTTGAAAGTTCGGCGTCACACAAAATTCCTAAATCCTGTTTTTTCCCATAACCTAGTCTTGGAATAAACGATGTAAATTCTTCTTATTTCAAAGGGTAAAAATGAAGATTATGGAAATTCCCGAAGTCGGAATAATACTCATAACTATATACTTTATATGTTAAACAATTACTAAAATAATAATAATAATAATAATAATAATAATAATAATAATAATAATAATAATAAAGTCTGATCACCCAGACATCGTGATTAGAGACCGAAAATATGCCTATTATTTGACATGGTAGACCCTGTAAACTGAAATGTATCTTTGAACATTTTCAGAAAACTATCAAAATACATCAAAAATGTGTAACTTGCGGACATCAACAATTCCAGATGTCGATGTCTTCCTAGTGATTGGTAAGATTCCAACAGACTCATTGAAGGGATTCCTTGTAACCCATGCCTTAAAGAAATACAAAATATTGTTCTCATAAATATGGCCCAGAACTTACGAAAGGTTTTATTTTGGTAAATTCTACGTGATTTTTTTTTTTTCAAAACTGCTCAGTGAAAAATATTATGGTGCCATTACTGACCTGAAACCAAAGGAAGTGACGATGATAATAATAATAATAATAATAATAATAATAATAATAATAATAATAATAATAATAATTGGCCTCCCAAAATACTTGGAAACTACAGAAGACTGAGTGCTGGTATGTGTCAAAGAACATGAAAGTAGTAAGCGTCTTTACTCCGTAATAAAGGAAGCCAACAATTTCAAAATGGCGTTTCGAATGGGCGCAGAAATGCAAGTAAAGCACAGTACACCGGCTGAAACTGCAAAATACTTTTAAAAAAAAAGGCAAAGAGAAATGCAACCGACCAGATACAGAAACAATGGCAAGATAAACCGCTTCATGGCCAATACTCTGCCCGTATCAAACAAGCTGATGTAGACAAAACCCCGTACCCATCAGTGGCTATGTAGTGCAGGGTTGAAAGCTGAAACTGAAGGTTTTATCCTTGCTGCGCAGGACCAATGCTTGTTAACTAGGAATTATCAAGCACACATACTAAAAAATTTGTGTTAGCCCAAAATGCAGATTCTGTGATAAATATCCAGAAACAATTGATCATCTTGTATGAGGTTGCACGATATTGGCATCCACTGAATATAAAACCCGGCATGACAGAGTGGGCCAATATCTGCACTGGAAAATCTGTAACTTCTACGAGAAGGAAACTGAAACAAACTGGTATGAACACCACCCAGACCCGGTTACGGAGATAGGACCTGTTACAATTCTATGCGACTACACAATACACACTGACAGAACAATCAAAGCCAACCGCCCAGACATTGTTATTAAAGACCACAAACAAAAAAGTGCCTCCTTATTGATATGGCAGTCCCTGCACACTGCAATTTATCTTTGAAGATATTCAAAAAACTGTCAAAATACAAGGACCTTGAAATAGAAATCTCAAAAATATGGCACATCGGAACATCAATAATCCCTGTTGTAGTTGGAGCCCTAGGATTGGTTGGAAAAGATTCCAGTAAACTAATTGAAGGGATTCCTGGAAGCCCATGCCTCAAAGAAATACAAAATTTTTTCTGACAAGTACAGCCCACACTTTACGAAGGGCTCTATCTATCTAATTTTGTTTTTTGTTTGTTTTTTTTTTGTTTTGTTTTTTGTTTGTTTTTTTTTTGTTTTTGTCAGTGGAAAATGTCATGATGCCATTTCTAACCTTAGGTCCCTGGGCGGGACCCGGAAAGAAATGTGTAAACGCCAGAAATCAAAGGAAAGAAAAATAATAATAATAACAATCACAGAAACTATACGAAAAAGTATCTATCTTCTGTCATATATTATTTGGTAATAGGGCAGAAAATGTTACCCATATTGAGGGCGCGCGAAATTCTTGCTCAAAGCGACTACAAGCGGCGCCATTATAATCTGTATATAAATGTACTTTGGTTTCTCAGCAGAAAATATGGCATTGGCATGAAGGAACAGTGGTGTCGCGAAAAACCAGAGAGTGTTATAGAGAATAAAGAAGCAAAATTCTTGTGGGATTTCTAAATCCAAATCGACCGAAAGCTTCATTTTCCAAAGCGCTTCATATTCCTAATACATTGACATTGTCTTTAGACAAATACGTCTCTCGATAATTGAGTACCTGTGAAATATTTTTTGAAGTTACAATTTTTTTAAAGAGTTGTTTAATATAGAAATTTTCACACCAATACTTTTAATTGCTCTAAACAAGCAGAAAGGTAGTTCCCATAAATAAAAATAAATTCTTTTTTAAGCAAAGGGAAATTAAACTAGCAATTTCAGTTCACTCCAGCAGAGCTTATCACAAACATCTAATAGATAGTGGATTTTAAAGAATATATATATATATATATATATATATATATATATATATATATATATATATATATATATATATTGGGGCCCATGGCTAAGTTCCGAAAACCAAACACTGTTGGAAAAATATATGTAGACAAGGAAAATAACAGCTACCACTATCATAAGAAAAACGCTGATGAAACAAAAACATGTAGATGTGTAGAGTGATCTTGCAATGTTAATCTGCCATTTCATTTTTTTAAAAAAATAAACATTTAATTTTTTTAATTTTTCTATCATTTTATTAATTAAAAAAAATATGATTATTACCTATGCTTTTTTTTTTAATTTATGGTAATTGCAATTATCAGAGGTACGCAATTATTCAGTCGGGGGACGTAATTGTCTGGCACGCAATTATCCGTGACGCAACTGTCCAGTACACCATTATCCTAGAACCGATATTAATGTGGTCGTTAAATCGATAGAAAAGTGTTATTTTGTTGATGTTGCACGACCAGGCGAGATCAAAATCTTGTTCGGAAAGAGGCTGAGAGACTTCACCAGATATACGTATCTCCACACTAACACAGTACCATCATAGCCACCATCATCATTTTTTGCGTTAGGTTCCATTGCCAGGATTTTCAACAATAACCTGGAAATGTTTGAAAATAGCCACTACGTTTCAAGCCTGCAGAAATTGGCATTACGAAAAATTGTCAACACCCAAAACTTTTTCTCTCTCTGAAGTCAAAGCAACCTAATGAAGACTAACAATAATCAAAGATCTCCAGTATATTTTGGTCATTTTTTTAAGGCTAGTCAAACTTTTGCATGTTACTTAAAGTCAGAAAATATTTTTATATTATAATTTTTTTTAGGTATTAATAATTTTACGTGTAATGGCTAAGTCAGTCCCCAAATTTAAACCTAAATCTGTAGCGTTATTTGAAATTTCAAATCTAATCGAGAGCTCCAACAAACACGAAGCGATCCTTATAACACTTCAAACAAAAAATTCGTGGATTTGACACATTTTTTTTTTAAATTTTTTACTTGACATATTCAAAATACAAATTTAGCTTTTCAACACCGCACCTTCTGAAATTGTACCGTTAATAGATAGCACACCATTAAAAAAACATCTTTTGGCTTGCAATATATTTATTTTCGTCTTGGAAATTTACCAGAAATTTTATTAAAATTGAAAAAATTTTAATACCTGACGATGAAGGAACAAATGTATTAGAGAGTAATTGTAACAGAACATCTAATCCATCTCAAAATAATGATAAAAAAATTCTACAAATTAACACATAGCTGAGGGAGAAGAGGTGGATTCATGTATTTCCCAAGAGTATTTGCGCGTAAGTGAAGATAAAAAAGCTGACTGAAATTGGAAATCGTTACTTCGATTTCCAATTCCCTATCGATTACGCCAGAAGCACACTCAAGTATAGAGCAGCTGATACTCCCGAACGGTCAACCATCTATAGATATTGACATAAGATTTGAGAAGCAAGTAATAACTATTATATAGTATAAAGAGTAAATAGGAACCGAAATAGTGAAATTAAAAGCTAAAATCCTTAAACAAAAAGCAGTAAATATTTAACTAACCTGAAAAGCAATCGAGAAGAAACACCCTTATATGGTCGGTAATTATTTCAAACAGAAGATCAAATGGTCCTCAAAATCTGACTTCTGAGTGTTGACAACATTCAAACTAGAAATAATGGCATTCATTCTAGCCGCTCAAGATCAAACCATATGAACATGGTTCTACCAGTCAAATATTATTATAGGTCCTATTCATGTCGTAAAGATTTAATTATAATACATTTTAGTTTATCTCACTCTCATGAAAACATCATCTGTTTTGTTGTATGAATCGTATTTACTACAGTTGTGCTATGACCTCTGAAGTTGTGATGTACACAATACTGGATGTCGAAAGGTTAATTATGACAACCCAACGTTGCAAAACAAAAATTGACAAAAATAAAAGTGTGGGAACTGAAAAATTCCAAAAGGATAGAAGTCAAAAGGTAAACAATTTTACGAGTATTTTAAAAGACAAAGAAAATAAATTGCATATTAGGGGATATTTGGTCAGGTGACAAAGAAACGGATATTTAAAGAGGGGATTTGAATATGTACCTAGTTAAAAGACAAGAAAAGGCAGAAAAAAAGAAATAGTAGACAAAATGAAAAAAAGAAATGAAAGAAAAAGAAAAACTGATAAATGAAAAGAAAGAAAGAAAGAAAGAAAGAAAGAAAGAAAGAAAGAAAGAAAAACTAAAAACGAAATCAAAAAAATTTAAAACGGAAAGCAAAAAAGAACGAATGGAGAAGAAAGAAAGAAAAAAGAAAGAAAGAAAGAAAGAAAGAAAGAAAGAAAGAATGAATGAATGAATGAATGAAAAAAAGAAAATGACTAAAATTGAAATGGTCAAAATTAGAAGAGGAAGAGGAAAAAGAAAGACCGGAGAGATTTAAAAACAGGAAACAAAGAAAAGGATAAAAAAAAAACAAGAAACGTACAGATTTGAAGAGAAAAAGGGAAAAAGAAAGAAAAGGAGGAAAATTGAAAAAAGAAAAAGTTTCGAAAAAAATGAAAAGAAAAAGTAGAAAGAGAAAAGGATTTGAAGAGAACAGTAAAATAAAATGAAAGAAGGGATTTTAAAAGTGAAAACAAAAGAAAGAAAAGATAATGCAACAAAAGAAACAGCTAAAATATAAAATAAATTTAAAAAAAAACGAAAAAAAATAAAAATGAATGAATAATTTGAAGAAGAAAAAATGAATGATTTTGTTTTTATCTTAAATTTTCTCAGTTAATTTTTTCTTTCACTTTTAGTCATATTTTATTTCTCTTTATTTTCTTTTGAGGGAAAGATAAGTTTTATAAAATGAAACAAAGAAGAAAAAGAAAGAAAAGCGAGAAAAAAATAAGAATGATAGAATTTCTGCTCGGATTGAAGGTTAAAAACAAACAGGAATAAAAAAGAAAGAAAGAAAGATTTCCGCAAGAGTCGTCATGAAGTAAACACAAAATCGAATTAAAAGAAGCTAAAGAGTGCGTTGGAATAAAGAAAGAAACAGAATAAAGAATAATAAAGACTAAAGAAAAAAGCAGAAACAAATGAAGGAAGGAATGACAAATAAATAAAACATATTAAAAAAAAAATCACCCAGGACGGATAAGTAAGTAAATACAAGGAAAGTGAAATCCTGAAAGAGAAACCGTTTTTAAAACAAAAGAATCATTTTCCCGGTAAAAGCGTTTCTGCTCGGCTTGTTTAACTTAAATATGGCTTCACCTCGTTTCATTTTTGTTGATAACTTGTTGATAATGAGGGTAAGCGAAGAGGAAGAAAATGAAAAAGAGGGCCTAGGAGGAATAAGAAAAAAATTAGGGGTTGAAGAAAGAAGAAAGAATATGAAGGAATTAACAAGAAAGAGGAGAAAGAGGAAAAGATGAAGGAATTAACGAAGAAGAACAACAACAACAAGGAGGAGGAGGAGGAGGAAGTAGAGGAAGTGGAAGAAGAGGAGGCGAAAAACAAATAGTGGATAACAAAAAAATAAACGAAGGAAGCTGAACGAAGAGGAAGGAAATCGAAGTAAAAGCGAAAGACAGAATGAAAGAAGAGGAGGGGGTAAATTAAAGAAGAAGGAGTAAAATTGTTGTACCTTTGTATAATATTTATGCATTGCCCCCTAATCTTTATTCGGTAAAAATTTCATTGCTAACCATGCATTACTTTTTAAGTAATACACATATTTATGTCTTTGTTGTTTCCGTTCCTTATATTATGGCCGCTACTATATATATATATATATATATATATATATATATATATATATATATAGTTTATGCAAACTTAGGTAATCCGTATGGGTAGACCCGAGGAGAATGATATCCGGAGAGCTCAATGTAAAATTCAGAGCAGATATGTTTGAATAAAAACAGACCACGTTAAGGTTCCATGTAATAAATTATTTCACCATAAACCCTTTAACAGGGCTCTGGATCATCAGACTTTACTTCCAAAATGAAAGGAAAGCCATCTATATCTTGAGACTAGACACAATAAATTCGAACAACATCTAGCCGACACATTGGAGTTAAAAATTAAAAATAAGAATTTGAAATTATACATATGACATTCATATCCTCTTTCCCACCTCACTTCCTCACTTCGTTAATTTTACGTATACTTGATGAGGACCGTCAAAAATGTGTGAATTTCTTTTCATTTTTCATTTCAATTTTTGGAAGTAAAGTCTGATGATCCAGAGCCCTGTTAAAGGGGTTATGGTGAAATAATTTATTACATGGAACCTTAACGTGGTCTGTTTTTATTCAATATATATATATATATATATATATATATATATATATAACCGTTAAATGAGGCAACATTGCTGTTTTTATTGTCTTAAATAGCGAAATTAATATAAATCGGCCTCGATAGAATTTCTTTGAAAGGCCGGTTCCCGTACGATCACCGAAGTTAAGCAACGGCAACCTTAGTCATTACCTAGAGAGGTTACCGTTTTGGAATACTAGGTACTGTAAGCTTGGATGTACGAGTGATGCAATTCATAATGGCTCTGAAGTTTTGATCAGAGAACCGAATTCTTCTTGACGTTAGATTCGTTAGATTCTGTTATGTGACATGCAAGTACCTCTTTGAAAAGGCATTAATCCACCACTTCTCCCCCATAATATGAGTTAATTATTAAAACTTGTCTCACTAAGCCATTATTATCTCCAGAAATAATTCTTACACTCTAAAAATATTTTCTGGCTTTAAATAACCTTCAATGCGTTAATAAGTAAAAAGAAAATCAATCAATCAATCGTTTTTAGGTTTATAGTCATTTTACTGTTTAAGAATATAAAAATTATTTCAACTCAAAAAGATGGGCCCTCTAACAGTAACGATTCTATTTAAAAGAATTAGTGTCGAATTAATTTCAAGATTATTCTGTTTATGCTTCGGGTACGAAAAGGAATTTACCAAATGCTATGTATATTCCTTCAGTAAGTAATCCGGCTTTTTCGTGATAGTTTCCGTGGCCAAATTGGTAACTGCTGGCTTCGGCTCTTGGAGTGGTTTTATTCATTCATATCGAGAGGCACGTTTTTCTCTCTCGAGTCAGGTTGTTATCAGTTTCACTGTTGACTAAAATAAAACTATGGATGTCAACTCCTATACGTGTAGCCACTGAAAATAATGTTTCTTGCAACAAGAAATAATAGGTGTAATATTAATTCCAATAAAATAGAATTCCTGACATTTGGAACTACTTTACACATATTTTTCATTAGCCACGCACACTGAACAATGACAGTCCAAATTTTTGACTATATTTTATGATCCATAATTTTTAGTACAAGATTACTAACCACGATAACGTGATCAACATCAACCAATCAGATTGCATTCTAAATAGTATGCTGAGCCACTTTTTTTGGATAAACCGAAATTAATTCTCGAACAACAGTTAGATGCGAGTCATATCACGACATAGCAACACATCTCTCCAGTTCGATTTAACTTTTTAAAGTCTATCTGAGAAAAAGTATGTTTGTCAGTCCTTTTCCATTCAGTGAATTACGGTGTTATGAATATAATAATGCTCATAATGGGGGAAATGGAAATGGGAGAATAACTCTTTCTTCTACAGCTATCTTCTGTTATAATAATATTGAACACTGCACAGTGACTACAAGTTTCTGCAGATCACTTGAAGTATGAAACTAATAGTGATCATACAGTATTGATTCCCATGTCGACATTGTCTATCTCTACAAATTTTCTATTTCCGTTACTAAGAATTTTTCGCCAAAAATATGGTAAATTTTGTAAATTTTAATATATGTAAATATAAATACATAAGTATCATCATTGTTTAGGCACATAAGTTCAATTTGTATATATGACGTCATTTTGAAGTGATTTAAATTTTAACGTACACCAGGACTTATATTGTCTACCATACTTACTAAACAGAGTTCTTGATAATGACTGCAAGAATCTAAAGGAGTTGAAAAAACATAAGATTTTGACAATTAATTCATAACTTTAATCCCGATATACAACATTTTATTGGAAAAATATAATTTTTGGCAAAAGTGCTCTGAATATCGACGCTAAAGTGTAAATAGATATCACTAGTGTAGCCATAGAAATGAAAACTGCATGGTGACTGGAAGTTTTATGCCTTAAGTGATCATCAGATCATAAAGGGATTTGAAAATTTGATGACATTTTGGAGAATTTTTTTTTATCGTCAAGTTTTCAGTAAATTTATTTAAACTGTGCGTTCAAGTGTCATCAAATGTCATATCTCTCTGTCTTTCACCCGCTTCCAGAATGACTGCGTGAAAAATGTTCTGGTGAAAAATAAAGGAAAATTCAAACAAATCCGACAAAAGTCAAGAATAAAATAGAAATTTGTACACCCTTGAAATCCTTGACATTTCTACTCTGCCAATGGGTCACGCCTGCAAGTGCAAATATGTGAAATAGCAAAAAATTAGAAAAGCCTTGTTACTTTAGAGCGGTTTTCAAAGGGAGGTAATCACAATACATTAAAAGAAATATTTTTAAATGATTTGTTTGTCGTGACAGAATAACTTTGATGTCAAGGTTTTCTCCCTTTTCAGAGAAAAGATACGGGATTAAATAGAGCTTCTTTTGTGAATAACCATAAAAATGTATTCGTTTATAATTCCGATGGAAGAAATGGATTAACTATTGAGAATCACTAATAGATTATGATGAAAGTTAGCAGTAAGCTCCACCCACCAGTTAATAAAGGACATTAAAACCAAAGGTAATATGAATAATGGCGTAAACATGTCTTTTGGGAAAATAATAACCCCTTAAATTTACGGGGAATACGCAAAATTCCAAACAGCAGTTAACTGCAGAAAAGACATGCCACGTGGAACTAAAACAATCTACCCCCGTGGACTAAATAAAGGACGAGATCGAAATTTCAACGTATATCACTTGAAGAAGCCCAGAGCGTACAACGGCCGAAACGTCGTAAATATGCCAATAAAGATGAAGACAACAGTATAAATAGCATTTAAATCTATAAATGTGTTCCAAACTGTGGAGTATAAATTAACAAAATACGCTCACAGACCATTAGCAAGGGGGGGGGTGCGTTAACTCCACACCGAGTGCAGCACATGTTTCGACTTCCGGGAAAAGTCTTATCAGGGAATGGAAAATACAACATCAAAATCCAAACAAGCATTTTAACAAAAAAAAAATGATACATTTCTGAAGTTAAGCAGAGTATTAAGAAACAGGAAAATTTCATTGGAGATAAAGAAAAGAAGAATTAAAATTAAAATGTTTATAGAAAAGGCAGAGGAAAGCTACGTTACAGCGGTGGAAAATTGATTGAATCCGAGATGCCAGGTTAGAACCAATGACATTGCAGATTCTTTGGATTTTATCAAGAATCTCTAAATATATATCAGGTGTTACAAACCAGATGTGGTAGAAATATTCATAGCAAGGACGAAGAAAATTTGTCCGACACGACACAGTGAACCAACTTTCCTAGCAGCAGACCTAGCAATTGATGCTATATAGGCACTTTCCACTCCATGTCAGCAGATAACGTTAGCGCAATGAGCCACTCTCCTGGAGGTTAGCATTAGCCATACGGAGGGAAGGTAAAATGATTCTCTCAGACTATAAAAAGAGAGCAGTTTTGTTTTGGATGCGTTAAAATAAAAAGCCTTTCTTGTCTCAGATTAAAAGATTGTGGGTCATTTTTGAGATTAGCTGACAATTTTACCTTATCGAACCATGACATATTTTACATCTACAAGGTTATATATTATACACTAATATTCTATACCATATTTGTACATAACTGCAAGAATAAAATATGTAAAATTGTACATTGTTTATGAGTGATTAAAACATTACATTAAAACATTACATTAGTCTTAAGGTGTGCTATATTTATGGGACAAAATGCTCAATATCAGAGATAGAGAGTGTGTAAATATAAAAGTGAAGATTGAAGAGGCGACAGTCTGTTTCATGCTGGACGCATAAAACAGACTGTCGCCTCTAAGTGTTGACTTCAATCTTCACTTTCAAATAGATAGATAGATAGATAGATAGATAGATAGATAGATAGAAAACACTTGGGGAACGTTGAATATTTGAAAATGTAGAAAACATTGCAAGATTTTAGACAGGAAAATCTTTTCAAGTCTGCAAGATTATAACATCTGGAGGCAATTGAAGAACCAGCATGGCTTCTTTTGCAGTAAATTAGAAAACACGGTTTGAATGTCGAAAAGTGGTAGACAAACTGTACCTTTTATCGGCGTATTAAACACTTCGATGTATGGGTTCGATGTTTGGGTTTTGAAGTTATCAATCGAAGATTTATCCAATTATTATTAATTCCTTTTTTTCTGGAACTCAGTTGTCCATTGACAAATTTCGGCTACAGTTTTTCAATGCTGCAGAATCTTCTTAGAAATAATGTCTGCCAATATGCATTTGGTTTGAGTAAAGATTTATTAGAAACAATACATGCTGGTGTGTTTGGTTTTGAAGAAAGTTACGTAAAAGAAAAAAAAAACGTTGCTGAACTGTATCTCTTGATGGACTATGCACTAGCTATACTTAGGCCTAGATCAACAGATCAGTCTGCGAAATAGAAAAAACTTAATTTATCTTTCTCAACAAATATTTATTTTCAACATAATTCTCTTCTCTATCAATGTATTTAATCCAGTGTTGAACACAGTTGCTTTCCGGGATCATGCAGTCGTGTCTGTTTTCATCTCCTTCTACTCCTCTCCCGGTAAAGAAGCTGCTATCAACAGAACATCTTTCTATTATCAAAGATCAGATTGGTACTCGTTCCGAGATTTCCTTCGTGATGTCCCCTGGAATACTGTCTAACATCTAAAATGTGCGTCTGAGGTCTCACGATGGGTAAAAGCTGGAATCGCGGTTTTCATCCCTACAAGAAAATATGAAGTAAAATTCGCGTTCATCCCCTTGGTTTTCAGCTGCTTGCTCAGCAGCTATTGCCCACAGGAATCACTACTTCCGTCTATACCGTAGAGATATGTCTGTTGTAATAAGACATATCTCTTTGTCACTGTTCGTAACGAATTCAAGCATGTCCTCAAAGCAGCAAAGTTACTCTTTGCCGAAAGAATGAATCAACATATTGTCTCTCGTACGTTTGCTTCAAAAGATTATTGGCAGCTCTGCAAAAGCGTGTTAAACAACAGCAAACCCTCAATACACTTTATTCAACCAATTTGAGGACCTGATCTCCTCCGCTAAGGCTGAATGCTTTGCTCGTAAGTTCTCATCCAATTCAAAGCTAGACTTATCTGGTGTACCCACACCGGATTTTCCCCTAGAACTGAGGCTCTACTGAGTGAGATGTACATAACCCCAACTATGGTATTGGGCATCATCTCGAAATTAGACTTCCATAAGGCTAGTGCTGGGGACGGGATACCGACCATTGTTCTGAAGAAATGTGCTCCTGAACTGGCTCCGGTCATCTCTAAACTTTACAACTACTGCGTCACTGAATCTTGCTTTCCATTCTGTTGGAAGTCCTCATCTGTTTTGCCTGTCTATAAGAATTCTGGAGACCATTCTGAGCGATCTAACTACCGTCCTAACAGTCTCCTACCACTCTTCGGTAAAGTCTTTGAAGTCTTAATCAACGACGAAGTGGTTAAGAAACTTACTTCACATAATCTGCTCTCCAACAAGCAATATGGTTTCCACTTTGCCCGATCTGCCGCTGACGTGCTCACGGTCATAACTAAGTTTGTATACCAAGCACTCAGCAATAATGGCGAAGCTCGAGCCGTGGCTCTACACATCTCTAAAGCGTTTGATAGGGTTTGGTATGCTGGCCTTCTTTGTAAGCTTCAGGGATACAATATTGCAGGACGATTATTTGACTTAATACAATCATTCCTGACAAATCCGGAAGTGAATGTCTTTCTAAAGGGGTTCTTCTCCGGCTCCCTTATCACAAATTCTGGTGTCCCCCAAGGCTCTATCTTTGGCTCTAAACTGTTCCTGATCTTTATCGATGACCTTCCTGATGTCATCAGTTCCCTAGTTGGCATTTACGCGGACGACACCACTATTTATTCCTGACTCAGTAATAAATCTGGTATCATTGACAAAACTAACCTGGCTGTAGGTCTCGAAAAGGACCTCCAATCCATGGTTGACTGGGGCAAGAAATGGCTTGTAAACTTTAATGCCTCCAAAACAAAACTGCTCTTCTTTACCCACCACAGAGATCCCTTGCTGCCTCCCATTAGAATGACTGATTCCTAACTCCTTGAGAGCCCTTCCTTACGCCTGCTTGGTCTCATGCTGTCCACTGACATGTTATGGAATAGATACATTGAATCAATAGCTTCATCTACCGCAAGGAAAGTTGTTTCTCTGAGTCCATCCTTCAAATTTATAAATCAACCATCCGTCCTTGCATGGAATATTGCTGCCATATATTGTCTAGTGCCCCCGCTGTACGTCTCGAGGTCATTGACAAAATCTAGAGTCGAATATGCAAGATGATAGGTCCTGATCTGGCATCTAGTCTACAATCGCTACCCCACAGACGTGACGTGGCCTCCCTCTGTCTCTTCTACAAGTATTTTCACGGCAACTCTTCCGACGAACTACTTTCGCTGGTTCCCAGACTACATGAATTTAAGCGAGTCACCAGGCTGGCATCACGGTCCCACTCTTTCAGTGTCAAAACGGTTAAATGTAACTGTCTCTTCTACTCAAACAGCTTCTTCTCCTGCACTTCCCGTCTGTGGAACTCCCTTCCCCTTACTTGCTTCCCTGGTGAGTATAATCTTCAAATAGTCAAGCGTAATGTCAATCTACATCTTCTGACACCTTGATATTCTTCCATGTCCTTCTCTGTATCCTATAAGCCTCTTTACTTTTGTTCTCAGTCCTCTGTAACCCCTTGTGTGTTAGTGGCACTCCAAACTTCCTTGGGATGAATTACCTTGTGATAAATATGGCAACAAATATGAGGACAATAGTCCGAATAATGTAAATAGTGTACTTTTGTATCTGATCTTAAGATTTTGACCAGAAGTGTATGTAACTTCTGCAGGAAGAAGAACACCTGAAAATCGTCTAATGTCGACTATGTGAACGTCCTTGCTCATAGACCTGCAGGTACTGATGACAGCTATATCATAAGATATTTGAAGAGCTGAGGCGGCAAATGAAATGGAAGGAGAAGATTCTCCAAAAGTCTTTCGTATGTCATATATTTAAAAAGTAATATTCAACAATGATCACAACGCACTTTCGTTTATTAGGCAGCCAATTACATCACTTAGCACCAGCCAAAATTTTCATCGACCCCCACATTTAGACAATAGAATATTCATCAACGTTCTTAAATTTAAAAATTTTTAAAACCTAACGAAATTTTACTTCTCTTTATAAATACTTCCGGTAAAATAAAACCCTTACATTTGCATTGATGAAATACATAAGAGGAAAAAAAAAACACGTCAGTAAAGAAAACTTTTTTTCATTTCTCTTGATTTATATATACAGTCTCCTCCCCAAAGTATTGGAACGGCAAGGCCATTTCCTTTGTTTTTGGTGTTCACCGAATACATTTGTGTTTAAGGTCAAAAGATGAATATGAGACGAGAGTTCAGAACTTCTGATTTATTTCCAGATATTTACCTTTAGATGTGTTAAGCAGCTTAGGTCATACCACCATTTGGTTGAACCCACCCATTTTTCAAGTGAACAAAACTATTGGAACACGTGACTGGCAGGTGTTACTTGTTACCCAGGTGTTGCCCTTCTTATTGATTGCTTAATCATTAAATATGAGGCAAGAGTTCAGAATTTCAGATTTTCTTTCCTGATATTTACATTTCGATGTGTGAAACAGCTTAGGGCAGGACACCTGTATCAGATCACCACATTTTTAGATGAGCAAAAGTAAAGGAACAGCTAATCTTAAAGTAAATAACATTTAATATTTGTCTGCATAACTCTTCCTTGCAATATACTTGAATAATCCTTGAATACTGTTGCCATACATGGTCTCCTGCTCCCGCTGTTCATCTCAAGGTTCTCGGCAAAATTCAGAGACGGATATGCAACATGATTGGTCCCGATCTGGCATCTCAACTACAGTCAGTTTCTCACATAGGTGCTGTAACTTCTCTCTGTCTTTTCCACAGGTATATTCATGGCAAATGCTCCGACTAGCTACTTTCACTATTTCCCAAAATGCTTGAATATAAACGTGCTACTAGGTTGGCATCTCGGTCCCACCCTTTCACTGTTGAAACAGTTAAATGTAACCGCCTCTTCTACTCCAACAGCTTCTTCTCTCGTACTTCCAGACAGTGGAACACCATTCCTCTTACTTTCTTCCTTAATAGCTGTAATCTTCAAATATTCAAATGTAAATGTCAATCGACATCTTATGATTCTTCGATCCTGATCCCCGTTCTTCTCTATATCCTTTCCTTAAACACAACCTCTTTACTCTCACTCTCACTCACACTCGCTGTAACCCCTTGCGTCCTAGTGGCACTCCCGCATTTGCTTGGGGTAATTTGATTAAATTAATTATTAATTTTTATGCTTTCTCAGACTTTTAACGCAGCCCCTTTCAGCTTTTATTTGTTCCCGGTTATTTTACTTTCAATCTCCTCTTCAGGAGATAAAATGAATGTTTTATCCCGTTAAGGCAAATCTGAAACTGTTCATTTCTTTCGCGATGAAGTCCTTTGATGTGCTGGCAGGTATGTTTTGGGTCACTGTGTCCTGCTGCATCATAAACTTCCTCCAGACTAGTTTGAATGTATTCTTTTGTAAATTGACAGAAAAATATTTCTGCAAACATCTGAATTCCTTTTGCTGCTACCATTAGGAGTTACATCATCAATAAATATGAATGAACCTGTTCCAGAAGTCACCATGAAATCCCAACTCAAGACATTGGCTTCACCATGCTTCATAAATGAGCTTGTATGCAGTTCTTTCTCCACATTTTGGCATTTCCACCATTTTGCTAGAGATTAATCATTGTCTCATCAGTCCATAAAACTTTCTTCCAGAACATTTGGAACATTAGTTCCATTTCATCCTCAAGCAAATCGCTTGATGGTGAAACAGAACTAATGTTTTTAATTTACAAAATTAAATTTGAAGCTTTTAGCTTCCATTTTTGAAACATGGTTATTAATGTGTAGCGAAAAAAAACATATTTTGAATCAGTTAATTTATACTATTAATGCTCTGTAAATTTACATTGAGCACTAATTTGTCAAAATAAAATATCAATAAGAACACCGGATTATATATCTTACTGTTCATTCTTTATATATATATATATATATATATATATATATATATATGGGAAAATGTATGACAACGTGGAAAAAGTTTTCTTGCGCTTTATCCTATAGGACTTCATTGGACTAATTTGGGTGGGTGTATTTGTGTCTATTTGTGTCAATGTGTGTGTGATGGATAATAGTAGCCGAAACAAAATTGAAGATGATGAGACAAATTCAGGTAAATTTATAAACTATAAGCATTTCTTCGACAGCGTCTTTACCTTCCTTTGATTAGAATGAAAGAAAAAACAAAACCAAATGTGAGAAAAATACGTAGGGATCTCTGCGCATAAGTGGGTCCCATAAATCAAATAAAATTCGATTATTTTATCACATCCAATTTCCAGACTCAAGAGAGTACCTGTCCGCTTGTTTGTTTGATTGTTTTATCTATCTATATATCTATATATCTATCTATCTATCTATCTATATATATATATATATATATATATATATATATATATATATATGAATGTATGTATGTATATATATATATATATATATATGAATGTATGTATATATATATATATATATATATATATATATATATATATATATATATATATATATATATATATATATATATATATATATATATTATAGCCCCTTGGTGTCAGTTGGATTTTAAATAAATTTACCGAATTTAAAGAGTGTTTTTTATGTATATACTTGTATATACGTTTACATAGAAGGAGTAGAGGTTCATTACGTTTATTTTTTCCTTTTTAGGATTGGTTTTCCGGTTCTTCTAAAGACTTTTCATTCTCTTTCACCTCTAGTAGAGACTTGCACGTTAATAACATTATGACCCTGCTTGAGGTGAATTGATTAATATATATATATATATATATATATATTAGATGTATGTATTCTTAGTTATGTAGGTTGAACGTTAGACAGGAAAATGTCTTATTAAGACTGAGTGAATGTCTCTGACAATAGACTTATTGATCCAACTCTCTCACTCTCTCTCTCTCTCTCTATATATATATATATATATATATATATATGTGTGTGTGTGTGTGTGTGTGTGTGTGTATATAATGGACATACAGACAGCTATCGAGACAGTGTTCTACATTTGGTATAACGTTTTTGACAAATAATTCCATGAATTTTTGAGTCTACTTGAATATAAAAAGGAAGAGGTACAAAAGAAATGACAGCGAAATAAGGAAAAATTAATCGCAAGAGAGAAAGAGAGAAAGCCACAATGGACAAGAAAGAAAGAAAGAAAGAAAGAAAGAAAGAAAGAAAGAAAATGGCAAAAATCAAGACAAGAAAACCTCTGTAAATTAAAAAAAACATAGCGGTCTTTTACTCTTTTTAATGGAGTACAGCATTTGGACACCTTCATGAATTGGTTGGTAGTATTTATAAAGAAGGTGGTGATTGTCTCAGTTTAAGTGTATGTCTATATTTTATCTTTCTGTTTCTGCGAGTGAGCCAAATTTTGGGCTGGGAAATATTCGTGCATGTTTGCGCTTGCGCGGAATCTGTATCCACACATGCGCAAACGTGTTTTATGAGCCTACACTCTTGTGTGTGAATATCTAGATTGATAACTGGGTAAAAATGGATAAAAACTGGCAATAAAAGAGATTAAAGCACAAATAAAGCAAATGATTGAATATACAAGTAAATAAATGCGTAGCCTTCCTTGTTAAATCTTTTCTTTTTCTTTTTTTATCTTCCCATGTGAGTCTGTGTTGATTTAGATGAAAGCTATGCCGACTTCTTTGTTCAACCTACTCTTCTATTTCGATCCGTTTTCCCTTGTAGAAAGATGGGCTGAACTTATTGACAAATGGTTTAAAGTATTTTTCTAACACTCGAGTTTCCTCTTTTCTTTCCGACCCCTTTTTTATTTATTGGCAGAGGAAAACATGAAGGAAGAATTCCAAAGAAAGTAGAAGTTGAAATTGTTTAAAATTGTTATCCCTGTATAAAAAAAAAAAAAAACGGAATTTAGAAAAAAGCTTCCAAATTCAGAAAATATATAAAAAAGAAATAATAAACAAAAAATGTAAAAAAATAAATCAATAAATAAATAATAAGAAAAAAAATAAAAAAAAGAAATAAACAAAGAGCAATTGCTCAGAGGATGAAAGAAATGAAGAAAAAATAATTAGAGAAGACTTCAGAAAGCATTCTAAAACACACACGAATATATATATATATATATATATATATATATATATATATATATATATATATATATCTGTGTGTGTGTGTGTGTGTGTGTTCATATTTTTATTATAAGAGATTATAATAAAAACATTTCAAATATCTACACAAAAGCTTTCATGTTTCGATACTATGATTGTACTTCCTCGGGCGATGGTTGGTAACTGGAGATAAAATGATTTTTTAGGGAAATTAAAAACAAAACGTTACCTCTTTTCCGAAAGTTAAAGGGTGGGGGAGCATAAAGTCAGAATTAAATCATCCTTGTGGGTATGTTTCGATCAACCAATTAAATGTCAGATCTTCGCTAAATAGAAAAAGAAGATCAGAAGATGGAGGGTTACTTTTTCATATCACGATAAACTGGCACATAGACATGGCATCATTGATGATTGTGGAGAATATTGCAGCAACAAATGTATTGTTATATTAATTATAATATATAGCACATAGAGTTCTGGTGGTAATATTAGGTTGGTGCAAAAATAATGACGTAATAATGTCGTTTTTTGACGTTAAAAAATACTTCAAAAAACGACATTATTACGTCATTATTTTTGCAACAACCTAATAGCATAGAGGTCGATATAATAAACCACAACTATTAAGTATATATTAATAAATATACATATTATCACTCACCGATAAAACGTCTCCGAGTTTCATGCACAGTGCAATCTTCAGGAGTTGAGTATCGGCTGACCGTTACGTGATTTAAATTTTAATAAAAGCATCTGGCTATTGTAATGTTGGCGCAGTTATATATTATACAGTAATTACAGGTTTTAATTTAAAAAATATATATTTAGCATTTAAAATAAACGTGACTATACGCTTAAATTCACCTTCATCCTTGCCTTGCCAACGGCTTAGTGGTAAATCCCCGATTGACGCCAATTCAGTCGGATTTCGATCCTAGCTAGAGGGAATCGGTCGTCTAGCCACACTGATGAGCTCTAATACAGCGAAACAGTCTGTCTGTGGATGAAAATATATGCTCCTGCAAAATTCATTTCGGTTGATCTCTCTGGGGAGGAAGTGTGGGTTTGTAAACAGTGACTATTACGGCTAATAATGCATGACTCTTCGGTAAATCGAATCGAGTTCTCTCAGTTACTGCGTGTTTATCTAAAAATATCATCATCCCTGGCGTGGCAAAATCCCTGACTGACGCCAATTCAGTCGGGTTTCGATCCTAGCTAGAGGCAATCGAACATGTACACACTGATGATCTGTGATACAGCGAAACAGTCTGTCTGTGGATGACAATCTCTCTCTCTCTCTCTCTCTCTATATATATATATATATATATATATATATATATATATATATATATATATATATATATAATAAAAAGGTTTAAACACTAATATTCCATGGTTATAATTGATTACATTGGAATCATAATTACGATCCAATTCATCAGACCTACAAATTTACATAATTACATCAATCTATATATATAAAACAGAGGATGTCTGTGTGTCTGTCTATGTGTGTGTGATGCCTTTTCACTCGAGATCAATCCAACCGATTTTGACCAAACTTGCTTATACATTTTATCACGTAAGAGATAGGTTATTAGCGTAAAAAATCGATAATGTTTAAAAAATTAATAATCGATAAAGCCGATCAAAAATCGGTAAATTCAACTTTTTTCTCCGATTTCGTTCAAACTTGGTATATAGGTTACTTACATCACTACGAGCTCAACGATACCTGATTTTTATTTCTACACCAATGCGTCTAGCTAAAAACCGCGAAAAACGAAAAATCGATTTCAACACTCCCTCAAATTTTAAACAATCAAATACAAACTTAACTCAATCGTCTCCAAGAATAAGTTGATTGTTTAAGAGTTATTTAACTTAATGATTAAGTCCACCCATATATGGAAAACCCGCGTAAATAGAGAAAAATGGCGATTTTACTGATGTCTTTCTTATTTTTTGTTGATCTTTCAACCAATTTTCATCAAACTTAATAATTGCTTTATAAATGCCCCCCGTTAAGGCAGTGGGGAACTTGGAGAGGGAAATTAGCAAGAGATAACTGATAACTGACATCCATGTTTACAATAAATATTAACCACTTATATTATTATTGCCACCATCCACCTTAGATATTACTATCACACCATATCTAACATTAACATATAATCCTGCCATAATTATTAACGTATACTACCCCCTCTCCCAGCATATTTAATACCACCATAAAAATAACCAATAAGGATTAAAAACTGAAATTTCTACCAGCCACATATACACAGTCACAAATAAACAAGGAAATAGCGAGCTTTAATATAATAAACAATAATATTTTTGTAAATTAAAAATTATAAATTAAAATATTATAGCAATCTTCAACTACCATAATTTTACACAGAATACCTATTATCAGGATTTATACCAAAATAAATTGATACATATAACAAAATAAAATAAAAAATAAAATAAAACACCAACAACCAGTCTTTAGCTACCACCACTATAACTACATTCATGGTTTCATCATTCTCCCACCACCGTTACTAATCATTTCTACCAATTTACAATTTCTACCAATTTACAATAACTATTAGCTAATTATATTATCATTGCCTCCAATCCCTTGCAACATTACTATCACATCATATCATATAGACCCGTTATTAAATCAAACTACCCTCTCATCCAGCATATTAAATATTAAACATCACCATATAAATAACCAATAAGGATTGCAAATGTCTACCTGTTACATATACACAGTCAAAAACAAACAAATAACCAGCTTTAAATATAACAAGTAAACCGCCATTTTTTTCAAAATTTAAAAATAAATATAAATAATAATAATTTTTACCTATCATAATTTCACACAAACCCCACCACACGTATATACATACATGGGAGGAAATATTATTAAGCGGAAGAAAAAAAAATATGACATGTATACATTCACGAGACATTCACGAGACATTTCCGCCACACTTCAATTTTTGAATTTCAACATACAAATGCGTATGTATAGACACAACACCACCCATATACATACATATGTCATATCCGAAACTGCCCACATATGTTTATATATGTATGAGTCCCGACGGACGACCAAGTATGTATATGTGTCTGCATACATCGATGTTTGCGTTAGTACGATGAAAAAACGACGAAGTTTCCCCCATCACTTCCACAATAACACTAATACACGCAATCTACATATACACAAATTTTTTTAAAAATTAATCAGTTTGTCTGACGATCGCTAAAGCGTGAAACCCAGCGTCACAAGCTCACATCTATCCAACAATATATGTTAGCTCTATCTCTGATATTGAGCGCTTTCTAATAAGTACCGTGCATATAATATATAAATAATTATACATATATATATATATATATATATATATATATATATATATATATATATATATTTATTTATTTATATTTATATACACACACTTTTCACATATATATATATATATATATATATGCGTATATATATATATATATATATGTGTGTGTGTGTGTGTATGTGTAAAGAGGTAACGTTTTGTTTTTAATTTCCCTAAAAAATCATTTTATCTCCAGTTACCAACCATCGCCTGAGGAAGTACAATCATAGTATCGAAACATGAAAGCTTTTGTGTAGATATTTGAAATGTTTCTATTATAATCACTTTTAATAAAAATAGGAACACACGCACACACACACACACACATATGTATATATATATATATAACCCGGTGTGTCTTAAAATTTTAATTTTTTAATATCTTTTATTCTTAAAAAAAATATATATATATATATATATATATATATATATATATATATATATACAGTGTAACCCGGATATAAAAGAGTTGTCGGGACCGGAGAATAAGTCTCTTGTATCCGGGTTTCTCTTATATCCGGGTTTGGTCTATTTTGTTTAGGTAAGTATGGCTCTAATTTGGGACCAGAGAAAATCTATCTTATATCCGGGTTTCTCTTATATACCGGTCTCTTATATCCAGGTTACACTGTATATATATATATATATATATATATATATATATATATATATTTATATAATAAAATTAAATGTTATTTCAGCTTTTTTACTCTGCTTTTTGCCAAAATGACACTACTTTGCTGATTTAGTTGCAAAATTTTGCAATCAAATCTGTAAGCAATTCTACAAAACTCCGAGTATAGACAGGATAAGTGAACAGTTAATTTTATTTGTTAATGATCTATTTATTCATACCGAGCACTACAATTACAAAGACTCTCTTAAAAACGATATGTTCGAGAAATAACCGGGCAAACCTTCTTTTCTTTTTTTTTTTTTTTCGGTTTAATACAATATTTGAAACACACACCTCTTTATACATATATATACTTATATATATATATATATATATATATATATATATATATATATATATATATATGTGTGTGTGTGTGTGTGTGTGTGTGTGTGTGTGCGTGTGTGTGTGTGTGTGTATATTTGACTTTATATATGTATTCATATATTTGACTTTAATATGTTTCACGGAAGTTACAAACAGTAAGAAATAAGAAATAATAAAAAATGATAAAGATGCCTTCCAAAATTTAAGCAATGTAATAAGGAACAGGAAAACATCGTTAGAAACAAACAAGCGTGATTACATATTATTTGCTATCGATTATTCTAGAGGCAAATGAATGCTAGTCAATTTTTCACAGATGAAAAGGAGACTTGAGGCAACAAAGATGTAGCTCTACCGAAAGAAACTCAGAATAACATGAATGGTACACAAGAGCAACGACTACGTTTTAAGGAAAATGCAGAAGAAAGGTTTGGAGAATTTGACACTCATAAGACATATTGAAGGTAAAGAGAGTCTGGGGAAAAAATCAAACAAAAGCTACTTAGAGCAACGAAAGAAGATAAATTCTCAGTAAAAAAAATAAGCTTTGTGTACTCATACTAAAAATTATCATTTAGAGCGCTGTCAATTTTTACACACACATCATACATAGTTGATATTTATTCAAAGTCAATTTTTGAGGGTGGGGGGTCGTTTCGTAAGTCTATTTTAAAGCATGGTGATTTTTTTTCTCTTGTCATTTAGCCCTTTTCTACTGTTATGGCGTGTCTGTTTACGTGATCTGCTCACGACATTTAGTCTGTTGCAATGTGTATCAGGTCGAGAGTCCTCTGTCCAGTGACGCAGCTCTAGGCTGTAGGACATACTTGAGGCTGTTGATGTAGGATTTGGCTTCAGGCTGCATCAAGCTTGCGTTTTGGAAGCTGTTCGCCTCTAGATATCACACTTTCTCGATAGATCACACGGAAATATGCCGAATGATAGACTAATAATGGGAATTCTTCAAATCATAGCCTAGATGAAAACAACCACAACGTTTCGTCCGTTGTACGCTCAGGCCTTCTTCAGTTGATTGAATCTCTGAGATGAGATATCATGATTACTTGCATTTTTGTTATTCTCATCTTCATTGCCATCCAATTGACCATCCAAGGCTATAGAACCTGTCTTTCCTGCTATTTATCAATAGCTGGGGGAGAAGAGGATTCATACCTTTCCCAAGGGTATTAGCACGTAATTGAATGTATTGGATTCCAACGGAATTCGAACTCGGCTCTCCCATTTCACAGCCCAAAACGCTACCCATTACACCACTGTGCATTACATCTTGTTTATATTACTGGAAATAAATCAGAATACTAGAAGCAATAATAAAAACTGTTCTTATCAAGTTAAAGTTTTCAAGGTACAGATGTTTTCTTCGGTAATAACACCAGATTTAATAAAGATTTATTTCTATAAATTAAAAAAAAAACGACTACACTTAACTGCTACATGGCTGAGACTAAAATATATTATTCAAATTATTCGAGCTGTTGTTCTCATCTTCATTGCTATAATCAATACGTTTCGGTCATTGTACGCTCCGGCCTTCTTCAGGCGATTGGTATTTCGAACCAAACCCTTTATTTCGTCTACCGGGGTAGATTCCTCTAATTCTACGTGCCATGCCTCTTCCTAATGCCCCAGTTATTTTTCTTTAACTCAATAATCCGGGTTTTTGGTTCACCACTGCTATGACTTGGTATTGAACTCACAACTCTCTGGGACTTAGTCACAGGATCTAACCAACGCCTTTATCCATATAATTTGAATTATCGAACAGAGGTGATAAATTGATTAATGTGTTCTTTCGGAGTTTTAATAAGATTGTTCGGCCTACGTTTTCTCTGGCCTTCCATAATATTATTTGTAGTATTTACATAATTCGAGAAAATATATTTTCATTAGCAATTTCAAATGCTCAAACGCCACTCAAAGTACATGGCTACTGTCTATATTTCTGAAATAAGGTACTTTAACTATTTAAACTATTTACATTGTTCGGACTGTTGTCTTTATCTTTATTGTCATATTCACAACGTTTCAACCGTCGTACGCCCCGGCCTTCTACAGAATCTCTCTATATTTCTGACATAAAGTATTTTAACTATTTACACTATTTACATTGTTCAGACTGTTGTCCTTATCTTTATTGGCATATTCACGACGTTTTGGCCATTGTATGCCCCGGCCTTCTTCAGGGTCTCTCTATATTTCTGAGATAAACTACTTCAACTATTTACAATATTTACATTGTTCGGACTGTTGTCCTTATCTTTATTTGCATATTCACGACGTTTCGACCGAAAACAGAAACATTACTAAGGGGCGGTAACAATAGGAGAGTAATCAGGAAGACAGTAGATAACGATTGACATTGCATTTAAATTTTTGAAGATCAAAGTTGGCTGGAAAGCATATAGTTGGAAGAGTGCTCCACAAGCGAGAAGTGCAACGAAATAAACTTTGAGCATAGATGATTATTTATGCTGCTTTTCTTTTTCACATCTCAACTTATAAAATATGAGGCTGTAGAAAATTTCTCAGCTCAACCAATTTCTCAACCTTTCGTTGTTATTTTGTCATCGCAACTGGAAAGAATATTCTTTTATATTGTAAAATGCCAATTTAAAGAATCGTTTGAAACTAATTCAGATCCGTCACAGTATCAAGTTAACAGGATGTGCTTAATTTTTAATTGCTGTCATGAAATTCTTTTCATGCAGAAAAAAAAACTCCAAAGACGTAAGATGCAAAATGCAGTCTGGGAGGTCTTGAGCTCTCAAAATTGTGGATAATGCTCATGACCATAGCTTATCAAATCGACGAATCTCACTAGAGATATCACGTGTTGATCTGGGTCACCAGCAACCAGTTATAACACGCAACCCCGGGTCGATCCTGGGTCAAACTGGAGTTAACCCTACTCCGTCGGTCAACTGGTTTGTTGGTTGCTGGATTTTCTATCCACACCGTTTCTGCCCACGTTGTGTTTTTTGATCTCAGGGTAGTGAAGATCGAACGCTGGTTCGAGTCACGGCGAAAGTGTATTATCAAATAAATAAAAATCTATTACAACGTTTCGGCCTTCATCAGGTGGTTGGAATGTCGAACTGAACCCTTTATTTCGCTCACTGGGGTAGACTGTGTAATGGATGTCAATTATCAGTTATCTCCTGTTAATTTCTCTCTAAAAGTTCTCCACTGCCTTAACTCCCACACTTTGGGTCCTGTCACTGGATCTAACTAACGCTTTTATCCACTGTGCCATGTGTCCTTGAGGACATCTGTGTACAAATTTCTGGGTATTATAAACCTAATGTCTTCAGGAATCATTTTTTACCAGTGCTCATATTGCAATTTTTGCTGTTATCATTGCATTTTTTTTTTTTTTTACCAGAGATCAATTTGCAATTTTTGTTGTTATTATCGCTATTCTCTGTAACTCCTTATTACTGGTTCCCATATTGTATTCATTTCTATGCTTGGTCGGCTCAGGAAATTTTTGTGGCCTAGCATATGTGCTGATTCCTTAAGTTTACAAATTATCCAATGGTGTTCCTTGTCTATGATCTCAACCTGATCCCACAGAGGGTGTTGATCTCCCTTCTCTCTCCATATGTAGTCAGCCACGTCTGATTTTTCCACTCCCCCACTTGTTACAGCTTTCTGGTGTTCTTGAAGCCTTAACTTAAGGGGGCAGTCTGTCTCCTCTTTATATTTCTTTCCGCAGCTGCACGGGATAGCGTACACGCAGTCTTTAGTCATGTTCTCCTAAATAAAGGGTTCAGTTCGACATTCCAACCACCTAAAGAAGGCCGGAGCGTACAACGGCCAAAACGTTGTAATAAATATGGCGACAAAGATGAGGACAATAGTCCGAATAATGTAAATAATGTACATAATACCTCATCTCAGAAATATAGACAGATACTAAATAAAAATCATCTTGCAGACGGAATAAAATTGGAAGATTCGTCGGGTTAGTTTTAAATTGACTCATATATTTCTTGGTACAAAAATAAACCCTTCCCTCTTTAAATTTCTATAGTGACACTTATGTAAATCTTGAAAGGGATTTTAAAGTCGGGAATTCTCCCGGCAAAAGGTTAAGCGGGGTTTTGGTAGCAGTTCTTCCGTCCTTCGCGTCTCTCTTGAACTCTCTGAAAACTCTCTGGCTTATAATGAGTCCGGCCCAAAACTGGCGTTTGTTCGGACTACTTAGAGGGCTTTGGTAATTCTACAACGTCTGGATTATTTGAGGGTATCGCCTCATAACTCATAATTTCTCTTATTTATGTTTCGCACCAAATGGACTTTCCATTTTCTCTTTCTTACTCGGTATTCCAGATGAGACGATCCCCACTGGGAAGTTTTGTCTGTCTGTGTGGCAATTCTAATTTTAATGTTAGTGGGCGAAGAGGCACTTTATTTTAATCATTGATTTTCCATAACAAATATTACCCCCACCCCCAGCCTTTAGTCTGGTTTGTTCTAGTGCACCCCAACCAGTCACCTTCCTTCCACAGATCTCAGGTTATCATGCACAACTTCCAGGTGCGTTTCTCATTTCAATTTCTTATTCGGATGACGGATTAAGCCTTGTCTCCCCGAATTGTTTATATTTCAACAATTATATTTCAGATGACCCCTTAGCCCAGCCTGTTAATCGCAAGTATCCCTTTTGTTGGCAGCCATAACACAAATATTTCCCAATTCCGTCTTTAATTCACATAGCGAATAACACGGAATTTGTCACAGAGTTTTCAGCTCATATTTTCACATTACCCCCTTTCATTCCACCAGTGTGACATAATGATGGACACTGACGAAAACATTTACAAATCAGCCAATTAATAACTATGGTTTGCGGAGGGATATACTAATGGACATCATGGGCGACCGAGACAAAAATAGAAGAAATTATCGTTCGGGTTTGGTTAAATTAATTAAAATGAAAAATAATTCCAATCGCATCAGAACCTTATATACCTTTTATCATTTTTTTTAAAAATAAAAGACATTGACAAATTTCATTTGGTCGATTTAATTAGAATAGTCAAATGTAAGCAATTTGGAAAACGACTCCATTTTAACTTTTAGAAAATGTCTTACAAGCATTGTGATGAAGGCAAACAAAAAGAATAAAAAGAAATATTACAATATAAAATGGAAGCGAAAATTTATAAATCAGACGTACACGTATTCAAGCGCCACCTACTGAAAAATGCTACGTACTGCAATATATATATATATATATATATATATATATATATATATATATATATATATATATATACACACACACATGCGTGTATGTGGAGGGTGTCTGCCTGACTTCCCGTTCTCTTCACCTCAACTCATATATTATTTATTTCAGGATATTACACTGAAAACATGTGAAAATCGCTACACAACTGCAGTCGTGTTTCGATGCGTATCAATGCATCTCATCAGGCGATTGTAATTTGTTATATATATATATATATATATATATATATATATATATATATATATATATATATATAACAAATTACAATTAAAATTGTAATTTGTCATTTGTTATTAATACTATTTTTTCCTGGTCTGATTCAACTCTGACCATTAAACTTTCATGTAAAATACACACACACACACACACACAAACACACACACACACACATATATATATATATATATATATATATATATATATATATATATATATATATATATATATATATACAATAAAAAGAAGAGAGAAACCGCAAAAGGTTTTGGCTGTAATGTGGACTTTTTAAAAAACATATTATGCTAAATTTTCCATAAATTTGCTACAAGGGTTTCCGGTCTCGCGACCTTTATCAGGCAAAGAGTGGATATTTCTACATATTATTAAAAGGAATTCATTTTTCTTATGTCTTTCGATGTTAATTATTCTCGATATTAGACATTCCCTTTTTTGTGTGTTAGTGACCCAAATGTCTTTCTTGAACTGGCAATGGAAAAGTTCTGCCTGAAAGGTAATAAAACAATTAAGATTGTTCCGTGAATGGGTGAGAAAGATATCTATATTCTTATCTTTTAATGACCCCTACGTGTTCTTTGATCTATTTTCATTTTTTTGCGTTTCTGTCAGCATACGTAGGCATACGTATATTCCCTCTCCATATATATATATACTGTCTTATTATAAGGAATTAGTATACACATATGTACACATACACACACACACACACACACGTATACACACATACACACAAACAAACATACACACACTTCGTATGTTGTGTAGGGTTCGCGTGTGTGCCCGTGAGCCTTTTTGTTTTGTAAATATGCGGGTATATATATATATATATATATATATATATATATATATATGCACACACACCAGTGCGAACTCTTTCTCTATACACATGTACTGTCTTATTATAAGGAATTAGTATACACATACATACACACACATCCATCCATATATACATCCTTCCTATGTCGTGTAGGGTTTACGCGCGTGCCTGTGAGCAGTCTATTGTTTTTGCCAATATGTGTATACATATTCGTGTTCCACATATACCCGAGTATGAGTGTGTGCGTATGGATGTGAGTGGTTTGACCACTGTATTTAGTCATTATGTATGCATGTTGTATGCTTTTGCGTGTAGGGCTATGATCTATTTAGCACTGGTTTAAATTTGTTTATGAAGTTTTTTTTCTTGTATTTGTAGGTAAGAATAATTGTCTGTTTGATATATTGGCATAATTTTAATTTCACCTTGGTTACATTTATAGATGTGCTGTGATACAAAGATTTTTCTGTTGTCTGGTAATTTTATATTGCTTTTGTGTATGGAAGCCCTGTTGTTTAGTTTTTGACTGAAACCTATATATGATTTCTTGCATTTTGTGCATTTGAGTGCATAAATTACATTTTGGATTTGCAGTTGAAATTTTTAGTTATTATGAATGTCGTTTTGGGGTTTTCAAAAGTGTAGGAGTTTCCTTCTATAATGATGTAACAAACCATACATTTTCTTTTGTGGCATTTTGTGACTCCCTGTATTGTGTGTTGGTTAAATCTGGATGAGGTTAATAAGTGTTTTAGGCTTTTAGATTGGCGTTTGCTTTTAAATATTTTGGTTGTTTTAGTATATTTTTCAGTTTGTCATTCTTGCTAAGTAGGTCTAGATTTTTTGTAATTTCTGTAAATATTAGGTTGGTGTAAAAAATATGTCGTTTTCTCACATATGTTACTATGTGAGAAACCCAGATTATTTTTGCAACAAACTAATAGTTCTGGATTGTTCTTGTTGTATGTTGAAACATATGCTAGAGGTTGTTCGACGTTACGTTTCTTTGGATTTCGTAGTTGGTCCAAAGGAATATTTTTGCGAGTTCAAAACATTTGTTTATTATTATTATTATTATTATTATTATTATTATTATTATTATTATGTTGTGGGGTAGCCTCATTTTTTTGAGTGTTATATAGTTCTTCTAGGCGTGCTTTTCGGAGGTGTTTGTCAGTAACTATAGTAAAATCCCTACATGCTAGAGAATAGGGGGTGGATTTCAGGTAGCGTTTTGGGTGATGGCTCCCGAAATGGAGATATTGGTGTGTCTGTAGTTTTGTCATTAGATATCTGTGATTATGTGGTTGTTTTTATTTCTAATGATTATATGTAAAAATGGTAATTTGTTGAAATTATATTGTTGGGTGAATTTGATTTTTGGGTGTAAGTTTTAAAGTAGAATACATATATATATATATATATATATATATATATATATATATATATATATATATACTAACTATACGCGGTCGGTGAAAAACAATTTACAAATATAAATATATCAAAACAAATTGGTATCTGGGAAAAAATTGCAAAAAAGAAAGTAATAGAAACATCCGAACAGGGCGAAAACAATCGTCCAGTGCCTTCAATTTCCAGTCCAAAGAAAACAAACTCCAATCGAGTAACGAAGATAAAGCGGAAAGTGCTCAATACGCTAATTAGTGCAAATAAATACCAGTTCACCCTGAAAATCCGTTTAGGTGAAACCTAGTTAGGTAGTTCTTGGCTATTTAGGAATTATGTTATATATATAAAAAGCCACGAAACACGTGACAAGTACGATGAATCAATTATATATATTTAACCCTTTGAACCTTGAACACCGGTTTACCGGTGGTTGAGGGAAATGACTTAATGCCTAACCCCCGGTTGAACGGTGGGTAAACACTTGGAAGTATTTTCATATCTACCGTAAATAGCAATTCTTTGCGAACTTTGACTCAGGGGCTCAGGCAGAAATGATAAAATTTGTTCAGGAACGCAGGGGTCAAAGGTTTAAGTACAAACACAAGTAGATTTGCAAATCATATTTTGGTTTATCTTGAAATGTAAGAGCTCTTAACTGGATTGCTTTCCTTGTCGTAGAAATAACGGACATCGCGTAGAGTTGGTTCCATGTAAACTGGATGAATTAAAGTCCATGTCTTTCAGTTGCCAAACGAGACGCAAGTATTTCAAAAAGGTCTAAGTGTTGTTGGCTTCGCGCCAAATAGAGGGATCTTTTGATAGGTTTAGGTCGCAGTATCTAAACCAATCATAATGTTCGTTTTATAAAGGTTTATTAGGATGTATTTTTCTTATACTCTCCTGACATGAAAAAAAAATGCAACGATGCAATGTTGTCCCTTAATTCTTTATTGACAATGACAATTATTTCAAATTATGTCTTTGAAGCTTTATGGCATCTAAGGATATGTCAATTATTTATAACATACAATTGTAATATGAGACGCGAATTACAAGATTTACTGCACGTAAAAATGGAATACTTATCATATAGGTGAGCTGAATTGTGCTTAGCGAGTAAAAAAGTAAAAAAGAAAAAAAAACTAGTCTCTCATGGCATTATTCTTGCCATTTTAAAGAATATATGTGAAACATGAATTTAGATCTTCAAACATGGATCTAATCTTGATAGGAACATTTCAGCCAGATTAACCCTAGTCTTCGATCGTATTATTTTGGCCATTTTAAATATGTTAATTTTATTTTTATTTTTTGTATTAAGCCAGGTCTTGGTTACACTATGTGTATTTTCTGATGGAACCATACTCTCAGGTCCATTATAATTCTGAGGAATCGGTAATTTCCTATCCCCAAAAACTTTACCTGGTGAAGTGTTGGGAAAATAATCCTGAGTTTGTGATAACTAGTGGATAAAAGTGTTTGAAGTTATGAAGTTTTACTGTACCATCTTAATACGAGCGGAAAGAACCTTGGGATCACTACCATTAAATGGTTTGATAACCTCTGCCAAGAAGCCAAAGGGTCTGGGTTTGGCAGTTTTTTTCTTTTTTTTATGAGTATCACATCGCTGTTATTGATTTTATTGGAATATTACGTTTCAGCTATATCGTTACAACGATCTCGAAGACTAAGCAAATATTCTTCGTATCACATTTCCTTGAATTTGTTCAAAAATTCTTCCCTGTTCTCCAATGTATCTATAAGAAGAGATGTTGAGTTTGATTCGGAATCAACCAGACTTGGGATATCAGTTTTTGAAAAAGAGCTCATCGTTTGCATTTGGAAGAATGAAGCAATTTTGTATCAAGGGAAGTGAATCCAATATCTGAAGAACATCAATAAGTCAATGGTCTAGTGTTCACTGCTCTCTGGAGGTCAGACAAGGTCAAATGTTGATAATTTAATGGATTCGGAATTTTTGAATTCAGATTTTGAGGGATAAATGCCACTGAAGGTAGGAAATTTAAATTTTCGAATTGATATCATCGAATAATTAAGAATGACATTTACTTTCGCCGGTATTATTAATTGCACGAACAGATTCCTCAAAGTCAGCTAATTTGTTATTAATCTGCATATTTCCTTTTTTTATTTTCTATACACACGGTTTGTTCCAAATCTAAGTTGGCATTAATACAAATATCTTCTATTTTGTCACCTAAGGCCATGACTTGTTCTTGTAGGCCATTTATAATACGCGCCTTTATCTTCAACGCCTTCTTCGTTAAATCGTCTTGAGGAATTAACACCTTCAGAATTCACTGGATATTGCTTTTTAATTTGTTTTTATTTTCCAAGAGACTTTTGACTCCTTTTAATTTCTCGAATCCACTCATTTTGTTGGATAATAAGATTGAAAGCATTTCTTTAAATTTTCTGCACACTGTTATTGATTCGTCTATAAAAGAAAGACATAAAACATGGCTCCTAAGCCCCGTGATGTTTCAGTTTTAGAAAATTAAAACATGGTTGCAGGGCCACGTGGTTATTCAATATTTTTTTTCCTGATACAATAATAATAATGTTTTAAAAATGATGCATAGGTCGGAGTTAACTCCTCTTTAATTTCCAAATTGTTCACTAGGGGACGCTCTCCCTACACTATAAATTCTGGGCGATTTCTTGCCTCGTTCTATTTTTACTTTCCCTTTCAGCGAACACATTTAAAAAAAAAAATGTGATCTCTCCCAGAGATCTGCGTTTTTTTTTGGA